>CM050687.1:0-68087 GCA_027574665.1 Rhynochetos jubatus | reverse complement strand
CCCAACCCCCTGGGACCCCCCCCAACCTGAGATGTGGGTCCAGGGTGGGACCTGGGGAGGGTCCTGGACGTCTTGATCCCCACAGGGGTTGTGTCAGGGTGTGGTTACCTGCACTCCAGCCCCCTCCCCAATTCCTGGTGTCCCCCCCCATACCCCTGGGTGCCCCCCCAACCCCCTGAGACCCCCCCCCATCCCCCTGGGACCCCCCCCCAACCTGAGATGTGGGTCCAGGGTGGGACCTGGGGGAGGGTCCTGGACATCTTGATCCCCACGGGGGGTGTGTCAGGATCTGGTTACCTGCACTCCAGCCCCCTCCCCCAATTCCTGGTCCCCCCCCCATACCCCTGGGTGCCCCCCCAACCCCCTGAGACCCCCCCCACCCCCCTGGGACCCCCCCCCCCAAAACTGAGATGTGGGTCCAGGGTGGGACCTGGGGGAGGGTCCTGGACATCTTGATCCCCACGGGGGGTGTGTCAGGGTCTGGTTACCTGCACTCCAGCCCCCTCCCCCAATTCCTGGTCCCCCCCCATACCCCTGGGTGCCCCCCCAACCCCCTGAGACCCCCCCAACCCCCTGGGACCCCCCCCAAAACTGAGATGTGGGTCCAGGGTGGGACCTGGGGGAGGGTCGTGGACATCTTTGTCCTCACGGGAGGTGCCTCAGGGTCTGGTTACCTGATCTCCAGCCCCCCTCCCCCAATTCCTGGTCCCCCCCCCGTACCCCTGGGTGCCCCCCCAACCCCCTGAGACCCCCCCCATCCCCCCGGGACCCCCCCCCAAAACTGAGATGCAGCTCCGAGGCAGGACCATGGGGAGGTCCCTGGACTCCTGGGTCCCCCCGGCGGGCTCCGAGGGTGTCGCTACCTGCCCCCCTGCCCCCCCCCCCCGAGACCCCTGCCCCCCCCCTCAACCTCCCGTGCCCCCCGCCCCCCCCCCAGGAGGAGATGGACCTGAAGGTGCTGCAGTTCAAGAACAAGAAGCTGGCGGAGCGGCTGGAGCAGCGGCAGGCGTGCGAGGACGAGCTGCGCGAGCGTATCGAGAAGCTGGAGAAGCGTCAGGCCACCGACGACGCCACCCTCCTGCTGGTCAACCGTTTCTGGGGACAGGTGGGGACACCCCGAAACACCCCACACCCCCTCCCCCCGAAACCAGCCCCCGAAACCGGGCCGGGGAATGCCGCCCGAGAGTGACCCAGCTGGGCCGCGAGCGAGCGCCGCGGGGGGGGGTGGAGGGGGCTCGAAAAGGGGTTTGGGGACCCCAGAAAGGGTCCTGGGGACCCCAAAAAGTTCGTGGGGGACCCCGAAGTTGGTGCCAGCGCCCCAAATGTCTCTTGGGGTCAGTTTGTGGGGCGTAGGTAAAGGTTGGGTGGGTGAAAAGGCTGGAAAGGTCTCAAAAATCTACTCTGGGACCCCCAAAAATGGGTTGGGGACCCCTGGAATGAGCTTGGGGACCCTGAAAAGGGGCCTGGGGACCCCAAAAAGGGGCCTGGGGACCCCAGAGTTGGCCCCAGCACCCCAAATCTGCCTTGGGGCCTGTTTTGGGGGGGGGTAGATACAGGTTGGGTGGATGAAAAAGCTGGAAGGATCCTAAAAATCTATCCTGGGACCCCCAAAAATGGCGTTGGTGACCCCAGGAATGAGCTTGGGGACCCTAAAAAGGGGCCTGGGGACCCCAAAAAGCTCTTGGGGGACCCCCAAATTAGCCTGGGCCCTCCCCAAGTTTCCTGGGGGTCCCCCAGGGCCCTTTTTGGGGTGGGGGGGAGGGGACAGCTCGCTAGCAAGCAGTGGGGTGCCCCAAACGGCTGAAAGGGCCCCCAAAATGACCCTGGGGACCCCAGAACGCCCCCCCCCTGAGCCCCCCTGCCCCCCCCAAGCACCCCCCAACCCCTGCCCATGGGTTTTGGGGTGCCCTGACCCCCCCCCCCCGTGACCCCCCCCCCCCGTGACCCCCCCCCCTTTGCAGCTGGATGCGGAGGTGCAGGCGCTGCTGCGGCGCTACGAGGGGGGAGGGGGGGGCACCGCCCGCCCCCCCCGGCGACCCCCCCGAACCCCGACCTGAGGGACCCGAGCCCCCCCTGGCCCCCCTCGGTGAGGCGGAGGGTCCCGATAGGAGGGGTGAGTGGGGCCGGGGTGGGGGGGGTGGATTTGGGGGTCCTGGGGGGTTGGGGGTGGGTCGTGGGGGGCTATTTGAGTTGGGGGGGGCACGTTTAAATTTTTGGAGGGGTAATTTGGGGATGTGGGCAGTTTTGGGGGGGCTTTTGGGGGCTAATGGACAGTTTGAGGGGCTGGGGGGGGTCCTGAGGGTCAGTTGGAGGCGTGAGGGGGGGAGGGGGGGCATTTGGGGGTGCTGGGGACACTTTGGGGGGTCCGGGGGGGGGTTATATGGGGCAATTAGGGCCTTCTGAGTGATTTAGGGGGGCTGGGGGCAGTTTGGGTGGTCCTGGGGGGCGGGGGAGGTGGTCTTGAGCATTTTGTGTTGTGGGGGGGGGCAATTGAGGGAGGTGGGGGGGCAGTATGGGGTAATTGGGGGTGATGGGGGGCAGTGGGGGGGCGGTTAGGGGTGAGGGGGGGTTGTTGGGGGCTGTTGGGGGGGGCAGTAGGAGGTGATGGAGGAGCAATTGGGGGTGTGGGGGGGGCAGTTAGGGGTGATGGGGGGTGATGGAGGGGCAATTGGGGGGGCAGTTAGGGGTGAGGGGGGTAATTAGGGGTCATGGGGGGTGGTGGAGGGGCAATTGGGGGGGCAGTTAGGGGTGAGGGGGGCAATTAGAGGTGATGGGGGGTGATGGAGGGGCAATTGGGGGGGGCAGTTAGGGGTGAGGGGGGGCAATTAGGGGTGATGGGGGTGGTGGAGGGGCAATTGGGGGGGCAGTTAGGGGTGAGGGGGGCAATTAGGGGTGATGGGGGTGGTGGAGGGGCAATTGGGGGGGCAGTTAGGGGTGAGGGGGGTAATTAGGGGTGATGGGGGGTGGTGGAGGGGCAATTGGGGGGGCAGTTAGGGGTGAGGGGGGCAATTAGGGGTGATGGGGGGTGGTGGAGGGGTGATTGGGGGGGCAGTTAGGGGTGAGGGGGGTAATTAGGGGTGATGGGGGGTGGTGGAGGGACAATTGGGGGGGCAGTTAGGGGTGAGGGGGGTAATTAGGGGTGATGGGGGGTGGTGGAGGGACAATTAGGGGGGCAGTTAGGGGTGAGGGGGGCAATTAGGGGTGATGGGGGTGATGGAGGGGCAGTTGGGGGGGCAGTTAGGGGTGATGATAGGTGTGGGGGGGTGATGGAGGGGCAGTTGGGGGGGCAGTTAGGGGTGATGGGGGTGTGGGTGGGTGATGGATTGACAATGGGGGGGGCAATTAGGGGTGATGGGGGGTGATGGAGGGGCAATTGGGGGGGCAGTTAGGGGTGAGGGGGGCAATTAGGGGTGATGGGGGGGTGATGGAGGGGCAATGGGGGGGCAGTTAGGGGTGATTGGGGGGGTGAGGGGGGCAATTAGGAGTGTTGGGGGCAATTAGAGATCATGGGGTGTCTGGGGGGCAATTGGGGGTGATGGGGGGGTGACAGAGTGGCAATGGGGGGGCAATTAGGGGTGTGGGGGGGTGATGGGGAGGGCAATGGGGGGGCAATTAGGGGTGTGGGGGGGTGATGGAGGGGCAGTGGGGGGGCAATTAGGGGTGATGGGGGGGTGGGGGGGTGATGGAGGGGCAATTGGGGGGGTAATTACAGTTGATGGGGGGGCAATTAAGGGTGATGGGGGCAATTAAAGGTCACGGGGTATCTGGGGGGTGGTTGGGGGTGTTGAGGGGGGCACTTCAGCACCCCGGGGGTGCCGGCAGCTCACCCACCGCCCCCCCGCCCCCCCCTTCCCCCCATCCCATCTTCCCGCAGAGCCGTGGGTGGGGGGTGCTACCGGCATCCCCCCGCCGCCCCCCCCTCCCTCCTCCTCCTCCGCCGCCCCCCCCCCTCCGCCGGGGGGTCGCCTGGGGGGGCCGGCGGCCGCTTTCGTGGCGGCTCTGAGCCGCTGCGGCCCCGAGGAGGGGGAGCTGCGCCTGCGCCCCCGCCTCGCCTTCGCCCCCGCCGCCGTCGCCCGCCTCGTGGGGGGGGCTGGCGGGGGCCCACCGCCGCGCGCACGACCTGGGCGCTCGCCTGGCCGCCCGCCGTGAGTCACCGGGGGGGGGGCTTGGGGGGCTCCTGGGCACCCGGGTCCCTTTGGGGGGGCTCCTGGGCACCTGGGTCTAGTTTAGGGGGGCTCCCAGGTACCTGGGTCTGGTTTGGGGGGGCACCCAGGCACCCGGGTCCCTTTGGGGGGGCTCCTGGGCACCTGGGTCTAGTTTGGGGGGGCTCCTGGGCACCTGGGTCTGGTTTGGGGGGGCTCCCGGGTACCTGGGTCTGGTTTGGGGGGGCACCCAGGCACCCGGGTCCCTTTGGGGGGGCTCCTGGGCACCTGGATCTAGTTTGGGGGGGTTCCCTGGCACTTGGGTCTAGTTTGGGGGGGCTCCCTGACACCTGGGTCTAGTTTGGGGGGGGCTCCCGGGTACCTGGGTCTGGTTTAGGGGGGCACCCAGGCACCCGGGTCCCTTTGGGGGGGCTCCTGGGTCTAGTTTGGGGGGGCTCCCTGACACCTGGGTCTAGTTTGGGGGGGCTCCCGGGTACCTGGGTCTGGTTTGGGGGTGCTCCTTGACACCTTGGTCTGGTTTGGGGGAGCTTCCAGGTACCTGGGTCTGGTTTGGGGGGGCACCTGGGTCTAGTTTAGGGGGGCACCCAGGCACCTGGGTCCCTTTGGGGGGGCTCCTGGGCACTTGGGTCTGGTTTGGGGGGGCTCCCGGGTACCTGGGTCTAGTTTGGGGGGGCACCCGGGTACCTGGGTCTAGTTTGGGGGGGCTCCCTGGCACCTGGGTCTGGTTTGGGGGGGCACCCGGGCACCTGAGTGTAGTTTGGGGGGGCTCCCTGGCACCTGGGTCTGGTTTGGGGGGGCACCTGAGTGTAGTTTGGGGGGCTCCCTGGCACCTGGGTCTGGTTTGGGGGGGCACCTGGGTCTAGCTTAGGGGGGCACCCAGGCACCCGGGTCCCTCTGGGGGGGCTCCTGGGCACCTGGGTCTAGTTTGGGGGGGCACCCGGGTACCTGGGTCTAGTTTGGGGGGGCTCCCTGACACCTGGGTCTGGTTTGGGGGGGCACCCGGGCACCTGGGTCTAGTTTGGGGGGGCTCCCTGGCACCTGGGTCTGGTTTGGGGGGGCACCTGAGTGTAGTTTGGGGGCTCCCTGGCACCTGGGTCTGGTTTGGGGGGGCACCTGAGTGTAGTTTGGGGGCTCCCTGGCACCTGGGTCTGGTTTGGGGGGCACCTGGGTCTAGCTTAGGGGGGCACCCAGGCACCCGGGTCCCTCTGGGGGGGCTCCTGGGTCTAGTTTGGGGGGGCTCCCTGGCACCTGGGTCTGGTTTGGGGGGGCTCCCTGACACCTGGGTCTGGTTTGGGGGTGCTCCCAGGCACCTGGGTCTCTCTGGGGGGGCACCCAGGCACCCGGGTCCCTTTGGGGGGGCACTTGTGTCCCTTTGGGGGAGCTCCCAGGCACCTGGGTCTCTTTGGGGGTGCTCCCAGGCACCCGGGTTCCTTTGGGGGGGCACCTGGGTCCTTTTTGGGGGGCACTTGGGTCCCTTTGGGGGAGCTCCCAGGCACCTGGGTCCAATTTGGGGGGACACCAGGGCACCCGGGATCCTATTTTGGGGGGGCACTCAGGCACCTGGATCCTATTTTGGGGGCCACCTGGATACGGGGGTCTCTTTGGGGGGGGCACCCTGATACCTGGGTCTCCTTGGGGGGGCACCCAGGTCCTTTTGGGGGGCACCCAGGCACCCGCGTCCTTTTGGGGGGGCACCTGGGTCTCTTTGGGGGGGCATCTGGGTCCCTCTGGGGGGGCACCCAGGCTCCCAGGTCCCTTTGGGGGGGCGCTTGGGTCCTTTTGGGGGGGGCTCCCAGGCACCTGGGTCCCTTTTGGGGGGGCACCCAGGCAGTGGGGGTCCCTTTGGGGGGGCACCCGGGTCCCTTTGGGGGGGCACCCAGACACCTGGCTCCCTTTTTGGGGGGCACCCAAATGCCTGGGTGCACACTGGGGGGGTCCCGGGACCCCTGTCCGGTTTTGTGGGGGTCCCAGGTCCCTGGGTGCAGTTTGGGGGGTCCCATGGCCCCTGGGTGCAGTTTGGGGGGGGGTCCCAGGTTGCCTGGGTGCAATTTGGGGGGATCCTGGGATCCTTGTCTGGTTTTGGGGGGGGGGGGTGTCCCCAGGTCCCTGGGTCCCATTCGGGGAGGGGTCCCGGGTTCCTGAGTGCTATTTGGGGGTGGTCCCGGTCCCCTGGGTCTCATTCTGGGGGGGTCCCGGGTTCCTGGGTGCTGTCCTGAGGGTGGTCCCGGCCCCCTGAGTCCTGTTCTGGGGGGGTCCCGGGCCCCCGGGTGCTGTCCTGGGGGGGGTCTCGGGTCCCTGGGTCCCATTGTGGGGGGGGTCCCGGGTTCCTGGGTGCTGTTCTGGGGGTGGTCCCAGGCCCCTGGGTCCCATTCCGGGGGGGGTCCCGGGTTCCTGGGTCCCATTCTGGGGGGGTCCCGGGTTCCTGGGTGCTGTCCTGGGGGGGGTCCCAGGTTCCTGGGTCCCATTGGGGGGGGTCCTGGGTTCCTGGGTGCTGTCCTGGGGGGGTCCCGGGTTCCTGGGTGCCAGTCTGGGGGGGGTCCCGGGCCCCTGGGTGCTGTCTTGGGGGTGGTCCCGGCCCCCTGGGTCCTATTCCGGGGGGGGTCCCGGCCCCCTGGGTGTTGTCCTGGGGGTGGTCCCGGCCCTCTGAGTCCTATTCTGGGGGGGTCCCGGGCCCCCGGGTGCTGTCCTGGGGGGGGTCTCGGGCCCCTGGGTCCCATTGTGGGGGGGTCCCGGGTTCCTGGGTGCTGTTCTGGGGGTGGTCCCAGGCCCCTGGGTCCCATTCCGGGGGGGGGTCCCGGGTTCCTGGGTCCCATTCTGGGGGGGTCCCGGGTTCCTGGGTGCTGTCCTGGGGGGGTCCCGGGTTCCTGGGTGCCAGTCTGGGGGGGGGGTCCCGGGCCCCTGGGTGCTGTCTTGGGGGTTGTCCCGGCCCCCTGGGTCCTATTCCGGGGGGGGTCCCGGCCCCCTGGGTGTTGTCCTGGGGGTGGTCCCGGCCCTCTGAGTCCTATTTTGGGGGGGTCCCGGGCCCCCGGGTGCTGTCCTGGGGGGGGTCTCGGGTCCCTGGGTCCCATTGTGGGGGGGTCCCGGGTTCCTGGGTGCTGTTCTGGGGGTGGTCCCAGGCCCCTGGGTCCCATTCCGGGGGGGGGTCCCGGGTTCCTGGGTCCCATTCTGGGGGGGGTCCCGGGTTCCTGGGTGCTGTCCTGGGGGGGTCCCGGGTTCCTGGGTGCCAGTCTGGGGGGGGGGGGGGGGGGTCCCGGGCCCCTGGGTGCTGTCTTGGGGGTTGTCCCGGCCCCCTGGGTCCTATTCCGGGGGGGGTCCCGGCCCCCTGGGTGTTGTCCTGGGGGTGGTCCCGGCCCTCTGAGTCCTATTTTGGGGGGGTCCTGGGCCTCCGGGTGCTGTCCTGGGGGGGGTCTCGGGCCCCTGGGTCCCATTGTGGGGGGGGTCCTGGGTTCCTGGGTGCTGTCCTGGGGGTGGTCCCAGGGCCTTGGGTGCTGTCCCGGGTTCCTGGGTGCTGTCCTGGGGGGGGTCCCGGGCCCCTGGGTGCTGTCTTGGGGGTGGTCCCGGCTCCCTGGGTCCCATTCCGGGGGGGGGTCCCGGCCCCCTGGGTCCCGTTCCGGGGGGGTGCCAGCCCCCTGGGTCCCATTCCGGGGGGGTCCCGGCCCCCTGGGTCCCGTTCCGGGGGGGTGCCGGCCCTGTCCCGCGGGGGGTGACGCCCCTGTCGCGCAGCGGAGCTGACGGAGGGGCCCCGGGCGCTGCTGCGGGAGCTGCTGCGGGAGCACCGCCGGCTGCAGGACCTCGCGCTGCAGCTGCACGAGAAGCACCACCGCGTCTCCCTGGAGGTGCGCGGGGGCGCTGGGGGGGTGCTGGGAGGGGATTGGGGGGCACTGGGAGCGGGCTGAGGGGCACTGGATGGGGGACTGGAGGCTGCTGGGAGAGCACTGGTGGGGACTGGGGGGCACTGGGAGGGCACTGGGGGGGACTGGGGGGCACTGGGAGGGGATTGGGGGGGCAGTGGGGGGCGCTGGGGGGCACTGGGAGGGGATTGGGGGGCACTGGGAGGGACTGGGGGGTGTTGGGGGGGACTGGGAGGGGATTGGGGGGCCACTGGGAGAGCACTGGGAGGGGACTGGGAGGCACTGGGGGCCACTGGGAGGGGATTGTGGGGCACTGGGAGGGGATTGGGGGGCAGTGGGAGGGACTAGGGGGCGCTGGGGGGGACTGGGAAGGGATTGGGGGCCACTGGGAGAGCACTAGGAGGGGACTGGAGGGCACTGGGAGGGATTGGGGGCCACTGGGAGGGGATTTGGGGCCACTGGGAGGGGATTGGGGGGCCCTGGGAGGGGGGCTGGGGGGCACTGGGAGGGACTGGGGGCCACTGGGAGGGGACTTGGAGGGGATTGGGGGGCACTGGGGGGCGCTGGGAGGGGACTGGGGGGCACTGGGAGGGGACTGGGGGCCACTAGGAGGGGATTGGGGGCCACTGGGAGAGGACTGGTGGGCACTGGGAGAGGACTGGGGGGCGCTGGGAGGGGACTTGGAGGGGATTGGGGGGCACTGGGGGGCGCTGGGAGGGGACTGGGGGTCACTGGGAGGGGATTGGGGGACACTGGGAGGGGACTGGTGGGCACTGAGGGGCCCTGGGAAGGGGCTGGGGGGGCTCTGAGAGGGGATTGGGGGCCACTGGGAGGGGATTGGGAGGGACTGGGGGGCACTGGGAGGGACTGGGGGCCACTGGGGGGGGATTGGGGGGCACTGGGGGCCACTGGGAGGGGATTGGGTGTCCACCGGGAGAGCACTGGTGGGCACTGGGAGGGGACTGGGGGGCGCTGGGGGACACTGGGAGGGGGCTGGGAGGGACTGAGGGACACTGGGAGGCTCCAGGCGGGCACGGGGGGGTCTGGGTGAGGGGGTGGGGGTGGCTGAGACCCCCCTGGGGTGCTGGGGGTGTCCCTGGGGGGTCCCTGTGGGTGCCCTGGGCGGGGGTGGTGGGCCCTGTGGGTGTGCCTGGGTGGGCGTGGCCCCGTGGATGTGGGCGTGGCCGGGGTGTGTCCCAGGGTGTGTGGGCGTGGCCGGGGTGTGTGTGTCCCTGGCTGTGTGGGCGTGGCCAGGTGGGTCTCTGGGGATGTGGGCGTGGCCTGGGGGTTGTCCATGGCTGTGTGGGCGTGGCCGGGGGTGTCCCTGGGTGTCTGGGCGTGGCCGGGGGCGTGTCCCTGGCTGTGTGGGCGTGTCCTATGGGCGTGCGCTTGGCTGTGTGGGTGTGGCCAGGCGGGTCCCTGGAGGTGTGGGCGTGTCCCTGGAGGTGTGGGCGTGGCCGGTGGGTGTGCCCTTGACTGTGTGGGCGTGGCCAGGCGGGTCCCCGGGATGTGGGCGTGTCCCTGGCTGTGTGGGTGTGGCCGGTGGGCGTATCCCTGTATCTGTGGGTGTGGCCAGTGGGTGTGCCCTTGGCTGTGTGGGCGTGGCCAGGCGGGTCCATAGGGATGTGGGCGTGTCCTTGGCTGTGTGGGCATGGCCAGGCGGGTCCATAGGGATGTGGGCGTGTCCCTGGCTGTGTGGGCGTGGCCAGGCAGGTCCCCAGGGATGTGGGCGTGTCCTTGGCTGTGTGGGCGTGGCCAGTCGGGTCCCTGGGGTGTGGGCGTGTCCCTGGCTGTGTGGGCGTGGCCAGGTGGGTCCCCAGGGATGTGGGCATGTCCCTGGCTGTGTGGGCGTGGCCAGGCGGGTCCCCAGGGATGCGGGCATGTCCTTGGCTGTGTGGGCGTGGCCAGGCGGGTCCCCAGGGATGTGGGCGTGTCCCTGGCTGTGTGGGCGTGGCCGCGGACACGTCCCTGTCTGTGTGGGCGCCCCCATGGGTGCTGGGGGGGTCCGGGGGCCGTCCCTGCGGGCTCGGGGTGGGGGGTCCCTGTGTGTGTGTGTGTGTGTCTGTGTGTGTGTCTGTGTGTGTGTGTGTGACCCCCCCGCCCCCCCCCCAGCTGGCGGAGCTGCAGGACAAGGCGGGCTCGGCCGAGACGAAGGTGCTGGAGATGGGGACGACGGTGGAGGGGCTGCAGTGGGACAGCGCCAAGCTGCGCAAGCGCGAGGGCCGCCTCGACCGCCACCTGGCCGAGGCCCTCGAGCAGGTACCGCCCCCCCCCAACCCCCCGCCCCACCGCGGGTCACCCCCCATCCCCCCCCCCCAGAGCCCCACAGACCACGCCCGAGGGTGGCCCCCACACCCCACACCTCCCCAAAGGTGGTCTCCGTGCCCCACAGGTGGCCCCCAGGTCCCCAAGGGTGGTCCCTGCCCCCCCATGGGTCCCAAGGGGTGGCCCCCATATCCCCAGGGGTGACTCTTGTGTCCCCAGGGTGGCCCCCCACACCCCTACGGGTCCCCAAGGGTGACCCCGTGTCCCATGGGTGGCCCCCACATCCCCAGTGGTGGCTCCTCTGTCCCCAAGAGCTGCCCTAAAGGTCCCCAGGGGTGGCCCCCGTGCCCCACAGGTGGCCTCCATGTCCCCAAGGGTGGCCCCCGCCCCCCCCCTGGGTCCCCAGGGGTAGCCGCCATATCCCCAGGGGTGACTCCTGTGTCCCCAGGGTGGCCCCACACATCCCCCGTGGGAGGCCCCTGCATCCCCACAGGTCCCCAAGGGTGGACTTGTGCCCCACAACAGCTCCCACATCCCCAGGGGTGGCCCCCATGTCCCCAAGGGTGGCCCCTGTATCCCCATGGGTGGCTCCCACGTCCCCAGGGGTGAGCACTGCACCCCCAGGGGTGGCCCATGTGCCCCACAGGTGGCCCCCAGGTCCCCAAGGCTGGTCCCTTGCCCCGCCATAGGTCCCCAGGGGTGGCCCCCATATTCCCATGGGTGGCTCCTGTGTCCCCAGGGTGGCCCCCCATATCCCCATGGGTGGCCCCTATGTCCCCAAGGGTGGCCCCTGAATCCCTATGGGTGGCTCCCGTGTCCCCAGGGGTGACCACTGCACCCCCAGGGGTGGCTCTCGTGGCCCCAGGGAGGCCCCCACACCCCCACAGGTCCCCAAGGGTGACCACGTGCCCTACGGGTGGCCCCCAAATCCCCATGGGTGGCTCCCGTGTCCCCACCGTCCCCCAGTCTGCTGCCCTCGGCCCCTGGGTCACTTGGGGTCACCCCCAGGTCACTTGGGGTCACCCTGATTCCTGGGTGTCACATGGGGTTCCTCTGTGTCACTTAGGGTCACTTCATGGCACGTGGGGGTCACCGTGTGTTCCCCCCGGGTCACTTCCCATCACTGATTGTCCCCAGGGTGTCCCCAGTGTCCCTGAGATGTCCCTCGGGTGCCCCCTGGGGTGTCCCCGCAGTGTCCCTTGGGTGTCCCCGGGTTGTCCCCGATGTCCCCCCGGTGTCCATAACGTCCTTGTGTCCCCAGCTGACCTCGGGCTCCTACGGCTCCGGCAGCTCCGGGGGGTTCCAGGGGGGTCAGATCACTCTCAGCATGCAGAAGGTATTGGGGGGGGGGGGGGGGTGGCTTTGGGGGTCACTTGGGGGGTTGGGGTCCCTTGGAAGACCCTGGAAGGGGGGCTGGGGATCCCTGGGGGGGGTGTTGGGGCACAGTGGGGGGGTCCATGTGGGGATTTGTGGAGGGTCTGGGAGAGGTTGGGGGACCCTGGGAGGGTCTGGGGGGGATCTGGGGGGGCTCAGGGTTGTTCCTGTGGGAAGCTGGGGGGACCCTGAGAGGTTCTGGGGGACCCTGGGGTGAGTTTTGGGGGGGTCTTGGGGGGCTTTGGGGGTCATTTGGGGTGTTGGGGTTCCTTGGAAGACCTTAGGAGGGGTTAGGGGTCTCTAGGGTGGTGTTGGGGGACACTGGGGGGGTCCCTGTGGGGATTTGTTGGGGTCTGGGAGAGGTTGGGGGACCCTGGGAGGGTCTGGGGGGGATCTGGGGGGGCTCAAGGTTGTCCTTGGGGGAAGCTGGGGGGACCCTGAGAGGTTTTGGGGGACCCTGGGGAAGTTTGGGGGGGGGCTTTGGGGGGAACCTGGGGGGTTTGGGGGTCCCTGGGGGTGTTGGGGGACATTGGGGGGGGACCTGAGAGGTCTTGGGGGTCCCCGGGGGTCGCTTGAGGGGTTTGGGGGGATCCTGGAGGTCCCTTGGACAGGTTTGAGGGCGGTTGGGGGGGCAGGTTTGGGGGTGACCGTGGGATTTTGGGGGTGACCCCAGCGTTTGGGGGGTGTCCCCTGGATTTACGGGGGTTGGGGGGTGCCCCCCAGGTTTGGGGATGACCCCCCGGGGTTTGGGGGGTTTTGCAGTGACCTCCCTGGTGTGGGGGTGCCCCCCTGGGTTTGGGGTGACCCCCTGGGTTTGGGATGAACCCCTGGTGTGGGGGTACCCCCCCGTGTTTGGGGGGGTCTGGGGGTGCCCCCCAGCCGTAGAAATGTTCCCTCAGGTTTGGGTGGTTTTGGGGTGTCCTCCTATGTGTGGGGGTGCCCACCCCCCTGGTTTGAGGTGACCCCCAGGGTTTGGGATGACCCCCCAGGTGTGGAGGTGCCCCCCTTGGATTTGGGGTGACCCCTGGGGTTTGGGGTTGGCCCCCCGAGTGTGGGGGTTTTTGGGGTGACCCCCTGATGTGGGGGTGCCCCCCAGGGTGTGGGGGTGCCCCCCCCGGATTTGGGGTGTTCCCCTGGGTTTGGGGAGCTTTTGGGTGACCCCCCAGGTGTGGGGATGCCCCCCTTGGATTTGGGGTGACCCCCTGGCTGTAGGGGTGCCCACCAGTGTTTGGGGGGTCTGGGGGTACCCCCCTTGGATTTGGGGTGGCCCCGCGGGTGTGGCAGTGCCCCCCAGGTTTTGGGGGGGTCTGGGGGTGCCATGCGGCTGTGGGGGTGCCCCCCTGTGTTTGGGGGGTCTGGGGGTGCCCCCCTGGCCGTAGGAGTGCCCCCCCATGTTTGGGGCTCTGGGGGTGTCCCCCTTGGATTTGGGGTGGCCCCTTGGCTGTGGGAGTGCCCCCCCCGGGTTTGGGGGTCTGGGGGTGCCCCCCTTGGATTTGGGGTGACACCTGCGCTGTGGGGGTGCCCCCCCGGGTTTGGGGGTCTGGGTGTGCTCCCCTTGGATTTGGGGTGACACCCCAGGTGTGGGGGTGCCCCCCCGTGTTTGGGGGTCTGGGGTGCCCCCCGGCTGTGGGAGTGCCCCCCTGTGTTTGGGGGGTCTGGGGGTGCCCCCCTGGCCGTAGGGGTGCCCCCCCGTGTTTGGGGGGTCTGGAGGTGCCCCCCCGGCCACAGGGGTGCCCCCCCATGTTTGGGGGGTCTGGGGTGCCCCCCGGCTGTGGGGTGACCCCGTGCTGGGGGGCGCCCCCCGGGTCAGTTCGAGATGCTGAACGCGGAGCTGGAGGGGAACCAGGAGCTGGCCAACAGCCGGATGGCGGAGCTGGAGAAGCTGCAGCAGGAGCTCCAGCAGGCCGTGCGCGGGCACGAGCGCCTCAAGGTGACGCCGCGGGGACGCGGGGGGCGGCGGGGGACGCCCGCGGGGGGCGGCGGGGACGCTGGGGGCGTGGGGGACATCGGGGACGCTGGCGGTACCGGGGGCATCGGGGACGTCGGTGACAGGGGGCGGTGTTGGGGATGTGGGTGACGCGAGGGGCTTGGAGGGTGTTGGGGACATTGGGGACAGCAGGGACATCGGGGACATCCGGGACATCGGGGACATCGGGGACATTGGGGACAGCAGGGACACTGGGGACAGGGGGGACGTCGGGGACATAGGGGACAGCGGGGACGTTGGGGACATCAGGGACATCAGGGACATTGGGGACAGCAGGGATATCAGGGACGTTGGGGACATCAGGGACATTGGGGACAGCAGGGATATCAGGGACGTTGGGGACGTCGGGGACATTGGGAATAGCAGAGACATCATGGACATTGGGGACATCGGGGACATTGGGGACAGCAGGGACATTGGGAACAGCGGGGACATCGGGGACATCAGGGACATTGGGGACAGCGGGGACATTGGGGACGTCGGGGACATCAGGGACATTGGGGACAGCAGGGATATCAGGGACGTTGGGGACGTTGGGGACGTCGGGGACATTGGGAACAGCAGAGACATCGTGGACATTGGGGACATCGGGGACATTGGGGACAGCAGAGGCATTGGGGACATTGGGGACATTGGGGACCTCAGGGTCGTTGGGGACAGCAGGGACATTGGGGACAGCAAGGGGCCTTGGGGACATCAGGGTGGTTGGGGACATCAAGGATGTTGGAGACAGCGAGGTCGTTGGGGACAGCAGGGGCGTTGGGGACGTGGGGGGTGTGGGTGACAGGAGGGACTCGGGATGATGTTGGGGACATTGGGGACACGGGGGATGCAAGGGACGTTGAGGACGGCAGGGACATGAGGGATGTGGGTGGCACGAGGGACTTGGGTGACATTGGGGTCACGGGACATGAGGAACACTGGGGACATTGAGTACGTGGGTGACATCAGGGACACTGGGGACATGGGTGACATTGGGGACATGGGGGACATCAGGGACACAGGGGACATGGGTGACATTGGGGACACGGGACATCAGGAATACTGGGGGTATTGGGGACACTGGGGACAGCAGGAGCCTGGGGGACACGGGAGATGAGGGTCGTGGGGACCTTGCACTGGGGACACTGGGGTCATGGGTGACATTGGGGATATGGGTGACATTGGGGACACTGGGGACATCAGGGACATGGGTGACATCGGGGACACTGGGGACAGCAGGAGGCCGGTGGACATGGGACATGAGGGTCATGGGGACGCTGGGGACACTGGGGGGGACAGCAGGGACGTGGGTGACATTGGGGACACCGGGGACAGCAGGAGCCCAGGGGACACGGGACATGAGGGCCGTGGGGACGCTGGGGACACTGGGGGACAGCAGGGACATGGGTGACATCGGGGACACTGGGGACAGCAGGAGCCCGGGGGACACGGGACATGAGGGCCGTGGGGACATTGGGGACACTGGGGGACAGCAGAGACATGGGGGACATTGGGGACACGGAGGGCATCAGGGACATGGGTGACATTGGGGACACTGTGGATGTGGGTGACATTGGGGACATGGGGGACATCAGGGATATGGGGGATGCTGGGGACGTGGGTGACATCGGGGACACGGGGGACAGCAGGAGCCCAGGGGACACGGGACATGAGGGCCGTGGGGACGCTGGGGACACTGGGGGACAGCAGGGACGTGGGTGACATTGGGGACATGGGGGACATCAGGGACGTGGGTGACATTGGGGACAGCAGGAGCCTGGGGGACACAGGACATGAGGGCCGTGGGGACGCTGGGGACACTGGGGGACAGCAGGGACATGGGTGACATCGGGGACACTGGGGACAGCAGGAGCCCGGGGGACACGGGACATGAGGGCCGTGGGGACATTGGGGACACTGGGGGACAGCAGGGACGTGGGTGACATTGGGGACATGGGGGACATCAGGGACATGGGTGGCACTGGAGACATGGGGGACAGCAGAGACATGGGGGACATTGGGGACACGGAGGGCATCAGGGATATGGGTGACATTGGGGACACTGTGGATGTGGGTGACATTGGGGACATGGGGGACAGCAGGAGCCCAGGGGACACGGGACATGAGGGCCGTGGGGACGCTGGGGACACTGGGGGACAGCAGGGACGTGGGTGACATTGGGGACATGGGGGACATCAGGGACGTGGGTGACATTGGGGACAGCAGGAGCCTGGGGGACACAGGACATGAGGGCCGTGGGGACGCTGGGGACACTGGGGGACAGCAGGGACATGGGTGACATCGGGGACACTGGGGACAGCAGGAGCCCGGGGGACACGGGACATGAGGGCCGTGGGGACATTGGGGACACTGGGGGACAGCAGGGACGTGGGTGACATTGGGGACATGGGGGATATCAGGGACATGGGTGGCACTGGAGACATGGGGGACAGCAGAGACATGGGGGACATTGGGGACACGGAGGGCATCAGGGATATGGGTGACATTGGGGACACTGTGAATGTGGGTGACATTGGGGACATCAGGGACATGGGGGATGCTGGGGACGTGGGTGACATCGGGGACACGGGGGACAGCAGGAGCCCAGGGGACACGGGACATGAGGGCCGTGGGGACGCTGGGGACACTGGGGGACAGCAGGGACGTGGGTGACATTGGGGACATGGGGGACATCAGGGACGTGGGTGATATTGGGGACAGCAGGAGCCTGGGGGACACAGGACATGAGGGCCGTGGGGACGCTGGGGACACTGGGGGACAGCAGGGACATGGGTGACATCGGGGACACTGGGGACAGCAGGAGCCCGGGGGACACGGGACATGAGGGCCGTGGGGACGCTGGGGACACTGGGGGACAGCAGGGACATGGGAGGCATCGGGGATACCGGGGACAGCAGGAGCCTTGGGGACACGGGACATGAGGGCCGTGAGGACGCTGGGGACGCTGCAGGGGACATCAGGGACGTGGGTGACATCGGGGACACCAGGAGCCTGGGGAACACAGGACATGAGGGCCGTGGGGACGATGGGGACGCTGGGGGGGACAGCAGGGACGGGGCGGGTGACACGGCGGCTCCGCCGTCAACCTGGTGTGGGGGGTGACGACACCGCCCAGCCGTGGCGGCCCGAAGAGGGGACGCCTTGGGGCTGGGGGAGGGGGCGTGGAGGGGGTTCCCTGGGGCGGGGACGGCGGAGGGACGCTCGGGGGGGGGTCTGTCCCCGCAGGTGGCCCTGCGCTCGCTGCCGGAGGAGGCGGTGAAGGAGGCGCTGGAGTACAAGGTGCTGCAGTCCCAGTTCTCCCTCCTCTACCACGAGAGCCTCCAGGTGAAGACCCAGCTGGACGAGGCCCGCGCCCTCCTCCTGGCCACCAAGAACAGCCACCTGCGTCACATCGAGCACATGGAGGTGAGGGGGGACGTCCCCGGGGCGTCGCATGGGTCCTGGGGGGCGTGGGGGGTCATGGGGGGTCATGGCGCCCAACTGTTGGCCGGCCAAGATGGCCGCCTCCGCCATAGTGAGAATGTGGAGGTGGGACTTGGGTGTCCCCGGAGTGTCCCCAAGGGTCCTTAGGGGGTCATGGGGTGTCATGGGGGTCGTGGGGGGTCATGGGGTGTCATGGGGGGCGTGGGGGGTCATGGGGGGTCATGGCGCCCAACCGTTGGCCGGCCAAGATGGCCGCCTCCACCATAGTGAGAATGTGGAGGTGGGACTTGGGTGTCCCCGGAGTGTCCCCAAGGGTCCTTAGGGGGTCATGGGGTGTCATGGGGGTCGTGGGGGGTCATGGGGTGTCATGGGGGGCGTGGGGGGTCATGGGGGGTCATGGCGCCCAACCGTTGGCCGTCCAAGATGGCCGCCTCCACCATAGTGAGAATGTGGAGGTGGGACTTGGGTGTCCCCAGGGTGTCCCCAAGGGTCCTTAGGGGGTCATGGGGGGTCAAGGGTGTCATGGGGAGTCATGGGGGTTATGGGGTGTCATGGGGGGTCCTGGGGGTCGTGGGGGATCAGGGGGGGTCATGGCGCCCAACCGTTGGCCGTCCAAGATGGCCACCTCCACCATAGTGAGAATGTGGAGGTGGGACTTGGGTGTCCCCGGGGTGTCCCCGAGGTGTCTCCAGGGTGCCTGGTGTCTCCAGGTGGCCAAGATGGCCGCCGCAGTGTCACCACCGTGTCTCTGTGTCCGTCCCATGTCCCCACCTCCCCCCCCCCCCATCCCCCCCCGTGTCCCTGTGTCCCCCCCGTGTCCCTGCTGTGTCCCCCTGTGTCCCGCTGTCCCCCCCGTCCCCGTGTCCTTGTGTCCCGCTGTGTCCCCCCCGTCCCCGTGTCCCTGTGTCCCGCTGTGTCCCCCCGTGTCCCGCTGTGTCCCCCCGTGTCCCCCCCATGTCCCGCCCTGTCCCTGTGTCCTGCTGTGTCCCCCCGTGTCCCACTGTGTCCCCCCCCGTCCCCGTGTCCCCGTGTCCCCCCCATGTCCCTCCCCGTCCCCGTGTCCCGCTGTCCCCCCCGTGTCCCCGTGTCCCCGCGTGCGGCCCCCGCAGAGCGACGAGCTGGGGGTGCAGAAGCGGCTGCGCACGGAGGTGATCCAGCTGGAGGACACGCTGGCCCAGGTGCGCAAGGAGTACGAGATGCTGCGCATCGAGTTCGAGCAGAACCTGGCGGCCAACGAGCAGGCGGGTGAGCGGGGGCACCGCGGGGCGGGGGGACACCGGGGGGCACGGGGGGACACAGCACACACACAGTGACACAGCACACGGTGACACAGCAACACGGTGACACAGCAACACGGTGACACAGTGACACGGTGACACACGGTGACACACAGCGACACGGTGACAGCACACGGTGACAGGGTGAGACACAGTGACACAGCACACGGTGACACGGTGACACAGCACACGGTGACACAGCAACACGGTGACACAGCAACACGGTGACACAGTGACACGGTGACACACGGTGACACACAGCGACACGGTGACAGCACACGGTGACAGGGTGAGACAAAGTGACACAGCACACGGTGACACACAGTGACACGCAGTGACACAACACACGGTGACACGTGGTGATGTGGTGACACGGTGACTGACACAACACACGGTGACACATAGTGACACAGTGACACAGCAACACAGCACACAGCGACACGGTGACACACAGTGACACAACACACGGTGACAGGGTGACACAGTGACACGGTGACAGGGTGACACAACACACGGTGACACACGGTGACACAGTGACACAGCACACGGTGACACATAGTGACACAGTGACACAGCACACGGTGACACGGTGACACAGCACACGGTGACACAGCAACACGGTGACACAGCAACACGGTGACACAGTGACACGGTGACACACGGTGACACACAGCGACACGGTGACAGCACACGGTGACAGGGTGAGACAAAGTGACACAGCACACGGTGACACACAGTGACACGCAGTGACACAACACACGGTGACACGTGGTGATGTGGTGACACGGTGACTGACACAACACACGGTGACACATAGTGACACAGTGACACAGCAACACAGCACACAGCGACACGGTGACACACAGTGACACAACACACGGTGACAGGGTGACACAGTGACACGGTGACAGGGTGACACAACACACGGTGACACACGGTGACACAGTGACACAGCACACGGTGACACATAGTGACACAGTGACACAGCACACTGACACGGTGACACACAGTGACACAACACGGTGACACATGGTGACACGGTGACACACGGTGACACGCTGACACAGTGACACACAGTGACAGCACACGGTGACACGGTGACACACAGTGACACAACACAGGGTGACACAGCACACGGTGACACACGGTGACACGGTGACACACGGTGACACGCTGACACAGTGACACAGTGACACAACACACGGTGACAGGGTGACACAGCACACGGTGACACAGTGACACAGGACATGGTGACAGGGTGACACAACACGCGGTGACACGCTGACACAGTGACGCAACACATGGTGACACAGTGACACGGTGACACAGCACATGGTGACACACAGTGACAGGGTGACACAGCACAGTGACACGGTGACACACGGTGACACACAGTGACACAGCACACGGTGACACACGGTGACACGGTGACACAGCACACGGCCACACACGGTGACATGACACACGTGGTGACACACAATCCACACGGTGACAGCCTGTGACACACGGCTACACACCGTGACACAGGGACACGGTGACACACGACACGCGGTGACACGGTGACACGACGCGGTGACACGACACGTGACACACGACGTGACACACGGTGACACACGACATGCGGTGACACGACGCGGTGACACAACACGTGACACGACACGTGACACACGACGTGACACATGATGCGGTGACACACGACATGTGACATGGTGACACGGCACGTGGTGACACGACGCGGTGACACGACACGACACGTGACACACGGTGACACACGACACGGGGTGACACGACACGTGGTGACACACGGAGACGACGCGGTGACACGGTGACGCACAACCCGCGGTGACACCTGCCCACACGCGGCCCCGCGTGACCCACGGCCCGACCCACGGCACAGAGCGGGAGCCGTGGGTCTGGGGACACTCTAGGATGGTCCTCCCGGGGCTCTGTGGTGGGTCTGGGGGTGCTCTGGGCTGGTCCTCCTGGGGCTCTGTGGTGGGTTGGACGCTCTGGGCTGGTCCCAGAGCTCTATGGTAGGTTGGATGCTCTTGGGTGGTCCTCCTGGGGGTCTGTGGACACTCTGGGAAGGTCCTCCCGGGGCTCTGTGGTGGGTGTGAGGCCCCTCCGGGATGCCCCCCCCCCCCCCCCCGCCCCCAACTCCCCGGTCACCGTCAGCCGCTCTGCACCCTCTTCCCTCCCTCTCTATGACCCCGCGTGAAACCGGAGGGGCTGGGGCTTGGCTCGGGGGGTCCCGTCCCCCCCCCCCCGGCTATCTGGGGGTTCCCCCCCCCCCCTCCCCACGGACTCGCTGTGTGTCCCCCCCTCCCCCAGGGCCCATCAACCGGGAGATGCGTCACCTGATCAGCAGCCTCCAGAACCACAACCACCAGCTCAAGGGCGACGTCCAGCGCTACAAGCGGAAGCTGCGGGAGGTGCAGGCCGAGATCAACAAGGTGGGCGGGGCCTCGGGGGCGGGGCTTCGCCTGGGTGTGGCACCCGTGGCCCCTCCTCCCCCTCCCCCCCATTGCGCTGATGTTGCCCCTTTAAGGGGTTGGGGGGGGGGGGGGAAGGGTGATGCCCCTTTAAGGGGGTGGGGCTGTGGTGGCGGGGCGGGGCCAGCCGTAGGGATAAGGTGGTTGGAAGGGGGCGGGGCTAGGCCTGGAGATGGGATTGGCTGCTGCCTACTTGCCTCTGCCGAGGGGGCGGGGCTTAAACGGGCCATGGCGGTTGAGGGGCGGGGCTTATGGGTGGGTGGAGCTTGGGGGTCTTCCCCTTCGAGGAGGAGGGGCCTTAAGGGAATACATGGAGTCTGATTGGCCCCCCTGGGTGGGCGGGGCTTGGGGGAAACGTCTCTTAAAAGGGCAACGCCACCCCAGCCTCATGGGTGTGGCCCGCTGACCCCACCCTCTCCCCTCTAGCTCCGCCTCCAAGCTAGCGGCGCCCCGCCCCCTCAAGGCACCGCCCCGCCCCCTCTGCCCCCCCCAGCCACCGCTACCACCACCACCGCCACCCCCCCGGAAGAGACCGCCGCCCCCGGCGGGGGGGCCCTGGCCCCCACCCCCATAAAGGAGGAGGAGGGTGGAGCCCCACCAGGCCCCGCCCCCTCGGAACCCAAGCGGGAGGCGGCCGTGACCCCCGCCCCGCCCGAGGCCCCCCCGCCACGGCGGCCTGCTGAGGAGGAGGACCCCCCCCCTCCCTCCGCCGCCCCCCCCCAAGCCCCCCAGGCCCCTGCCGCGCCTCCCCCGGCCCAGCCTCCCCCGCCCCGCGTCAAGGAGCCCCCCCTGGCCCCTCCCCCTCGCCCCAGCGCCTCCCGGGGGGGGCCCGAGCGGGAGCGGGAGCGGCTGCGGGAGCGGGAGCGCCCCAAGGGCCCCCCCGACGAGCCCAAGAAGAAGGACTCGGAGGTCCTCAAGCAGCTGCGAGCGGAGCTCAAGTGAGGGGGGGGCTGGGGGCTGTCATCGGGGGGTCCTGAGGGTTTGGGGGGATGTTACAGGGGGTCCTGGGGGGCTGGGGGGGATGTTCAGGGGTCTGGGATGGAATGGGGGCTGTTATTGGGGGGTCTTGGGGGGTTGGGGGCTGTTAGTGGGGGTCCTCTGGGGTCTGGGGGGGGCTGTTACTGGGGGTCTAGGAGGGGTGGGGGCTGTTACCAGGGGTCCTGGGGGGTGGGGTTTACAGGGGGTCTGGGGGTTGCTTGGGGGTCTGGGGGAGCTGTTACTGGGGGTCCAGGGGAGTCTGAGAGGTGTTACTGGGGGTCTGGGGGCTGTTACCGGGGGTCCTGTGGGGTCTGGGGGGGCTGTTATTGGGGGTCCTGTGGGGTCTGGGAGGTGTTATCGGGGGTCTGGGGGCTGTTACTGGGGGTCCTGTGGGGTCTGGGGGGGCTGTTACCGGGGGTTTGGGGGCTGTTATTGGGGGTCCTGGGGGGCTGTTATTGGGGGTCTGGGGGCTGTTATCGGGGGTCCTGTGGGGCTGGGGGGGCTGTTATCAGGGTCTGGGGGCTGTTATCGGGGGTCCTGTGGGGCTGGGGGGGCTGTTATCGGGGCCTGGGGGCTGTTATCGGGGGTCCTGTGGGGCTGGGGGGGCTGTTATCGGGGGTCTGGGGGCTGTTATCAGGGTCTGGGGGCTGTTATCGGGGGTCCTGGGGGTCTGGGGGCTGTTATTGGGGTCTGGGGGCTGTTATCAGGGGTCCTGTGGGGCTGGGGGGCTGTTATTGGGGTCTGGGGGCTGTTATCGGGGGTCTGGGGGCTGTTATTGGGGTCTGGGGGCTGTTATCGGGGGTCCTGGGGGTCTGGGGGCTGTTATTGGGGTCTGGGGGCTGTTATCGGGGTCTGGGGGATGTTATCAGGGGTCCTGTGGGGCTGGGGGGCTGTTATTGGGGTCTGGGGGCTGTTATCGGGGGTCTGGGGGCTGTTATTGGGGTCTGGGGGCTGTTACCGGGGTTCCTGGGGGTCTGGGGGCTGTTATTGGGGGTCTGGGGGCTGTTATCGGGGTCTGGGGGCTGTTACCGGGGGTCCTGTGGGGCTGGGGGGCTGTTATCGGGGTCTGGGGGCTGTTATCGGGGTCTGGGGGCTGTTACCGGGGGTCCTGGGGGGCTGGGGGGCTGTTATCGGGGTCTGGGGGCTGTTACCGGGGTTTGGGGGCTGTTACCGGGGGTCCTGTGGGGCTGGGGGGGCTGTTATTGGGGGTCTGGGGGCTGTTATCGGGGTCTGGGGGCTGTTATCAGGGGTCCTGTGGGGCTGGGGGGCTGTTATTGGGGTCTGGGGGCTGTTATCGGGGGTCTGGGGGCTGTTATTGGGGTCTGGGGGCTGTTACCGGGGGTCCTGGGGGGCTGGGGGGCTGTTACCGGGGGTCTGGGGGCTGTTATCGGGGGTCTGGGGGCTGTTACCGGGGGTCCTGTGGGGCCGGGGGGGCTGTTATCTGGGGTCTGTGGGGCGGGGGGCTGTTGGGGGGGCGCTGAAGGGGTGTGGGGGGGCGGTTGGGGGAGGGGCTGTTGAGGTGGGAGGGGCGGCTGGCTGGGCTCTGGGGTAGCTGTGGAGGGCGTGGCCGGGAGGGGCGTGGCCGGGGGGGCGTGGCCGGGGGCGTGGCCACGAGCGGTGCGTGGGGGGCGGGGCAGGAAGGCGCAGGAGAGCCAGAAGGAGATGAAGCTGCTGCTGGACATGTACAAGTCGGCGCCCAAGGAGCAGCGGGACAAGGTGCAGCTCATGGCGGCCGAGAGGAAGAGCAAGGCCGAGGTGGGACCCCCGGCCCCTGACCCCCGACCCCCGGACCCCGACCCCCGGCCCCCCGCTCGCTGGCACCGGGGCGGGGCGGGAGGGGTGACGTCACGGTGTCGATGGGGAGATGTCACGGGGTGGGCGAGGTGACGTCACAGGGTGACGTCGTAGGGCACGCCGGGTGACGTCACGGGGCGGATGAGGTGACGTCACAGGGCAGATGACGTGACGTCACGGGGCGAGTGAGGTGACGTCATGAGGCAGGCGAGGTGACGTCACGGCGCAGGCGAGGTGACGTCATTGGGCTGCTAAGGGGATGTGAAGGGATGGGCAGGGTGACGTCACAGGGCGGGCGAGATGATGTCACGGCGCGGGTGAGGTGACGTCATGGCGCGGGTAAGGTGACGTCACGGGGCGGGCTAGGTGATGTCACAGGGGTGGGCGGGATGATATCACGGGCCGGGCGAGGTGACGTCACGGGTGGGCGGGATGGCGTCACGGGCCGGGCGAGGTGATGTCACAGGGGTGGGCGAGGTGACGTCACCGGGGTGGGTGGGATGACGTCACAGGCCTGGCAAAGGGACGTCACCAGGATGGGCAGGATGACGTCACGGGCCTGGCGAGGTGACGTCACCAGGGTGGGCAGGATGACGTCACGGGCTTGGCAAGGTGACGTCACAGGGGTGGGCGGGATGACGTCATGGGCCTGGCGAGGTGACGTCACAGGGTTGGGCGGGATGACGTCACGGGCCGGGCGAGGTGACGTCACAGGGGTGGGCGGGATGACGTCACGGGCCGGGCGAGGTGGCGTCACGGGGCGAGTGAGTGGACGTGACGGGGTGAGCGGGGGGGATGCCACGCCCACGGCCCCTCCCCCCCCGGCAGGCGGAGGAGCTGCGCGGGCGGGCGCGGGAGCTGGAGGAGCGGGAGCGGCGGGAGAGCAAGAAGCTGGCGGACGAGGAGGCCCTGCGGCGCCTGCGCCACGCCGAGGAGCAGATCGAGCACCTCCAGCGCAAGCTGGCCGCCACCAAGCAGGTGGGCGGGGCTTCCGGGGGGGGGCGGGGCTTCCCCAGGGAGAGGCGGTGCCGCCGTAGGGGGAAAGGTGACGTTGAGGGGCGTGGCTGTGAGGAATGGGGGCGTGGCTCTTAAGAAAGGGCGTGGCTCTAAGGAAGGGCGTGGCTCTAAGGAATGGGCGTGGCTCTAAGGAAGGACGTGGCTCTAAGGAATGGGTGTGGCTCTAGGGAATGGGCGTGGCTCTAAGGAATGGGCGTGGCTTTGAGGAAAGGGCGTGGCTCTGAGGAAAGGGCGTGGCTCTAAGGAAAGGGCGTGGCTCTGAGGAATGGGCGTGGTTCTGAGGAAGGGCGTGGCTTTGAGGAAGGGCGTGGCTTTGAGGAAGGGCGTGGCTCTAAGGAACGGGCGTGGCTCTAAGGAACGGGCGTGGCTCTAAGGAATGGGTGTGGCTCTAAGGAATGGGTGTGGCTCTAAGGAATGGGTGTGGCTCTAAGGAAAGGGCGTGGCTCTAAGGAATGGGTGTGGCTCTAAGGAATGGGTGTGGCTCTAAGGAATGGGTGTGGCTCTAAGGAAGGGCGTGGCTCTAAGGAATGGGCGTGGCTCTAAGGAAGGGCGTGGCTCTAAGGAAGGGCGTGACTCTAAGGAAGGGCGTGGCTCTAAGGAGTGGGTATGGTTCTATGGAAGGGCGTGGCTGTAAGGAAAGGGTGTGGCTCTCAGGAAAGGGCGTGGCTGGGTTGGCCATCGAAGGTTTTGGGTTGGCATTTGATTGGCCAGTGAAGGCGTTGGGTCGGTGTTGGGTTGGCCGATGTAGGTGTCGGGTTGGTGTTGGGTTGCCCAACGTAGGCGTTGGGTTGGCTAGTGTAGGCGTTGGGTTGGTGTTGGATTGGCCAACGTAGATGTTGGGTTGACCAATGAAGGCGTTGGGTTGGCCAACGTAGGCGTTGGGTTGGTGTTGGATTGGCCAACGTAGGTGTTGGGTTGGCCAACGTAGGTGTTGGGTTGGCCAATGTAGGCCTTGGGTTGGCCAGTGTAGGCCTTGGGTTGGCATTGGGTTGGCCTGTGAGGGTGTTGGGTCGACGTTGGGTCTACGTCGAGTCGTCGTTGGGCGATGACCTCCCGTGGGTGTCGCGTGACCTCGCGGCGGCCATCTTGCCCCCACTTGGGGCGGGGCAGGAGGAGGAGGCGCTGCTGTCGGAGATGGACGTGACGGGCCAGGCCTTCGAGGACATGCAGGAGCAGAACCTCCGGCTGCTGCAGCAGCTGCGTGAGAAGGACGACGCCAACTTCAAGCTCATGTCAGAGAGGATCAAGGCCAACCAGATCCACAAGCTGCTGCGGGAGGAGAAGGACGAGCTGGCCGAGCAGGTCCTGGCCCTCAAGGCCCAGGTGAGACCCCGGGGCGGTGGGCTGGACCCCCAAATATTCGGCGACGGTCCGTGGGGGTGACCCTGGTGGTCGGTTGGGCTGGAGGAACCCAGATGGTCAAGAGGTTGCGGCCGTCAAGGGTCCGGGTGGTCCACGGGGACCTGGGTATCCAAAATGAGGCGACTCAGACGTCCCGGTGGGGCGGGGGTGGGGGGGTCTTGCCCCCAGGTGGACGCCCAACTGCTGGTGGTGCAGAAGCTGGAGGAGAAGGAGCGGGGGCTGCAGAGCAGCTTGGCGGCGGTGGAGAAGGAGCTGGCCCTGCGCTCCCAAGCTCTGGAGCTCAACAAGAGGAAGGTGGGAGAGAGGGGGATGGGGGGGGGGGGGGGGTGACACAGGGAGTTGGGGGGGACCTCAGACCTCCCCCGGGTGACCCAGGGGTCCGGGAACCCCCCCGTGGTCCCACCTTGGAGCCGCATCTCAATGGCTTCGTGGTGACAAGGGGGTTCCAGGGGTTTGGGAGGGGACCCAGATGTTGGGGGTGGACTCGGGTGACCCGGGGGGTGGGGGTTGGGGGGATCCAGGTGTCCAGCCACCAACACCCTCGGACCCCCCCAGTGGGGACCCAGGAGTCCAGGAACCCCCCGTGGTCCAACCTTGGAGCCACATCTCAACGTCTTCGTGGTCATGGGGTGGGACCATTGAGTGTGGGGGGGTCACAGTGTTTTGGGGGGGGCACCCAGGGGTTTGGACGGCCCAGGGGTCCAGATACCAACACCCCCAGACCCCCCATGGGGACCCAGAAGCCCAGAAACCCCCCGTGGTCCCGCCTTGGAGCCGCATCTCAACGGCTTCGTGGGGACGGGGTGGGTCACAGGGGTTTAGGGGCGCACCCGGTGTTTTTGGGTGGGGTCCCAGGTGCCCGGGGTGACCCCGGTGTCCCGACCGGCAGGCGGTGGAGGCGGCTCAACTGGCCGAAGACCTGCGGGCGCAGGGGGAGCACGTCCAGGCCCGGCTGCGGGAGCTGCAGGTCTGCGCCGCCGAGAACCGGGCGGCCAAGGACAAGGAGTCGCTCAGCCTCAAGCGGGCCCAGGTTCGGGGGTGGGGGAGGGCCCCTATGGCATCCGTAGGGGACGGAGGGTGGGGGCGCTTGTGGGGTGGTCTTATGGGGCTCTACAGGGGCTGTGTGGGGTGGTGAGTGGGGTCTTGGGGTGGCTCAGGGGCTTTGGGGGGCTCTATGGGGTGCCTGCAGCACCCTAGGAGCCCTATAGGAGACCGAGGGGAGGAAACACAGGGCTATGGGGTGGCTGGCGGAGGGCGTTATGGGGCTTTGGGGGCTCTATGGGATGTCTGCAGCACCCTATGGGACCTATAGGGGACCTGGGGGGGGACACACAGGGCTACGGGGTGGCTAGGGGGGGAGTTGTGGGGCTTTGGGGGGCTCTATGGGATGCCTACAGCACTCTAGGGGCCCTATAGGAGACTGGGGGGGGGAAACACAGGGCTGTGGGGTGGCTGGCGGGGGGCGTTATGGGGCTTTGGGGGCTCTATGGGGTGTCTACAGCACTCTATGGGCCCTATAGGGGACCTGGGGGGGACACACAGGGCTATGGGGTGGCTGGAGGGGGAGTTGTGGGGCTTTGGGGGCTCTATGGGGTGCCGACAGCACCCTGTGGGCCCTATAGGAGATATGGAGGGGACACAGAGGGCTGTGGGATGTCTGGGGGGGGGGTGCTATGGGGCATTGGGGGGCCCTATGGGGTGGCTCAGGGGCTTTGGGGGGCACTGTGGGGTGCCGACAGCACCCTATGGGCTCTATAGGGGACCTGAGGGGGGCTTCGGTGGGCCTAGGGGATGGCTACGGGGGTCCTTATGGGGTTCTGTGGGGTGCTATGGGGCGCTGTGAGGGGCTTCATAGGGGAGTTTTGGGGTCATAAAGGGGACCTACAGGGACTCTGAGGAGTTCTGTGGGTCCCTATAGGGGGTCTGTGGGGATCTATAGGGCCTTTGGGTGTCTCCATAGGGGTTCTATGGGTGCTATAGAGACTCTGTGGGGCCCTGTAGGGGGTCTGGGGGGATATATAGGGGGTGTGCAGGGATCTATAGGGGGGTTGTGGCTCCCATAGCGGCTCTGTGGGCCCCTATGGGGGGCCTGGGCGGCCCTTTAGGGGGTCTGGGGGGATATATAGGGGGTCTGCAGGGATCCGTAGGGGGCTTGTGGCTCCCGTAGGGGGTCTGGGGGGCCCTATAGGGGGTCTGGGGGCCCTATAAGGGGTCTGGGGGGATCTATAGGGGATCTGCAGGGATCTATAGGGGGGGTGTGGCTCCCGTAGGGGGTCTGGGGGGCCCTATAGGGGGTCTGGGGGCCCTATAAGGAGTGTGGGGCGGGGGATATATAGGGGGTGTGCAGGGATCTATAGGGGGGTTGTGGCTCCCGTAGCAGCTCTGTGGGCCCCTATAGGGGGTCTGTGGGGCCCTTTGTGGGGTCTGGGCGGTTCTCTGTGGGGCCCCAGGGTGCCGCCGTGGGTCACGGCCCCCCCCCGTCCGCGCAGGAGGAGCTGTCGCGGCTGCGGCGGAAGCTGGAGAAGCAGCGGAAGGTGGAGGTCTACGCCGACGCCGACCAGATCCTGCAGGAGGAGATCAAGGAGTATCGGGTACGGGGGCACCCATGGGTGCCAGGGGGGTGGGCGGGGCTGGGGGGGGCACTGCTCGTCTTCCCCGCGGCTGCCTGCCACTGGGCGAGGGGGCGGGGGACCTTGGAAGGGGCTGGGGACCTCTCGGTGTGGGGCTGGAGAGCCTTGGGTGGGGTTACGGGACCCATGGGTGGGGCTGGAGGACCAATGGTTGGGGTGTCAGGACCCATGGGTGGGGCTGGAGAGCCTTGGGTGGGGTTACGGGACCCATGGGTGGGGCTGGAGGACCTATGGTTGGAGTGTCAGGCCCCATGGGTGGGGCTGGAGGGCCTTGGGTGGGGTTACGGGACCCATGGGTGGGGCTGGAGGACCAATGGTTGGGGTCTCATGACCCATGGGTGGGGCTGGAGGGCCTTGGGTGGGGCTGGAGGACCCATGGGTGGGGCTGGAGGACCCATGGTTGGGGTGTCAGGACCCATGGGTGGGGCTGGAGGACCCATGGGTGGGGTCACAGGACCCATGGGTAGGGCTGGAGGACCCATGGGTGGGTCAGAGGACCCATGGGTGGGGCTGGAGGCCCTTGGGTGCAGTCAGAAAACCCATGGATGGGGGTTGTAGACCATTGGGTGGGGCTGGAGGACCTTGGGTGGGGGTCAGAGGACCCCCGAGTGGGTCTGGAGCACCCATGGGTGCTGCCCATCACACCGTGGCGCCGGCGGCCATCTTGCCCCACCCTCCCCGTTCCCTCCCCCCGCCCCCCCCCCCCCCCAACCTCCCAGTTAGGTCGGAGGCCCCGTGGGTGGGTTCACAAGACCTTGGGTGGGCCCGGAGCACCCGTGGGTGCCAGAAGGCGTCCGGCGGGGTGCCGCCGCGAGGGACAGACGGTCATCTTGTCCCCCGTCCCCCCACCCCCCCCCCAGGCCCGCTTGACGTGCCCGTGCTGCAACGCGCGCAAGAAGGACGCCGTCCTCACCAAGTGCTTCCACGTCTTCTGCTTCGAGTGCGTCAAGAGCCCGCTACGACACGCGCCAGCGCAAGTGCCCCAAGTGCAACGCCGCCTTCGGCGCCCACGACTTCCACCGCGTCTACATCAGCTGAGCCCCCGCGGCGCCCCACGGCGCCCCACGGCTCCCCCTCGGGTGCTGCCTGACCAACCGCCGGGCCTTGGAGGTGGGTCAGTGCCCCCTTGGAGGACCGGGGTTTCCTCTGTGTCTGTGTTCCCTGAACCCCACGTTGATCCTCAGCCACCCGTGGGTGCCCCACGAGACCCATAGGTGCCCCATAGCGACCCACAGCACCCATGGGTGCCTTCTGGTCAGCCGTGGGTCTTGGAGGTGGGTCAACACCCCCTTGGAGGACCGGGGTTTCCTTCATGTCCGCGTTAGTTGAACCCCATCATGGTCATTGACCACCCATGGGTGCCCCACGAGACCTATAGGTGCCCCATAGCGACCCACAGCACCCATGGGTGCCCCCTGGTTAACTATGGGTCTTGGAGGTGGGTCAACACCCCCTTGGAGGACCGGGGTTTCCTCTGTGTCTGTGTTCCCTGAACCCCACGTTGATCCTCAGCCACCCGTGGGTGCCCCACGAGACCTATAGGTGCCCCATAGTGACCCACAGCACCCATGGGTGCCCCCTGGTCAACCGTGGGCCTTGGAGGTGGGTCAGCGCCAGCTGGGATGACCATGGTTTCCTTCGTCTCTGTGTTGGTTGAACCCCGTGTTGATCCTCAGCCATCCGTGGGTGCCCCATGAGACCTATAGGTGCCCCATAGCGACCCACAGCACCCATGGGTGCTCTCTGGTCAGCCGTGGGTCTTGGAGGTGGGTCAACACCCCCTTGGAGGACCATGGTTTCATTCGTGTCTGCGTTAGTTGAACCCCATGGTGGTCATTGACCACCCATGGGTGCCCCACAAGACCCATAGGTGCCCCATAGCGACCCACAGCACCCATGGGTGCCCCCTGGTCAACTATGGGTCTTGGAGGTGGGTCAACACCCCCTTGGAGGACCATGGTTTCATTCGTGTCCGCGTTAGTTGAACCCCATGGTGGTCATTGACCACCCGTGGGTGCCCCACAAGACCCATAGGTGCCCCATAGCGACCCACAGCACCCATGGGTGCCCCCTGGTCAACTATGGGTCTTGGAGGTGGGTCAGCGCCAGCTGGGATGACCATGGTTTCCTTCGTCTCTGTGTTGGTTGAACCCCGTGTTGATCCTCAGCCACCCGTGGGTGCCCCATGAGACCTATAGGTGCCCCATAGCGACCCACAGCACCCATGGGTGCTCTCTGGTCAGCCGTGGGTCTTGGAGGTGGGTCAACACCCCCTTGGAGGACCATGGCTTCATTCGTGTCCGCGTTAGTTGAACCCCATGGTGGTCATTGACCACCCGTGGGTGCCCCACAAGACCCATAGGTGCCCCATAGCGACCCACAGCACCCATGGGTGCCCTCTGGTCAGCCGTGGGTCTTGGAGGTGGGTCAACACCCCCTTGGAGGACCATGGCTTCATTCGTGTCCGCGTTAGTTGAACCCCATGGTGGTCATTGACCACCCGTGGGTGCCCCACAAGACCCATAGGTGCCCTATAGCGACCCACAGCACCCATGGGTGCCCCACGGTGGACCGTGGGCCTTGGAGGTGGGTCAGCGCCAGCTGGGACGACCACAACTTCGTGTGTCAGCTGAAGGCCGGGGTGACCTGTGGGTGCCCCATGGCGCCCCACGGCACCCAGGGCTGCCCCATGGCGACCTGTGGGTGGCCCCATCCCCCCCCTTCCCCCTCCCCGTTTTACCCAATAAAGCGCTTGGAGCCGGGGCTGCGTGTGGCTGCCGGGGCGGGACCATAGAGAGGGGAGAAGAGGTTCCAGAGCGGCCACGTGACCATGGAGACGTGGGGAGGGGGAGGGGTGGCTTCCAGCAGCGGTACCATGGGGGGGGGGGGGGGGTGGGAGGAGGGAGAGGCACCAGAGGCTCCGCCCCACCATAGAGTCGTGGCGTAGAGCGGCCCATTAGACCGCAGACACGTGGCAACCACAGAGTGCCGGCAGTCATCTGCTAGAGCGCCCCCGCGGGTGAGACACGGGGAGGACTGTCCCAGGCGGAGACCATAGAGGGGTGGAGGACCTCCCTGCTAGCCCGCCCCCTGCACACGTGGAGGCCTGGCGCACCTCGCTCCCAGCCCGCCCCCTCAGATCATAGAGACCTGGAGGACCGCACTCCTAGCCCGCTCCCGGACACCATAGAGACCTGGCGGACCCCGCTCCTAGCCCGCCTCAGTGAGACCATAGAGACCTGGCGGCCCTCCCTCCTACCCCGGCCCCCGGAGACCATAGAGACCTGGCGGACCCCTCTCCCAGCCCGCCCCCTCAGACCATAGAGACCTGGAGGACCTGCCTCCTAGCCCGGCCCCCGATAGACCATAGAGGCTGGGGGACCGGGCTCCCAGCCCGCCGCCGACAGACCATAGAGACCTGGAGGACTTCGCTCCTAGCCCGCCCAGGCAGACCATAGAGACTCGGGGCCCGCCCACCCCGTCAGACCATAGAGCTCTGGAGGACCTCCCTCCCAGCCCGCCCCCTCACATCATAGAGACTGGCGGACCTCCCTCCTAGCCCGCCCCCGGACACCATAGAGACTGGCGGACCGCGCTCCCAGCCCGGCCCCGCAGACCATCGAGACTGGCGGACCGCGCTCCCAGCCCGGCCCCGCAGACCATAGAGACTGGCGGCCGGCCGACCGGAAGCTCGTGGCACGCGCAGGCCCCGCCCCTTCCCCCTCAGGGTCCCGCTGCTGCCGGCGAGGCGGGATGGAGCGGCCGGAGGGTACCGGGGGGGGGGTGGGGACCCCCCCGCGTCACCCCCCCAAGGCCCCCCGTGACTCCCCCTGTCCCCGCAGGCCCCCCCCCGCCCCCCCCCGCTCTGCCGGGAGCTGTGGGGTCCCCGCGAGGCCGCCCGGTACCAGGGGGACCCCCGGGGGGGGCTCCAGCGCCTCGTGCCCCCCGGCGCCCGCCCGCACTCCGGCCTGCGCCGCGCTGCCGCCGTGAGGGGGGGCTGGGGGGGCCCGGGGGGGCGTCGGGGGGGATGTTGGGGTCTGGGGGGGGGGTCCTGGGGGAGATAGTGGGGTCCTGGGGGGGGTCCTGGGGGGGATATTGGGGTCTGGGGGGGGTCCTGGGGGGGGGCTGGGAGGGATATTGGGGTGTGGGGGGTCCTGGGGGGGGCTAATAGAGTCCTGGGGGGGGATGTTGGGGTCTGGGGGGGTCCTGGGGGAGATAATGGGGTCCTGGGGGGGGGGTTGGGAGGGGGTTGGGGGGGATGTTGGGGTCTGGGGGGGGACCTGGGGGGGCGTTGGGGTGATATTGGGGTCTGGGGGGTCCTGGGGGGGGGCTAATAGAGTCCTGGGGGGGGATGTTGGGGTCTGGGGGGGACCTGGGGGGAGATAGTGGGATCCTGGGGGGGGTTGGGGGGGGATATTGGGGTGTGGGGGGTCCTGGGTGGGGGCTAATAGAGTCCTGAGGGGGGTTGGGAGGGGGTTTAGGGGGATGTTGGGGTCTGGGGGGGGTCCTGGGGGGGGGTTGGGGGGATATTGGGGTCTCGGGGGTGTCTGGGGGAGATAGTGGGGTGCTGGGGTGGGGTCCGGGGGGGATATTGGGGTGCCGAGGGGGAGGGGCTGCTGGGGTCTGGGGGGCTTGGGGGGATATTGGGGTCCTGGGGGGGGGTTGGGGGGATGTTGGGGTCTGGGGGTTCCTGGGGGAGATAATGGGGTCCTGGGGGGGGCTAATAGAGACCTGGAGGTGTCCTGGGGGAGATATTGGGGTCCTGAGGGGGCACTCAGAATTTTGGGGGGGTCTTGGGGGGTCTGGGGGAGATAGTGGGGTCCTGGGAGGGGGTTGAGGGGGATATTGGGGTGTGGGGGAGATAATGGGGTCCGGGGGGGGGGTTGGGGGGTGTTGGGGTCTGGGGGGGTCCTGAGGGAGATAGTGGGGTCTGGGGGGGGGGGCTAATAGAGACCTGGGGGGGGGGTCTCAGGGGGTCTGGGGGAGATAGTGGGGTCCTGGTGAGGGGTTGGGGGGATGTTGGGGTCCTGAGGGGGCACTAAGAGAGTTTTGGGGGGGTCTCGGGGGGTCTGGGGGAGATAGTGGGGTCCTGGGGGGAGTCCGGGGGGGATGTGGGGGTCCCGAGGGGGAGGGGCTGCTGGGGGAGGGAGGGGATGGGGGGATATTGGGGTCCAGAGTGGGGCTAAAAGGGTCTGGGGGGGGTCCTGTGGGGGTTTAGGGGGATATGGGGGTCTGGAGGGGTTCTGTGGGAGGCTGAGTCCGGGGGGGTCTCTGGGAGGGGTCTGGGGGGGTAACGGAGCCCGGGGGGGGGCTGACGGGGTTTGGGGAGGGTCTCAGGAGTACCTGACACCCCCCCCCCCCGCCCCCCCAGCGGCTGCTGCTGCCCCAGGGGTACCCCGAGAGCGTCAGCCCCGACTACCTCCAGTACCAGTGCTGGGACGCGCTCCAGGTGCCACTGGGAGCACTGGGAGGGGCTGGGGGGTGGACTGAGGGGGGTACTGGGGCACTGGGGGGGCTGGGGGCCCGGTGGGGGTACTGGGTGCACTGGGGGGAGGGTGGGGGGGGAACTGGGAGCACTGGGAGGGGCTGGGATGGGGCTGGGGGCTACTGGGAAGGAGCTGGGGGGCACTGGAAGGGACTGGGAGGAAGGTGAGGAGACAGTAACTGGTCAGTAACTGGTCAGTAACTGGCGTTCCCTGGCGGTTACTGGTCAATAACTGGCATTACCTGGCGGTAACTGGTCAGTTACTGGTCAGTAACTGGCCTTACCTGGCGGTAACTGGTTGGTAACAGGCGGTAACTGGTTAGTAACTGACGTTATCAGGCTCTAACTGGTCAGTAACTGGCGTTACCAGTCGGTTACTGGTCAGTAACTGGCGGTAACTTGTCAGTAACTGGGGTTCCCTGGCGGTAACTGGTCAGTAAGTGGTCAGTAACTGGCGTTCCCTGGCGGTTACTGGTCAGTAACGGGTGTTACCTGGCGGTAACTGGTCAGTAGCGGGCGGTAAGTGGTCAGTAAGTGGCGTTCCCTGGCGGTAACTGGTCAGTAACGGGCGGTATCTGGTGAGTAACTGGTCAGTAACTGGCGTTCCCTGGCGGTAACTGGTCAGTAGCGGGCGGTAAGTGGTCAGTAAGTGACGTTCCCTGGCGGTAACTGGTCAGTAACGGGCGGTATCTGGTGAGTAACTGGTCAGTAACTGGCGTTCCCTGGCAGTAATTGATCAGTAACTGGTCAATAACTGGAATTTCCTGCTGGTAACTGGTCAGTAACGGACGCTACCTGGCGGTAATTGGTCAGTAACTGGTGAGTAACTGGTCAGTAATGGGCGTTCCCTGGCTGTAACTGGTCAGTAACAGGCGGTAACTGGTCATGTTACCAGGCGGTAACTGGTCAGTAACGGGCGGTAACCGGTCAGTAACGGGCGTTCCCTCGCGGTAACTGGTCATTACCTAGTGAGTAACTGGCATTACCAGGTGGTAACTGGTCAGTAACTGGTGGGATCTGGTCAGTAACTGGTCAGTAAGTGGTCAGTAATTGGTCAGTAACTGGCGTTACCATGCGGTAACTGGTCAGTACTGGGCGGTAACTGGTCAGTAACTGGCATTCCCTGGTGGTAACTGGTCAGTAACGGGCGTTTCCTGGCGGTAACTGGTCAGTAACATGCGGTACCTGGTCAGTAACGGACGTTACCAGGTGGTAACTGGTCAGTAACTGGTCAGTAACTGGCGTTCCCTGGCAGTTACTGGTCAATAACTGGCGTTACCTGGCGGTAACTGGTCAGTTACTGGTCAGTAACTGGCCTTACCTGGCGGTAACTGTTCAGTAATGGGTGGTAACTGGTCAGTAAGTGGCGTTCCCTGGCGGTAACTGGTCAGTAATGGGCGTTACCTGGCGGTAACTGGTCAGAAATAGGTGGTAACTGGTCAGTAAGTGGCGTTCCCTGGCGATAACTGGTCAGTAAGTGGCGTTCCCTGGCGGTAACTGGTCAGTAACTGGTTAGTAACTGACGTTACCTGGCTCTAACTGGTCAGTAACTGATGTTACTTGGCAGTAACTGGTTGGTAACAGGCGGTAACTGGGCAGTAACTGGTTAGTAACTGACGTTACCGGGCTCTAACTGGTCAGTAACTGATGTTACTTGGCAGTAACTGGTTGGTAACAGGCGGTAACTGGTCAGTAACTGGCGTTCCCTGGTGGTAACTGGTCAGTAACTGGTCAGTAAGTGGCGTTACCAGGTGGTTGGTCAGTAACTGGTCAGTAACGGGCGTTACCATGCGGTAACTGGTCAGTAACTGGCGGTAACTTGTCAGTAACTGGCATTCCTTGGCAATAACTGGCCAGTAACTGGTCAGTAACTGGCGTTCCCTGGCGGTAACTGGTCAGTAATGGGCAGTAACTGGTCAGTAACTGGCGTTCCCTGGCGGTAACTGGTCTGTAACTGTCATTAGCAGGCAGTAACTGGTCATTAACTGGCAGTAAATGGTGTGTAACTGGTGGCAACTGGTCAGTAACTGACCTTACCTGGCAGTAACTGGTCAGTAACAGGTGGTAACTGGTCAGTAACTGGTCAGTAACTGGCCTTACCAGGCGGTAACTGGTCAGTAATGGGTGGTAACTGGTCAGTAATGGGCGGTAACTGGCGGTAACTGGTCAGTAATTGGTGGTAACTGGTCAGTAATTGGTGGTAACTGGTCAGTAAGTGGCGTTCCCTGGCGGTAACTGGTCAGTAACTGGTCAGTAACTGACGTTACCTGGCAGTAACTGGTCGGTAACAGGCGGTAACTGGTCAGTAACTGGCGTTCCCTGGCGGTAACTGGTCAGCAACTGGTCAGTAACTGGTCAGTAATTGGTCAGTAACTGGCGTTACGATGCAGTAACTGGTCAGTAACATGCGGTACCTGGTCAGTAACGGGCGTTACCAGGTGGTAACTGGTCAGTTACTGGTCAGTAACTGGTGTTCCCTGTTGGTAACTGGTCAGTAACCAGCGTTACCAGGCGGTAACTGGTCAGTAACTGGCAGTAACTGGTGTGTAACTGGTGGCAACTGGTCAGTAACTGGTCTGTAACGGGCGGTAACTGTTCAGTACCTGGCGTTCCCTGGCGGTAACTGGTCAGTAACGGGTGTTACCTGGTGGTAACTGGTCAGTAAGTGGCGGTAACTGGGAGTAACTGGTCAGTAAGTGGTCAGTAACTGGCGTTTCCTGGCGGTAACTGGTCAGTAACTGGTCAGTAACTGGCGTTCCCTGGCGGTAACTGGTCAGTAACGGGTGTTACCTGGCGGTAACTGGTCAGTAAGTGGCGGTAACTGGGAGTAACTGGTCAGTAACTGGTCAGTAACTGGCGTTCCCTGGCGGTAACTGGTCAGTAACGGGTGTTACCTGGCGGTAACTGGTCAGTAAGTGGCGGTAACTGGGAGTAACTGGTCAGTAACTGGTCAGTAACTGGCGTTACCTGGTGGTAACTGGTCAGTAACGCGCAGTAACTGGTCAGTAACTGGCGTTCCCGGGCGGTAACTGGTCAGTAACTGTTTAATAACTGTCCAGTAACTGTCGGTAACTGGTCAGTAAGTGGCAGTAGGTGCCGGTAACTGGTCAGTAACTGGTGGGAACTGGCGGTAACTGGTGGTAAGTGGTTAATATTTGGTCAGTAAGTGGTCAGGAACTGGCGGTAAGTGGCCGGTAACTGGTACAAACTGGTCTGTACGTGGTCAGTAACTGGGGGTAAGTGGTCAGTAACTGGGGGTAAGTGGTCAGTAACTGGTGTGTAACTGGTCGGTACGTGGTGGTAACTGGTGTGTAACTGGTCCGTACCTGGTGGTAACTGGTCTGTCACTTGTCGGTACGTGGTGGTAACTGGTGTGTCACTGGTCGGTAACTGGTCGGTAACTGGTGGTAACTGCTGTGTCACTGGTGGTAACTCGTGTGTAACTGGTGTGTCACTGGTCGGTACCTGGTGGTAACTGGTGTCTCACTGGTTGGTACCTGGTGGTAACTGGTGTGTAACTGGTCTGTAACTGGTTGGTACCTGGTGGTAACTGGTCTGTAACTAGTTGGTAAGTGGTGGTAACTGGTCAGTACCTGGTGGTTACTGGTCGGTACCTGGTGGTAACTGGAGTGTCACTGGTGGTCACTGGTGGCAACTGGTGTGTCACTGGTCAGTACCTGGTGGTAACTGGTCCGTATCTGGTCCGTATCTGGTGTGTCACTGGTGGTCACTGGTGGCAACTGGTGTGTCACTGGTCGGTACCTGGTGGTAACTGGTCAGTAACTGGTCCGTATCTGGTGTGTCACTGGTGGTCACTGGTGGCAACTGGTGTGTCACTGGTCGGTACCTGGTGGTAACTGGTGTCTCACTGGTTGGTACCTGGTGGTAACTGGTGTGTAACTGGTCTGTAACTGGTTGGTACCTGGTGGTAACTGGTCTGTAACTAGTTGGTAAGTGGTGGTAACTGGTCAGTACCTGGTCGGTACCTGGTGGCAACTGGTGTGTCACTGGTCGGTACCTGGTGGTAACTGGTCCGTATCTGGTGTGTCACTGGTGGCAACTGGTGTGTCACTGGTCGGTACCTGGTGGTAACTGGTCTGTATCTGGTGTGTCACTGGTGGTCACTGGTGGCAACTGGTGTGTCACTGGTCGGTACCTGGTGGTAACTGGTCCGTATCTGGTGTGTCACTGGTGGTCACTGGTGGCAACTGGTGTGTCACTGGTCGGTACCTGGTGGTAACTGGTCCGTATCTGGTGTGTCACTGGTGGTCACTGGTGGCAACTGGTGTGTCACTGGTCGGTACCTGGTGGTAACTGGTCCGTATCTGGTGTGTCACTGGTGGTCACTGGTGGCAACTGGTGTGTCACTGGCAGGCGCTGTGCAGCACGCTGACGGGCGCCTTGGCCACCCGGGCTGTGCTCCAGGCCGTGGGGGTGGGGGACAGCGCCGCCACCGTCACCGGGGCCACCCTCACCTGGGTGCTGCGTGGTGAGTGTCACCCCTCCCTCCCCAGACCCCAAACCTGCCCCCTTTCACCCCAAAACACCCCCCCCGCGGGTCCCCAGCGCCGCGTTTCGCCCCCAAATACCCGGATTTACCCCCAAATGCCTCCGTTTGACCCCAAAATCGCCTGGTTTGACCCCACAATCTCCCCTATTCCCCCCAAAGTCTGCTCCGACACCCCAAATCCCCCACTTTTGCCCCCAAATCCCCAATTTGACCCATATCACCAATTTTTAACCCCAATTCTCCATTTTTTAACCCCAAATCTCCCAGTTTGACCTCAAAATCTCCCGGTTTGACCCCCAAATTCCCCAGTTTCGCCCCCAAAATCCCCAATTTGCCCCCAAACATAAATTATTTTAACCCCAAAATCTCAGTTTTTACCCCCAAATCTACATTTTTAACCCAGAATCTCCATTTTTTAACCCCAATTCTCCATTTTTTAACCCAAAATCTCCAAGTTTGACCTCAAAATCTCCTGGTTTGGCCCCAAAATCTCCTCTTTTCACCCCAAAATCTGGCAGCCCCCAAATCTCTCCATTTTGCCCCCAAATCCCAGGGTTTTACCCCCAAAATCCCCATTTTTTTACCCCAAACCACCATTTTTTAACCCAAAATCTCTGGTTTTGAACCCCAAATCTCCCAGTTTGACCTCAAAATCTCCCGGTTTGACCCCGAAATTCCCCAGTTTCGCCCCCAAAATCCCCAACTTGACCCCAAATCTCTATTTTTAACCCCAAATTTCCATTTTTTTAACCCAAAATCTCCCATTTTCATCCCAGAATCTCCCAGTTTGACCCCAAAACCTCTCCTTTTCACCCCAAAATCTGCTCTGGCACCTCCAAATCCCACATTTTCCCCCCCAAATTCCCTGTTTTTTCCCTCAAAATCCCCAATTTGACCCAAAACATAAATTTCTTTAACCCCCAAAATCTCTATTTTTAACCCCAAATCTACATTTTCACCCCAAAATCTCCGTTTTTTAACCCAAAGTCTCCCAGTTTGACCCCAAAATCTCCCGTTTTGCCCCCAAATCCCCCAGGTTTACCCCCAAAACCCCCAGTTTGACCCCAAATCCCCATTTTTTACCCCAACCCCCTGGTTTTTCCCCAAATCCCCGTGTTTTCCCCCAAACCGGCTGCCCGCAGACGGGGTGGGGATGGTGACGCGCATCGCCTTCGCCTACCTCCAGGGGTGAGCGCCGGGGGCACTGGGAGCTACTGGGAGCACTGGGAGCACTGGGAGGGGGCACTGGGGGCACTGGGAGCACTGGGAGGGAGGACTGGGGGCACTGGGAGGGGGGACTAGGGGCACTGGGAACTACTGGGAAGGGGCACTGGGAGCTACTGGGAGGGTGCACTGGGGGCGCTGGGAAGGGGCACTGGGAGCCACTGGGAGGGGGCACTGGGGGCACTGGGAAGGGGCACTGGGGGCACTGGGAGCAACTGGGAGGAGGCGCTGGGAGCTAGTGGGAGCACTGGGAGGGGCCACTGGGCCTTACTGGGAGGGGTTACTGGGCCTTACTGGGAGCACTGGGAGGGGGTACTGAGCCTTACTGGGAGCAGTGGGAGAGAGTACTGGGCCTTACTGGGAGCACTGGGAGGAGTTACTGAGCTTTACTGGAGGTTATTGGGCCTTATTGGGAGCACTGGGAGGGGGTACCGGGCCTTACTGGGAGCACTGGCAGGGGTCACTGGGCCTTACTGTGAGGGGTTACTGAGCCTTACTGGGAGCAGTGGGAGAGAGTACTGGGCCTTACTGGGAGCACTGGGAGGAGTTACTGAGCTTTACTGGAGGTTACTGGGCCTTATTGGGAGCACTGGGAGGGGGTACCGGGCCTTACTGGGAGCACTGGCAGGGGTCACTGGGCCTTACTGGGAGCACTGGGAGGGTGTACTGAGCCTTACTGGGAGCACTGGGAGGGGGCACTGAGCCTTACTGGGAGAGGGCACTGAGCCTTACTGGGAGCACTGGGAGGGTGTACTGAGCTTTACTGGGAGCACTGGGAGGGGGCACTGAGCCTTACTGGGGGATACTGGGCCTTACTGGGAGCACTGGGAGGGGGTACTGAGCCTTACTGGGGGGTACTGGGCCTTACTGGGAGCACTGGGAGGGGGCACTGGGCCTTACTGGGGGGCACTGGGCCTTACTGGGGGGTACTGGGCCTTACTGGGATCACTGGGTGGGAGCACTGGGAGGGGTTACTGGGCCTTACTGGGGGGTACTGGGCCTTACTGGGAGCACTGGGAGGGAGTACTGAGCCTTACTGGGAGCACTGGGAGAGGTTACTGGGCCTTACTGGGAGCACTGGGAGGGGGCACTGGGCCTTACTGGGGGCACTGGGCCTTACTGGGAGCACTGGGAGGGGGCACTGGGCCTTACTGGAGGGTACTGGGCCTTACTGGGAGGGGTTACTGAGCCTTACTGGGAGCACTGGGAGGGTGTACTGAGCCTTACTGGGAGCACTGGGAGGGGGCACTGGGCCTTACTGGGGGGTACTGGGCCTTACTGGGGGGTACTGGGCCTTACTGGGATCACTGGGTGGGAGCACTGGGAGGGGTTACTGGGCCTTACTGGGGGGTACTGGGCCTTACTGGGAGCACTGGGAGGGAGTACTGAGCCTTACTGGGAGCACTGGGAGAGGTTACTGGGCCTTACTGGGAGCACTGGGAGGGGGCACTGGGCCTTACTGGGGGCACTGGGCCTTACTGGGAGCACTGGGATCCTACCCCCAGGAGCCGCCTGGACTGCGAGGCCAAGCAGTGGCGGTGAGTCCCCGCCTCCTTTTTAAGCCCCGCCCCTTCCCCTAAGCCCCACCCCCCCAGCGCCCGAAGCCCCGCCTCCCTCCCCAGGGCAGCACTGCCCCCGCGGTCGTGGCCCCGCCCCCTCCCCGCGGGAGGCCCCGCCCCCCCGTGACGCGCAGGCCCCGCCCAGGCTGGCGGCTGACGTGCTGAACGACGCGGCGCTGGTGCTGGAGCTGGGGGCGCCCGCATGGCCGCGCGCCGGCCCCGCCCTCCTGACGCTGGCGGCCGCCGCCAAGGTAACGCCCCGCCCACCGCCCCGCCCACTGCCCCGCCCACCGCGCCTGACGTCAGCGGGGAGGCGCGGGGAGGGCTACTGGGGAATACTGGGGGGCACTGGGGGGTACTGGGGGGGTACTGGTTAATACTGGGAGGCACTGGGGGGTACTGGAGGGCACTGGGGGGATGCTGGGGGGCGCTGGGAGGGTGCTGGGGGGCACTGGGGGGCTACTGGGGGGCACTGGGGGGATGCTGGGGGGCACTGGGAGGCACTGCAGAGGGTACTGGGGAATACTGGGGGCACTGGGGGGCTACTGGGAGGCACTGGGGGGCACTGGGGGGTACTGGGAGGCACTGGGGGGGGTACTGGGGAATACTGGGTGGCACTGAGGGGCACTGGGGGGATACTGGGGGACACTGGGGGGATACTGGGAGGCACTGGGGGGATACTGGAGGGCACTGGGCGGATACTGGGGGACACTGGGGGGATACTGGGAGGCACTGGGGGGTACTGGGAGGCACTGGGGGGATACTGGAGGGCACTGGGGGGTACTGGGGGGCACTGGGAGGGTACTGGGAGACACTGGGAGGTTACTGGGAGGCACGGGGATGATACTGGGAGGTACTAGGGGCTAATGGGAGGCACTGGGGGGGTACTGGGCAATACTGGGAGGCACTGGGATGATACTGGAGGATACTGGGAGGCACTGGGGGGCACTGGGATGATACGGGAGGGTATTGGGACACACTGGGCGGCAGCAGGAGGATACTGGAAGGCACTGGGGGGATACTGGGAGGCACTCAGATGATACGGGGGGATACTGGAGGATGCTAGGAGGCAGTGGGAGGATACTGGGGGATACTGGGAGGCACTGGGGTATGCTGCAGGCACACTGGGTGGCACTGGGGGATACTGGGAGGCACTGGGGGATACTGGGGGGCACTGGAAAGAAGCAGTAGAATACTGGGGGATACTGGGAGGCACTGGAGGATGCTGCAGGCACACTGGGAGGCACTGGGATGATACTGGAAGGCACTGGGGGTACTGGGAGGCACTGGAGGGGTACTGGGAGGCACTGCGATCATACTGGAGGATACTGGGAGGCACTGGGGAGATGCTGGGAGCACTGGGATGATACTGGGAGGCACTGGGGAGACACTGGGGGGCGCTGGGATGATACGGGAGAGTACTGGGAGGCACTGGGATGATGCTGGGAGGCACTGGGGGGGCTACTGGGGAATATTGGGAGGCACTGGGGGATGCTACAGGCACACTGGGTGGCACTGGGGGATACTGGGAGGCACTGGGGGGTACTGGGAGGCCGTGGGAGTGGCCCTGGGTGACACGGGTGCCCCGCCCCAGTGCATTGTGGGTGTGGCGGGCGGGGCCACGCGGGCGGCGCTGGCCGTGCACCAGGCGCGGAGAAACAACATGGCCGACGTGGCCGCCAAGGACAGCAGCCAGGTGAGCACTGGGAGCACTGGGAGGGACTGGGAGGGCAGCTGGGGGTACCGGGGGCAGCGGGAGGGGGACTGATGGGGCAACTGGGAGCATTGGGGGGGTGAGTCAGGGTGTTGGGACATCAACTGGGTCATACTGGGAGCACTGGGACGGACTGGGGGCAGTGGGGAGGGACTGGGAGGGCAACTGGGAGCACTGGGAGGGACTTGGAGGGCAGCTGGGGGCACTGGGAGGGCGACTGGGAGCACTGGGAGGGACTGGGGGCAATGGGAAGGGACTGGGAGGGCAACTGGGAGCACTGGGAGGGACTGGGAGGGCAACTGGGTGCACTGGGAGGGCGACTGGGGGCAGTAGGGAAGGACTGGGAGGGCAACTGGGGGGTGAGTGAGAGTAGTGGGACATCGACTGGGTCATACTGGGAGGCACTGGGAGTGCAACTGGGAGCACTGAGAGGGCAACTGGGGGCAGTGGGGAGGGACTGGGAGGGCAACTGGGCTGAACTGGGGGCACTGGGGGGGTGAGTGAGAGTAGTGGGACATCGACTGGGTCATACTGGGAGGCACTGGGAGTGCAACTGGGAGCACTGGGAGGGCAACTGGGGGCAGTGGGGAGGGACTGGGAGGGCAACTGGGCTGAACTGGGGGCACTGGGGGGTGAGTGAGAGTAGTGGGACATCGACTGGGTCATACTGGGAGGGCAACCGGGAGGCACTGGGAGGGGACTGGGAGCATGGGGGGGCAGGGGTGGGGCGGTGGGCGGGGTTACTGGTGTTACTGGTGCCGTACTGGTGGGACTGGGCAGGAGACGCTGGTGAATGGGGCGGGGCTGCTGCTGGCGCTGCTGCTGCTGCCCCTGCTGGAGGGGCGGCCATGGTGAGCCCTGGGGCATGCTGGGGAAGGGGGCGGGGCCTCGGGGAAGGGGTGGGGCCTCGGGAAAGGGGGCGAGGCTTGGGAAAGGGGAGTGGCCTCGGGGAAGGGGGAGTGGCCCCCGCAAAGGAGGTGGGGCTAGAGAAATGGGAGGGGCACTGGGAAGGGGGTGTGGCTTCTTCAAGGGGCGGGGTCTTGTATGGGAGGTTCCGGGGGGGTGTGGCCTTGGGGGTGTGGTCTCACGGAGGGGTGGGGCCTTCAGGGAAGAGGCGGGGCCTCTGGGAGTTGCGATGTGGGGGGGCGAGAGTCCCAAAAGGGGGTGGGGCCACATCAAGGGGGCGGAGCTACGTGAAGGGGCGGGGCCTCGGGCTATTCAGGAGAGGGTGGAGCAGGGTGGGGGAGGAGTCTCAACGGAGGGGGCGGGGATTAGCAGGAAGGGGCGGGGCTTTGTAGGAACGGCTTGGGGGGGGGCGGTGTGCTGAGAGCTGATTGGGGCCCGAGGGCTGATGGGATTGCCCCAGGGGCTGATGGGATTGGGGTGTCCACCCCCCAGGGGCTGATGGGATTGGCCCCGTGGCTGATGGGATTGTGCCCTGGGGGCTGATGGGATTGGGGTGCCCCCCAGAGGGATGATGGGATTGGGGCCCTGGGGCGAATGGAGTCAGGCCCCAGGGGCTGATGGGATTGGGGCCCTGAGGACCAATGAGATTAGCCCCAGTGGCTGATGGGATTGGGCCCCAGGGGCTGATGGGATTGACCATGAGGACTGATGGCATTGGGGCCCTGGAGGCTGATGGGATTGGCCTGGGGGCTGACGGGATTGGCCCGGGGCTGATGGGATTGACTGTGAGGACTGATGGGATTGCCCCGGGGGCTGATGGGATTGACCATGAGGACTGATGGCATTGGGGCCCCGGGGGCTGATGGGATTGGCCCAGGGCTGACGGGATTGACCCGGGGCTGATGGGATTGGCCCGGGGCTGATGGGATTGACCCGGGGCTGATGGGATTGGCCTGGGGACTGACGGGATTGGCCTGGGGCTGACGGGATTGCCCCGGGGGCTGATGGGATTGGGGCCCTGGGGGCTGATGGGATTGGCCTGGGGCTGACGGGATGGCCCCGGGGGCTGATGGGATTGGGGCCCTGGGGGCTGATGGGATTGGCCTGGGGCTGACGGGATTGCCCCGGGGGCTGATGGGATTGGGGCCCTGGGGGCTGATGGGATTGGCCTGGGGCTGACGGGGTTGCCCCGGGGGCTGATGGGATTGTCCCGGGGGCTGACGGGATTGGCCGCCGCAGGCTGACGTGGGGGGTGGTGGCGCTGCTGCTGGGGACCCACCTGGGGGCCAACGTGGGGGCGCTGCGGGCCCTGCGCCTGCCCACCCTCAACAGGCCCCGCCTCCGCCTCGCCCTGGGCGGGGCCTTGAGGGGCGGGGACACCCGGCACCGCCCACCCGCCGGGGGCGGGGTCATCCTCACCGTTCCCGGGCCGGATGATGTCAACCCCCGCGAGCCCCTGCTGCCCGGTGAGTGACCCCCCGTGTCACCCGGTGTCACCCGGTGACCCCCTCCTCATGTCACCTGGTGTCACCCCACCCCATCACTGCCCCCCCGTGTCACCCGGTGTCACCTGCTGACCCCCTCTCCTGTCACCCAGTGTCACCCCACCCCCACCACTGCCCCCCGTGTCACCCACTGACCCCTTCCTCGTGTCACCCAGTGTCACCCCACCCCTGCCACTGCCCCCCAGTGTCACCCAGTGTCACCTGGTGACCGCCTCCTCCTGTCACCCAGTGTCACCCCATCCCCATCACTGCCCCCCGTGTCACCCAGTGTCACCTGGTGACCCCCTCCTTATGTCACCCAGTGTCACCCCACCCCTGCCACTGCCCCCCCGTGTCACCCGGTGTCACCTGGTGAACCCCTCCTCATGTCACCCGGTGTCACCCCACCCCGTCACTGCCCCCCTGTGTCACCTGGTGACCCCCCCTCCTGTCACCCAGTGACCCCCCCCTCCTGTCACCCAGTGTCACCCCCCCCCGTCACTGCCCCCCATGTCACCCAGTGTCACCCGGTGACCCCCTCCTCATGTCACCCAGTGTCACCCGGTGACCCCCTCCTCATGTCACCCGCACCCCTGTCACTGCCCCCCGTGTCACCCAGTGGCCCCCTCCTCACGTCACCCGGTGTCACCCCACCTCCGCCACTGCCCCCTGTGTCACCCGGTGTCACCCCATCCCCGTCACTGCCCCCCCATGTCACCCGGTGTCACCCGGTGACCCCCTCCTCATGTCACCTGGTGTCACCCCACCCCTGTCACTGCCCCCCGTGTCACCCGGTGCCGCCCCCACCCCAGTGTCACCCCCTCAGTGTCACCCCCTCTGTCACCTACTGACACCCAGTGACCCCCCCTCCCCCTGTGTCACCTCATGTCACCCAGTGTCTCTCCTGTGTCACCCAGCATCACTTGGTGTCACCCCACACGTCACCCGGTGTCACCTAGTGCCATCCCAGTGTCACCCCTTTGTCACCCAGCATCGCTCCTGTGTCACCCTATGCCACCCCATGTCTCCTGCCACCACCCAGTGTCATTCTGCTGTCACCTCACGTGCCACCCAGTGCCGCCCCATGTCTCCTGCCACCACACAGTGTCACCTTGTGTCACCCTGTGTCACCCTGTCACCTCACGTCACCCAGAGTCACCCAGTGCCACCCTGTCTCCTGCCACTACCCAGTGTCACCCTGTCACGTCACCCAGTGCCACCTTACGTGTCACCCAGTGCCACCCCATGTCTCCTGCCACCACCTAGTGTCACCCTGTGTCACCCTGCTGTCACCTCACGTGTCACCCAGTGTCCCCCCGTGTCTCCTGCCACCCCTGGGTGTAGCCCCCACCATCACCCTTATGTCACCCGGTGTCACTGCGTGTCACCTGGTGCCACCCCCCGTGTCCCCGCCCTGTGTGTCCCTCTCTCGTGTCACGCTGACGTCACGCTGACGTCACCCGCTGTCCCCACAGGCTTCAGCACCCGCCTCAGCCTCCACCTGGGTGCCCCCCTGCACCGCCTGGTCAGGAGGTGGGGGCACCCAGGGGTGGGGCAGGGGGCACCCATGGGTTCAGGGGGGCATCCGGGGGGGGACCCAGGGGTGTGAGAGGGGACCCACGGGTGTGGGGGGGCACCCATGGGTGCAGGGGGGCATCCAGGGGGGCCCCAGGGGTGTGAGAGGGGACCCACGGGTGCAGGGGCGGGGGCACCCATGGGTGCAGGGGGGACATTCAGGGGTCCAGGGATGCGAGAGGGGCCCACGGGTTCGGGGGGGCACCCATGGGTGCAGGGGGGCGTCCAGGGGGGCCCCAGGGGTGTGAGAGGGGACCCACGGGTGCCGAGAGGGGGGGCACCCATGGGTGCAGGGGGGAATCCAGGGGTCCAGGGATGCGAGAGGGGCCCACGGGTGTGTGGGTCACCCATGGGTGCAGGGGGGCGTCCAGGGGGGCCCCAGGGGTGTGAGAGGGGACCCACGGGTGCCGGGAGGGAGGCACCCATGGGTGCAGGGGGCATCCAGGGCTCTGGGGCGGGAACCCAGGGGTGTGAGAGGGGACCCACGGGTTGGGGGGGGGCACCCATGGGTGCAGGGGGGACATTCAGGGGTCCAGGGGTGTGAGAGGGGACCCACAGGTGGGGGGGGGGCACCCATGGGTGCCAACCTCCTCTTTCTGCCCCTCCCCCGCAGCGAGGCCGAGTTCAAGAAGGCGCTGGAATGCGGCACCCGGGATTACATCCTCGTGCTCCGCCCTTCCCAAGGTTGGGGGGGGGGGGTCCCAGACCCCCGGGGGGGGGACCCAAACACCAAGGCGGGGGGGCACACCCAGTCACCCAAGGGTGGCCCAGGGGCCTTGGGGAGGGGAGGGTCCCACACATCCCAGAGGGGACCCAGGTGCGTGGGTGACCCCCCCCCCCGTCCCGGCTCGCCCCTCTAGGCTGGGTGGGGGTGGGTCTGCGGCGGGGGGCTCCCCCCGACGCCCCCCTGCGAGCCTGCGCCCACGCCCTGCTGCTGGAGGAGCTGCTGGGCCCCGACCTGCCCCCGGGGGCACCCATGGGTGCTGCCCTGCGCCCGCTGCAGCACCGCCTGCGCCGCTGCCGTGAGTCCCCGGGCGTGAGGGGGGGTCCTCGAGGGATTTGGGGGTCTTTGGGGTGGGTTTGGGGTCGTTCTGGGGGTCCCTGGCATGATTCTGGGAGTCCTGGGCAGAGTTGGGGGGGCGTTAGGGTCATTTTGGGGGGGCCCTCGGGGTGGTTTGTGGGTCCCTGTGGTCATTTTGGGGGTCGTTGGGGTGGGTTTGGGGGTCCCTTGGGGGGGAGTTGGGGGTCCCTGGGGTCATTCTGGGGGGTCCTTGGTGTGAGTTTGGTTGTCGCTGGGGGGGAATTGGGGGTCCCTGTGGTCATTTTGGGGGTCCTTGGGGTAGGTTTGGGGGTCCCTGGGGTCATTTTTAGGATCCTGGGGGGGTGGGGGCATCTGGGGGGCAGTTGAGGGGGCCTTAGGGTCATTTGGGTGGGAGCTGTGGTGTGGGTTTGGGGGTCCCTGGGGTCATTTTGGGGGTCCTTGGAGGGAGTTGGGGGTCCCTGTTGTCGTTTTGGGGGTCCCTGAGGGTAGTTGGGGGTCCCTGGGGTACTTTTTGGGTGTGCTGGGTGGAGTTGGGGGGCCTTAGGGTCAGTTTGGGGTCCTTGGGGTGGGTTTGGGGGTGCCTGGGGTGATTTTGGGGGTCCTTGGATTGGGTTTGGGGGTCCCTGGGGTCATTTTGGGGGGTCCTTGGGGGGAGTTGGGGGTCTCTGGGGTGATTTTGGGGGTCCTTGGGGGGAGTTTGGGGGTCCCTGGGGTCATTTTGGGGGGTCCTTGGGGGGAGTTGGGGGTCTCTGGGGTGATTTTGGGGGTCCTTGGGGGGGAGTTTGGGGGTCCCTGGGGTCATTTTTGGGTGTCCTGGGGGCAGTTGGGGGTCCTTAGGGTCATTTTTGGGGGTGCTGGGGGGAGTTGGGGGTCCCTGAGGTGGGTTAGGGGGGTCCCTGGGGTCTTCTAGTGGGGGAGTTGGGGGTCCCTGGGGTTGTTTTGGGGGGGATCGGGGGGAGTTGGGGGTCCCTGAGGTGGGTTTGGGGAGGTCCCTGGGGGCGGTTTGGGGGGACTTGGGGGTCCTGGGGGTCTTTTGAGGGGGACTTGGGGTGGGTTTGGGGGTCACTGGGGTAATTTTGGGGGGGTCCTTGGGGTTGTTTTGGGGGTCCTTGGTGGAGTGGGGGGATCTGGGAGGAGAGTTGGGGGGGCCTTAAGGTCATTTGGGGGGTCCTTGAGGGGAGTTGTGGGTCCCTGGGGTCATTTTTGGGGGTGCTGGGGGGACTTGGGGGTCCCTGAGGTGGGTTTGGGGGGTCCCTGGGGGCGGTTTGGGGGTCCCGGGGTCTTTTGGGGGGAGACTTGGGGGTCCCTGAGGTGGGTTTGGGGGAGTCCCTGGGGGCGGTTTGGGGGTCCCGGGGTCTTTTGGGGGGGAGACTTGGGGGTCCCTGAGGGGGTCCCTGGGGCCGTTTTGGGGGGTTCAGGGGGGACTTGGGGGTCCCTGAGGTGGGTTCGGGGGGTCCCTGGGGGCGGTTTGGGGGTCCCGGGGTCTTTTGGGGGGGAGACTTGGGGGTCCCTGAGGGGGTCCCTGGGGCCATTTTGGGGGATTCAGGGGGGGAGTTGGGGGTCCCTGCGGTGGGTTTGGGGGGGTCCCTGGGGGCGGTTTGGGGGTCCCGGGGTCTTTTGGGGGGGAGACTTGGGGGTCCCTGAGGGGGTCCCTGGGGCCATTTTGGGGGGTTCAGGGGGGGAGTTGGGGGTCCCTGAGGTGGGTTCGGGGGGTCCCTGGGGCAGTTCTGGGGTCCCCCCGGGCAATAAGGGGGTGTCGTGTGTCCCCCCAGCGCCCGGGACGGTGCCGTGGGGGGTCGTGGCCGAGAGCTCCCGCCTCTGGCACACGCTGGGCCCCGCCTTCCTGCGCGGTACGTGTCGTCACGCGTGTCATGGCGTGTCATCGCGTGTCGGTGCTTGGGCCACACCCCCCACCCCCCCCCAGATCCCCCCAACACCCCCTTTTCCTCCGGGAAATCATGTGTCATGGCATGTTGTCACGTGTCATCACACGCTGTCACGTGTCATTGCATGTTGTCATGTGTCGTCACGTGTCAGCGCGTGTCAGTGCTTGGGGCCACACCCCCCCCCCCCCCCGATGCCCCAACACCCCCTTTTCCTCCGGGACATCACGTGTCATTGCGTGTTGTCATGTGTCTTCGCGTGTCGTCACGTGTTGTCACATGTCATCGTGTGTCGTCATGTGTCGTCGCGTGTCGGTGCTTGGGCCACCCCCCTCCCCCCACCATACCCCCTTTTCCTCCAGGACATCACGTGTCATGGCATGTTGTCACGTGTCATCACATGCTGTCACGTGTTGTTGCGTGTCATCGCGTGTCGGTGCTTGGGCCACCCCCCTCAGTCCCCCCCACCACCCCCTTTTCTTCTGGGACATCACGTGTCATTGCATGTTGTCACATGTCGTCACGCATTGTCACTTGTCATGGCGTGTCGTCACGTGTCATGGCATGTCATCGCGTGTCGGTGCTTGGGCCACCCTCCCCCGATCCCCCCTCCCCAACACCCCCTTTTTCTCCGGGACATCACATGTCATTGCGTGTTGTCACGTGTCATCACGCATTGTCACGTCATGTCATGTCGTCACATGTCATGGCGTGTCGTCATGTGTTGTTGCGTGTCATCGCGTGTCGGTGCTTGGGCCACACCTCCCCCCCCCCCCCCCCAGATCCCCCCAACACCCCCTCTTCCTCCGGGACATCACGTGTCGTGGCGTGTTGTCCCATGTCCCCTCCCCCCTGTCGCCACACGTGTCCCCGTGCCCCACCCCCGCTGTCCCCGTGGCCGTCTCGTGTCACCCCGTCACCCGTGTCACCACGCGTGTGACCCCCCCCCCGGTGACCTCACGCGTGTCCCGTGCCGCCGCCCCGTCACCCCTTGCGGCACGGCGTGACCTCGTGTGTGACGTCACGCGTGACCTCGTGTGTGACGTCACGCGTGACCTCGTGTGTGACGTCACGCGTGTCATCCCGTGACGTCACCGCCCCCCCCCCCCCAGGTCTGGCGGCCGCCGGTTGGGAGACGCAGCGACACCTCCTGGCCCCCGACGAATGGCAGCTCGAGTGGGCGGAGCCAGGGGGCGGGGCCTCGGAGGAGAAGCCCCGCCCCCTGTCCCACCCCCAATGACCGCCCCGCCCCCAGCGTCGGATTTACCCAAAACAACCCCAAAACGGGGTGGGGGGAGGGGGCAAAAAAACCACCATTTTTTTGGACCACGGGGCCAAAACCACCAGTTTCGGGTCATTTCTAAAAACGTGAAGTTTCGCGCTGCGGCGCCGTCCCGGCGTTGGGGGGATTTTGGGGGATTTGGGGGCATTTTGGGGCGATTTGGGGGGAATTTAGGGCATTTGGGGGGGAAATTGGGGGCATTTTGGGGGAAATTTGGGGCATTTTGGGGTGATTTGGGGGGAATTTAGGGCATTTGGGGGGAAATTTGGGGCATTTTGGGGTGATTTGGGGGGAATTTAGGGCATTTGGGGGGGAATTTGGAGCATTTTGGGGGGATTTGGGTTTTTTGTGGAGTGATTTGGGGGATTTTGTGGGATTTGGGGAGAATTTGGGGCATTTTGGGGGGAATTTGGGGTGTTTGGGGGAATTTGGGGATAATTTGTGGGGTTTGGGGAGAATTTGGGGCATTTTGTGGGAATTTGGGGCATTTTGGGGGACATTTGGGGCCATTTGGGGGAATTTGGGGCATTTGGGGGGGAATTTGGGGCGTTTGGGGGGAATTTGCGGGAGTTTGGGGCGTTTTCAGGGAAATCGGAGGGATTTTGGGGGGCGCAGGAGCCGTTTTGGCGAGTTTGGGGGGATTTGGGTGAAATTTGGGGCGTTCTGGGGGAATTTGAGGAGATCCTGAGGCGTTTGGGGAGGGATTTGGGTGGATTTTGCAGGAATTGGGGCGTTTTGGGGGAATTTCTAGGAGTTCGGGTGGTTTGGGGGCGTTTTGGGGCCTTTTCAAGAATTTGGAGGTTTCTGAGCTCGTTGTGGGGCAATTTGGATGGTTTTTGGGGATATTTTAGGCTCATTTTGGGTGTTTTTGGGGTGTCGCTCATTTTGGAAGCGTTTTGGGCTCATTTTGAGGGATTTTGGGCTCTTTTGGGGCATTTCAGTTCCTTTTTTGGGGGAATTTTGGCAGAATTTGGGGAATTCTGAGGCGTTTTGGGCTGGTTTTGGGGCATTTATGGGGCGTTTGGGAAGTTTTGAGGTATTTGGGGTCATTTTAGTCCCAATTTTGTTCGTTTTGGGGCGTTTTCACGTCATTCCGGTTGATTTGGGTGGGTTTTGGGCTCATTTTGGGACCTTTTTGGGTCAAGAATTTTGAGGCATTTTTGGGCTCATTTGGGACCATTCCAGGCCCATTCTGGGGAATTTTGAGGCGTTTGGGACTGATTTTGGAGCATTTTGGGGTTGGTTTGGGTCATTTTGCCTTTTTTTTTAGGTCTTTTGGGGCTTTGGAGCACATTTGGGGGAGTTTTGAGGCATTTTGGGGCGTTTCAGTCTCATTTTGGGCAATTTTGGCTTATTTTGGGGCATCTTGATGTAAATTGGTGGGTTTAGGCCTCATCTTGGGGCATTTCAGTCTCATTTTGGGGCAGTTTTGGCTTATTTTGGGGCATCTTGATGTAATGGTGGTTTTAGGCCTCATTTGGGGGCGTTTTTGTCTCAATTTGGGGCAGTTTGGGCTTATTTTGGGGCATCTTCATGTAACGGTGGTTTTAGGCCTCATTTGGGGGCGTTTTTGTCTCAATTTGGGGCAGTTTGGGCTTATTTTGGGGCATCTTGATGTCATTTTGGGGGGTTTGGGCCTCATTTGGGGGCATTTTTGTCTCAGTTTGGGCATTTTTGGCTTATTTTGGGGCGTCTTGCAGTAAATTGGTTGGTTTAGGCCTCATTTTGGGACATTTTTCTCTCAATTTGGGCAGTTTTGGCTTATTTTGGAGCATTTTGATGTAATTTTGGGGGGGTTAGTTCTCATTTTGGGGCATTTTAGTCTCAATTTTGGCAGTTTTGGCTTATTTTGGGGCATTTTGATGTCATTTTAGGGGGTTTTAGTTCTCATTTTGGGGCATTTTAGTCTCAATTTTGGCAGTTTTGGCTTATTTTGGGGCATTTTGATGTCATTTGGGGGGTTTTAGTTCTCATTTTGGGGCATTTTAGTCTCAATTTTGGCAGTTTTGGCTTATTTTGGGGCATTTTGATGTCATTTGGGGGGTTTTAGTTCTCATTTTGGGACATTTTAGTCTCAATTTTGGCAGTTTTGGCTTATTTTGGGGCATTTTGATGTCATTTGGGGGGTTTTAGTTCTCATTTTGGGACATTTTAGTCTCAATTTTGGCAGTTTTGGCTTATTTTGGGGCATTTTTATGTCATTTTGGGGGTATTAGTTCTCATTTTGGGGCATTTTAGTCTCAATTTTGTCAGTTTGGGGCTCATTTTGGGGCATTTCAGTCTCATTTTGGGGTTATTTGGCGGCGTTTGGGGCTCGCCTCGGGGGGGGCGAGGCCCCTTCCGGGATCTTGGGTTGCATTTGGGGGGGGTCTCAGGCGAAGTACCCCCAGAGGAAGAAGGCCACGGCCATCAGGATCAAGGCATTGACGTCCACCACGCGGCTCCACACCGGGTCCTCGGGGGGCGGGGCCGGGGGTTTAGTACCGCCCACTGCCTCGGTTGGCCCCTCCCCCTGAATGACATGCTCCGCCCCCTTCCCAGCAGGCTCCGCCTTCACGTCTAGAAGGGGTGGGAGGAAGGGTCAGCTCCGGACCCTACCCGGACCCCGGGGTCCCCTCCCTGATCACTGGGGTCCCCTCCCCAGACCCCGGGGTCCCCTCCCCAGTGCTGGGGGCCCCCTCCCTGGACACTGGGGTCCCCTCCCCAGACCCCGGGGTCCCCTCCCCAGACCCCGGGGTCCCCTCCCCAGATACCTGTTCCCCTCCCAGACCATGGGGTCCCCTCTCTGGACATTGGGGTCCCCTCCCAATGCCGAGGTCCCCTCCTCAGTCACTGGGGTCTCCTCCCCAGACCCCGGGGTCCCTTCCCCAATGCTGGGGGGTCCCTCCCCAGACCCCGGGGTCCCCTCCCCAGACCCTGGGGTCCCCTTTCTGGATATTGGGGTCCCTCCCCAGTGCTGGGGTCCCCTCCCTGGTCACTGGAGTCCCCTCTCTGATTCCTGAGTCCCCTCCCCAGACCCCAGGGTCCCCTCCCCAGACACTGCTCCCCATCCCAGACCCTGGGGTCCCCTCCCCAATGCTGGGATCCCCTCCCCGGACCCGGGGGTCCCCTCCCCAAACACTGGGGTCCCCTCCCTGGTCACTGGGGTCCCCTCCCCAATGCTCTGATCCCCTCCCCAGACACTGGTCCCATCCCAGACCCCGGGGTCCCCTCCCCAGTGCTGGGATCCCCTCCCCAGACCCCAGGGTCCCCTCCCCAGACGCTGGTCCCCATCCCAGACCGCGGGGTCCCCTCCCCAGACTACAGGGTCCGCTCCCAAAATGCCTGGTCCCCTCCCCAAACACTGGGGTCCCCATCCCAGACACTGGGGTCCCCTCCCTGGTCACTGGGGTCCCCTCCCCAAACCCCAAGGTCCCCTCCCCAGATACCTGGGGTCCCCTCCCAGACACTGGCGTCCCCTCCTCAGACACTGGGGTCCCCTCCTCAGACACTGGTCCCCATCCCAGACCCTGGGGTCCCCTCCCCAGACCACAGGGTCCGCTCCCAAAATGCCTGGTCCCCTCCCCAAACACTGGGGTCCCCATCCCAGACACTGGGGTCCCCTCCCTGGTCACTGGGGTCCCCTCCCCAAACCCCAAGGTCCCCTCCCCAGATACCTGGGGTCCCCTCCCAGACACTGGCGTCCCCTCCTCAGACACTGGGGTCCCCTCCTCAGACACTGGTCCCCATCCCAGACCCTGGGGTCCCCTCCCCAATGCTGGGATCCCCTCCCCGGACCCGGGGGTCCCCTCCACAGACACTGGGATACCCTCCCCAGACCCCAGGTCCCCTCCCCAGACACTGGGGTCCCCTCCCCAGACCACAGGGTCCGCTCCAAAGATGCCTGGTCCCCTCCCCAAACACTGGGGTCCCCATCCCAGACACTGGGGTCCCCTCCCCAGACCCCAAGGTCCCCTCCCCAGATACCTGGGGTCCCCTCTCCAGACCCTGGGGTCCCCTCCCCAGATACCTGGGGTCCCCTCCCAGACACTGGGGTCCCCTCCCCAGACCCTGGTCCCCTCCCCAGACCCCAGGGTCCCCTCCCCAGACCCTGGTCCCCATCCCAGACCTCGGGCTCCCCTCCCCAATGCTGGGATCCCCTCCCCAGACCCCAGGGTCCCCTCCCCAGATACCTGGTCCCCTCCACAAACACTGGGGTCCCCTCCCCAGACCCCGGTCCCCATCCCAGACCCCGGGCTCCCCAATTCTGGGATCCCCTCCCCAGACCCCAGGGTCCCCTCCCCAGACCCCAGTCCCCATCCCAGACCCCGGGCTCCCCTCCCCAATTCTGGGATCCCCTCCCCAGACCCTGGGGTCCCTTCCCCGGACCCCGGGGGTCCCCCGGTGCCCCTCACCCTGGAGCTGGACGTCACCGCCCCGGTCCTTGGGCTGGTCGAGGTCGATCCGCGGCTCCTGGCTGTTCCGGAGGCTGAACACCAACCGGTGGAGCTGTGGGCAGCCGGACGCTTGGGGACCCCAGCCCGGACACCTGGGTGTCACCCCCTCCCCGCGTCCCCCAGCCCCCTCCCCCCCCGGACTCACGTGCTGGCGGGGTATGGGGGGGTAGCAGAGGGACACGACGATGACGATGAGGCCGGTGGCGAGGAAGAGGAGGACGGCGAAGTGGAGGTAATGGAGGCCGCAGACGAGGGGGGGGCAACGCCCGGGGGACCCGCACGTCCCCGTCCCCAGAGCGAATTCGGGCACCAGCCGGGCCAGGCCCAGCCCCAGCCCCCCCAGTAACCCCCAGAAGGCACCCTGAGGGGGGGGCGTGTCAGTCACCCCCTTTGTGGTAGGGGGATGGGTGGGTCCCCCTACCCGCCCGGCTATGGTTTGGGGAGGGGTGTGGGTCACCCCCCCGGGGTTGAGGGTGGGCACTCACGGGCTCGTTGACGCGCGGGACGAAGACGGCGAGGAAGAAGACGGCGGCCACGGGGGGGGCGAGGTAGCTGGCGATGGCCTGGATGTAATCGAAGAGCTGCCCCCCCCGCGCCGCCTCCACCACCGGCAGCCAGGCCAGGCTCAGCCCCACCAGCGCCACGATCCACAGCCTGCCGCACCGCCCCGGGGTCACCGCGGCCCTGACCCGGGGTCACCTCAGCCCTGACCGCAGACCCTGACCCTGGGGTCACCTCAGACCCTGACCCTGGGGTCACCTCAGACCCTGACCCTGGAGTCACCTCTGACCCCGGGGTCACCTCAGCCCTGACCCCAGACCCTGACCCTGGGGTCACCTCAGCCCTGACCCCAGACCCTGACCCCGGGGTGACCTCAGACCCTGACCCTGGAGTCACCTCAGACCCTGACCCCATGGTCACCTCAGACCCTGACCCTGGAGTCACCTCTGACCCTGGGGTCACCGCGGCCCTGACCCCAGACCCTGACCCCGGGGTCACCTCAGCCCTGACCCCAGACCCTGACCCTGGGGTCACCTCAGACCCTGACCCTGGAGTCACCTCTGACCCTGGGGTCACCACGGCCCTGACCTCAGACCCTGACCCCGGGGTGACCTCAGACCCTGACCCTGGAGTCACCTCTGACCCCGGGGTCACCACGGCCCTGGCCCTGGGGTCACCTCAGCCCTGACCCCAGACCCTGACCCTGGGGTCACCTCAGACCTTGACCCTGGGGTCACCGCAACCCTGACCCCAGACCCTGACCCTGGGGTCACCTCAGACCCTGACCCTGGAGTCACCTCTGACCCTGGGGTCACCGCGACCCTGACCCCAGACCCTGACCCTGGGGTCACCTCAGACCCTGACCCTGGAGTCACCTCTGACCCTGGGGTCACCACGGCCCTGACCTCAGACCCTGAGGTCACCTCAGACACTGACCCCTGGATGACCTCAGACCCTGACCCTGGGGTCACCATGGCCCTGACCCTGGAGTCACCTCTGACCCTGACCCTGGGGTCACCTCTGACCCTGGGGTCACCGCGGCCCTGACCCCAGGGTGACCTCAGACCCTGACCCTGGAGTCACCTCAGACCCTGACCCCGGGGTGACCTCTGACCCTGACCCCGGGGTCACCGTGGCCCTGACCCTGGAGTCACCTCAGACCCTGACCCTGGGGTCACCTCTGACCCTGGGGACACCGCGGCCCTGACCCCAGGGTGACCTCAGACCCTGACCCTGGAGTCACCTCTGACCCTGGGGTCACCATGGTCCTGACCCCGGGGTCACCTCAGACCCTGACCCTGGAGTCACCTCTGACCCTGGGGTCACCACAACCCTGACCCCTGGGTGACCTCAGACCCTGACCCCGGGGTCACTGTGGCCCTGACCCCAGACCCTGACCCCTGGGTGACCTCAGACCCTGACTCTGGGGTGACTTCAGACCCTGACCCTGGAGTCACCTTTGACCCTGACCCCGGGGTGACCTCAGACCCTGACCCTGGAGTCACCTCTGACCCTAGGGTCACCGTGGCCCTGACCCCAGGGTGACCTCAGACCCTGACCCTGTAGTCACCTCTGTCCCTGACCCCGACCCTGGGTCACCTCAGACCCTGACCCCAGGGTGATCTCAGACCCTGGCATCACCTTTGACCCCAGGGTCACTGTGGCCCTCACCCTAGGGTCACCCTGTCCCCATCCCCGGGGTCAGCTCAGACCCTGACCCTGGGGTCACCTTGGGCCCTGACCCTGGGGTCATCTCTGACCTTGACCCTGGGGTCCCCTGTAACCCTGGGGTCACCTCAAGGCCTAACGCCAGGGTGACCTCAGGCCCTGACCCTGGGGTGACCTCTGATCCTGGGATGACCTCTAGCCTTGACTCCAGTGTCACCTCTGACCCTGATCCTGGGGTCACCTCTGACCCTGACCCCAGTGTCCCCTCCGACCTTGACCCCAGGGTCTCCACTGCCCTTGACCCCCAGGTTCTGCCCCCACGACCCCTGAATCCCCCTAGACCTGGTTGACCCTGGACACCTGGGTCACCTCTGACCTTGACCCCTGGGTCCCCTCCGTCCTTGACCCCTGGCTGTCCCCCCCCAGACCCTAGATCCAATCTGACCCGGTTGACCTCAGTCCCCAGACCCCTGTGTCCCCTCTGCCCTTGACCCTGGGTCCCCCCCCGGCCCTGACCGCCCCACCCCCCCAGGCACTGGGCCCCTCCCCCACCTGCCGGCCATCAGGAGGTGCCGGGGTCCGGCGCGCGGCCGCAGGCGCTGGTAGACGTCGAGGGTGAAGAGGGCGCCGGCGCTGGCGAAGATGGAGGCCAGGGAGGACATGAGGGCGGCCAGCACCACGGCCAGCATCAGCCCGCGCAGCCCTGGGGGGCACGGGGAGGGGGTCACCAGGGGAGACCCCAGTAACGGCCCCCCCGGAGCCCCGAGTAACCCCTGAGAGCTGCCTCAGCGCCACTAATAACTGGCTAATAGCCACTAATAGCCATTAATAACCGCCTAATAGCCACTAATAACCACTAATAGCCATTAATAACCTCCTAATAGGCACTAATAACCGCCTAATAGCCACTAATAACCGCTAATAGCCACTAATAGCCATTAATAACCTCCTAATAGCCACTAATAGCCGTTAATAACCACCTAGTAGCCACTAATAACCACTAATAGCCATTAATAACCTCATAATAGCCACTAATAATCACATAATAGCCACTAATAACCGCTAATAGCCACTAATAACCGCCTAATAGCCACTAATAACCCCCAATAGCCACTAATAACCACCTAATAGCCACTAAAAACATCATATTAGGTACTAATAACACCCTAATAGACATAATAGCCACTAATAGCCTCCTAATAGCCACTAATAACCTCCTAATAGCCCCTAATAACGCCCTAATATTCCTAATTAAACTCTAATTCTCTCTAATAACGCCCCAATATCCTTAATGACGCCGTAATAAGGCCCAATTTATCCTAATAACACCCTAATAACTCCCTAATATACCCTAATACCCCCTAATAGCCCCCGAATACCCCTAATAACGCTCTAATACCCCCTAATAACACCCTAATAACTCCCTAATACCCACTAATAATGCCCCAATACCCCCTAATAACTCCCTAATACCCCAATAACTCCCTAATATTCCCTAATAACACCCTAATAACGCCCTAATACCGCATAATAATGCCCCAATACCCCTAACAACCCCCCAATACCCCCTAATAACCCCCAATACCCCTTAATAACGCCCCAATACCCCTAATAACACCCTAATAATGCCCTAATAACCCCTTAATAACTCCCTAATGCCCCCTAATAACCACCCAATACCCCCTAAAAACACTCTAATAACGCCCCAATAACCCCCCAATACCCCCTAATAACACCGCAATGCCCCCTAATAACACTCTAATAACCCCCCAATACCCCTAATACCCCCCAATACCCCTAATAACACTCTAATAACCCCCCAATACCCCTAATAACACCCCAATAACCCCCAATACCCCCTAATAACGCCCTAATACCCCCTAATAACACCCTAATAATGCCCTAATGCCCCCTAATAACCCCCAATACCCCTTAGAACCCCCCAATACCCCCAATAACGCCCCAATAACCCCCCAATACCCCTAATAACCCCCCAATACCCCCTAATAACACCCTAATAATGCCCTAATGCTCCTAATAACCCCCAATACTCCTAATAACACCCTAATAACGCCCTAATAATTGCCTAATAACTCCCTAATACCCCTAATAACGCCCCAATACCCCTAATAACGCCCCACTAACCCCCAATACCCCTAATAACACCCTAATAACGCCCTAATAACACCCTAATAACACCCTAATAACCACCTAATAACGCCCTAATACCCCTAATAACCCCCTAATAACCCCCTAATACCCCCAATACCCCCTAATAACACTCTAATAACGCCCCAAATACCCCTAATAACGCCCTAATAACCCCCCAATACCCCTAATAACCCCCTAATAACGCCCCAATAACCCCCCAATACCCCTAATAACGCCTCAATACCCCTAATAACCCCCTAATAACGCCTTAATAACCCCCCAATACCCCTAATAACCCCCTAATAACGCCCTAATAACCCCCAATACCCCAACACCCCCTAATAACACTCTAATAACCCCCCAATACCCCTAATAACGCCCCAATACCCCTAATAACGCCCTAATAACCCCCCAATACCCCCTAATAACGCCCTAATAATGCCCTAATGCCCCTAATAACCCCCAATACTCCTAATAACACCCTAATAACGCCCTAATAACACCCTAATAACCGCCTAATAACGCCCTAATACCCCTAATAACCCCCTAATAACGCCCCAATAACCCCCCAATACCCCTAATAACGCCCCAATACCCCTAATAACGCCCCAATAACCCCCCAATACCCCTAATAACGCCCCAATACCCCTAATAACGCCCTAATAACGCCCCAATACCCCTAATAACCCCCCAACACCCCCCAACACCCCCCAGCCGCCGTCCCGCGGGGGCGGGGCCGTACCGGGGGGCAGCAGCGTCAGCACGAGGCGGGGGTAGGCCACGTTGGAGCAGCCCACGGGGGTCCCGCAGGCCCGGCGGCAGCCCTGGGGGTCCGCGCAGCCCACCACCTCTGTGGGCGGGGCCTCCTCAGCGGGGCGCCCCCTGCCGGCCCGGGGGGCCACAGGGGGCGCCGGGGGCGGGGCGGCCACGGGGGGCGGCCATATTGGGCAGCCATATTGGGGCGGCCATATTGGGGCAGCCATATTGGGTCACTAAACTGGGCGGCCATATTGGGCAGCCATATTGGGGCGGCCATATTGGGTCACTACACTGGGCGGCCATATTGGGGCAGCCATATTGGGGCGGCCATATTGGGGCAGCCATATTGGGTCACTACACTGGGCGGCCATATTGGGGCGGCCATATTGGGGTGGCCATATTGGGCGGCCATATTGGAGTAGCCCTATGGGTCACTACATTGGGCGGCCATGTTGGGGCAGCCATATTGGGTCACTACACTGGGCAGTGTAGTTGGGCGGCCATATTGGAGAGGCCATATTGGACAGCCATGTTGGGACGGCCATATTGGAGTAGCCCTATGGGTCACTACACTGGGTGGCCATATTGGAGTAGCCCTATGGGTCACTACACTGGGCAGCCATATTGCGGCGGCCATATTGGGTCACTACACTGGGCAGTATAGCTGGGCGGCCATATTGGAGGCCATATTGGAGTGGGCCTATGGGTCACTACATTGGGCAGCCACATTGGGTGGCCATATTGGCGCGGCCATATTGAGCATCTGTATCGGTTTGCCATACTGGGCAGCCATGTTGGGTGGCTATTTTGGGCTGCCATGCTGAGTGGCCATCTTGGGCGGCCGTGTTGGATAGGCCAAAAGGGGTCAGGGCGGGCCAATGCGGTCAGGGGGTGGCTGTGGTTGGCCAAGGGGGGTCAAGTTAAGGGTCAAGATGGGGAAGTAGCCATGGCGGCCATCTTGAGTTGGCCAAGGGAGGTTGGGGGACACCAGGGTGACCATGGGGTGGTGTGTGTGGGGTAACTATGGCTCAATATGGGTCCCCCTGAGGAGCAAGACATGAGCAGCCATGCTGGGCGGCCATTTTGGGAAGGCTGGGGTGGTGGTGGGGCGGGCGTGGGGTGACGGCGGGGTGGCTGACCAGGGAAGAGGACGCGGGCGGCCATGCCGGGCAGCACCATGAGGAACATGGGCAGCACTTTGAGGTAGCCGCAGACGACGCAGCCGGCGCGGACGTGGGTCAGGGAGCGGCCGGCCAAGCAACGCTGGACAATTACCTGGGGTGGGGGTGGGGGTGGGGGGGGTGTTGCCATGGCAACTGAGGGGGGGCGGAGCCTCCCCCCCCCCCCCCCAGTCACTCTCAGTTCTCTCCCAGTGCTCCTCATCTCCTCCCAGCACCTCCCAGTGCCCCTCAGGGCCCTCTGGTCTCCTCCCAGTGCTCCCCAGTCCTCTCCCAGTTCCTCCCAGTCCCATCCCAGCACTTCCCAGTGCACCCCAGTGTCCTCCAGTCTCTTCACAGTACTCCCCAATCCCCTCCCAGTACATCCCAGGCCCATCTCAGTACCCTCTTTTCCCACTGCCTCCCAGCATCCCCCCGTCCCCTCCCAGTCCCCTTCCAGTCCCTCCCCATCCCAGCACCTCCCAGTCCCTTCCCAGTACCTCCCAGTGCCCCCCAATCCCTTTCCAGCGTCTCCCAGTGCCCCTCATCCTCTCTCACTCCCTCCCAGCTCCCCGTATCAGCTCCCACTGCCTCCCAGTACCCTCCCAGTGCCTCCCAGTCCTATCCCAGCACTTCTCAGTTCCCTCCCAGTGCCCCTCATCCCCTTCCAATCCCCTCCCAGTGCTCCCCAATCCCCTCCCACTACCTCCCAGTCCCATCTCAGTACCCCCAACCCATTTCCAGTCCCCTTCCAGTGCCTCCCAGTCCCACCTGGTCGGTACACCAGTACCAGGCGGAGATGATGCCCAGGCCCAGCAGGAGCCCAGGCCAGGGCAGGTCCCCGGTACTGGGATGCCGCAGGAGGTGGAAGGCGTCGGGACGGGGGCGCCCGCAGGGACCCGTCACGTTGGGGGGCAGCGCCAGGGGGTAGCGCTCCACCAGCCCCTCGTAGCCCCCAACAGCGCCCAGCGCTGCGGGGTACCCCACAGGGACCAGTAGGAACCAGTATGGGGCAGGGGGAGGCACAGTGTGCCCCCAGCATTCCCCCACACCGTCCAGCACCAGTATGGACCAGTATAGACCAGTATGGCATTACAGTGCTGCCTTCCATTGCCCCTCCCAGTGCTCCCCAGTCCCCTCCCAGTCCAACCCAGTGCCCCTCAATCCCTTCCCAGTGCCCCCCAGTTCCTTTCCAGTACCTCCCAGTCCCCACACAGTGCCCTCAGATCCCTCCCAGTGCCCCTCAGTCCCTTCCCAGTGCCCCCCAGTCCCCTCCCAGTGCCCTCAGATCCCTCCCAGTGCTCCCAGTCCCACCAGTATCCTCCCAGTACTCCATAATCCCCTCCAGTCCCCTCCCAGTGCCCCTCAATCCCTACCCAGTGCCCCCCAGTACCCTCCCAGTGCCCCCAGTCCCACCAGTATCCTCCAGGACTCCATAATCCCCTCCCAGTTCCCCCCAGTCCCCTCCCAGTGCCCCCTAATCCTCTCCCAGTCCCCCCCAGTGCCTCCCATTCCCTTCCCAGTGCCCCCAGTCCCCCCAGTATCCTCTCAGTACCCTGTAATCCCCTCCAGTCCCCTCCCAGTGCCCCCCAATCCCCTCCCATTCCCCTCCCAGTGCCCCTCCATCCTCTCCCAGTGCCCCCCAGTCCCCTCCCAGTGCTCCCAGTCCCACCGTAGCCGGCGAGGACGGAGGCCCCCACGACAATGATGAGGGTCTGCACCAGGTCTGCGTACATCAGTGCCGCCAGCCCCCCTGCAGACCACGCCCCGGAATAAGACCACGCCCCCTTCGCATCAGCAAGGCACGCCCACTTCAGGCCACACCCACAGACCCATCAGATTAAGACACGCCCCCCCTCGTTTTAGCCCCACCCCCCCCAACCTGTGTGTCAGCATCACAACAGCCATCGCCCCCCATCAGACCCCGCCCCCCCCTTGGCCCCACCCCTTTCACAACTGTCCCCTCAGGCTCCGCCCTCACAAAACCACGCCCCTTCACCATAGCTCCGCCCCTGCCCAGGTCACCACCAGTTCCACCAGTATGCCAGACCCCTGGGCTCCACCCCAGTGCCCCGCCCCCCCCCGTGACCCCACCCCTCTGTCCCCGCCCACATGACAGCCACCCCATAGCCCCGCCCAGGAATCACAAGCCACGCCCCTCATCTCACACCACGCCCCCTTCCTTGCCTCCCACAAGGACCCCTCAGCACATGAGCCCCTCAGACCCCAACCCAGGCCTCCACCCTCCCTGTGACCCCGCCCCCGTCTGGCCCCGCCCTCTCTGGCCCCACCCCCTTCTGGCCCCGCCCCCACCGGTGACGGTGTAGAGGGCGGTGATGCCGAGCAGGGCCCCCACGGCGGCGTAGAGGTCCCAGCCCAGCGCCTCCTGGATGAAGATGGCCCCCGAGTACATGTCCACCTGCGGGGGGAGGGGGGAGGGGGCGGCACCTATAGCGACGGACCCTATAGCGACCCCCCAGAGCCTATAGGGACCCCCTAGACCCCATAAGGACCTGTTGGACCCCATAAGGACCCTCCAAGCCCCATAGGGACCTCCAGACTCCATAGGGAGCACTATGTCCCCATAGGGACCTCTTGGTATACCTATAGGGACCCTCATGCCCTATAGGGACCCCCAGACCCTATAGGGGCCTGTCAGAACCTATATGGATCCCCAGTCCCCATAGGGACCCTCCAAACACCTTAAGGCCCCCCAGACCCCATAGGGACCACCGTGTCCCTGTAGCGATCCTTCAGTACCTATAGGAACCTCCAGAATCCATAGGGCCGTGTCACCCCACCCCCAGACCCCATAGGGACCCCCTCAGTACTCATAGAGACCCCCCAGACCCCATAGGGACCCTCCAAAACCCATAGGTGCCCCCAGACCCCAGAGGGACCACCCTGTCTTCACTGGGATCCCTCAGTACCTATAGGGACCCACAGACCCTATAGAGACCCACCCCCCCCAGAGCCTATAGGGACCTCCAGTCTCCATAGGGACCCTCAGACCCCATAGGGACCATCCAAACCCCATAAGTACCCCTCAGTCTCTATAGGGACCCACAAAACCCCATAGAACCTCCCCACCGGGACCCTCAGACCCCATAGGGACCATCCAAACCCCATAAGTACCCCTCAGTCTCTATAGGGACCCACAAAACCCCATAGAACCTCCCCACCGGGACCCTCAGACCCCATAGGGACCATCCAAACCCCATAAGTACCCCTCAGTCTCTATAGGGACCCACAAAACCCCATAGAACCTCCCCACCAGGACCCTCAGCCCCCCTTGGTCCCCCCCAACCCTTATAGAGGGCCCCCAGCCCCATTGGGATCCCCCCCAAACCCCATAGAAGACCACCCCAAGGACCCCCAGCCGCTATAGGACCCCTCCAGCCCCTATAGGTTGCCCCCCAACCCCTATAGCTCCTCATCAGCCCCTATAGGTTCTCCCTCATCCTCCAGCGGGCTCCGCCGCAGGACCCCCAGCCCCCATAGCTCCCCGCTGGGGTCCCCCCACCCCAGCCCCACGGCGGGGGAGGGGGCGGAGCCCTATAGGTGCCCCCCCTATAGCCGTACGGAGATCTTGGTGGAGATGTAGAGCCCCAGGGAGAGCAGCGCCAGGTACAGCTGGATGCGGCTGCCCCCGAACCGCTTCCCCAGGTACTCGGGCATCGTCGTCACCTGCGGGGACACAGCCGGCTCCCCTGGGCCACGCCCACCCCGTGACCACGCCCCTCCAGAGTGGCCACACCCACCGTGACCACGCCCCCATGCAAACACATCCCCATACTCACCCCCCCCCCCCCCCCCCACCCCAAAGGGGATACAGGCAGCTGGGCGTCTTCCCCTTGTTCCCGCCCCCTTTTGGCCACGCCCCAACCACGTCCAGCGTGCCACGCCCCCATATGCCCACCCCTGTGGCCACGCCCCCATTTGACCCCACTCCCCTTCCCCCACCCTAAGGGGACCCAGGTGGTGTGGGCCCTTTCCCCTTGCCCCCTCCGTAACCACGCCCCCTCCGTGACCACGCCCATCAATGACCACGCCCACACGTCCCACAGCCAATGACAACTCCCCGTCATGACCACGCCCCCACCCACGAGACCACACCCTCTCCCCAAGGTGCCCTTCCTATTGACTGCAACCACGCCCCCGCGACCACGCCCATTTCCGTGACCACGCCCACAGCGACACGTGCACTGACCACGCCCCCTTTTGGCCACGCCCCAACCACGCCCAGCGTACCAAGCCCCCATATGCCCACTCCTGTGGCCACGCCCCCATTTGACCCCACTCCCCTCCCCACACCCTAAGGGGACCCAGGTGGTGTGGGCCCTCCCCCCCGCCCCCTCTGTAACCACGCCCACCAATGACCACGCCCACACGTGCCACAGCCAATGACAACTCCCCGTCATCACCACGCCCCCATCCACGAGACCACACCCTCTCCCCATACGCCCCACTCCAAGGTACCCTTCCCATCGACCGCGCCCCCGCCCCGAGACCACGCCCCCTCCGTGACCACGCCCATCAACGACCACGCCCGCACGTGCCACAGCCAATGACAACTCCTCATCATGACCACGCCCACATCCACGAGACCACACCCTTTCCCCCAAGGTGCCCTTCCCATTGACTGTGCCCTGCCCCGTGACCACGCCCATTTCCGTGACCACGCCCATTTCCGTGCTACCCATAGCTACCCGTGCAGTGACCACGCCCCTTTTGGCCACGCCCCCTCACCCCTGCCCGCAGGTAGATGGGGACGAAGACCCAGCCCAGCAGCAGGACGATGAACATGCCCTGAGGAGGGGGCGGGGCCACAAGGAGGGCGTGGTTAACGGGAGTGGGCGTGGCCGGTGGGGGCGGGGAGAAAGGGGAAAGGGGCGGGGCCAACGGGGTATCGCCGGGGTGGAGTAATTAGGGCTATAGGGGGCCATGGGGGGTCTTGGGGGGCTATAGGGGACAATGAGGGGTAAAGGGACTTATGGGGGGGGCTATGGGGGGTTATGGGGGGCTATAGGGGGCTGTGGGGGTTATGGGGGGTCTGTGGGGGTTATGGGGGGGCTATAGGGGGCTGTGGGGGTTATGGGGGGGCTGTGGGGGGTTATGGGGGGGCTATAGGAGGCCGTGGGGGTTATGGGGGGTCTGTGGGGGGTTATGGGGGGGCTATAGGGGGCCGTGGGGGTTAGTGGGGGGGCTGTGGGGGGTTATGGGGGGGCTATAGGGGGCTGTGGGGGTTGTGGGGGGGCTGTGGGGGGTTATGGGGGGGCTATAGGGGGCTGTGGGGTTTATGGGGGTCTGTGGGGGGTTATGGGGGGGCTATAGGGGGCTGGGGAGGTTGTGGGGAGGCTGTGGGGGGTTATGGGGGGGCTATAGGGGGCTGGGGAGGTTGTGGGAGGCTGTGGGGGGTTATGGGGGGGCTATAGGGGGCCGTGGGGGTTATGGGGGGGCTGTGGGGGGTTATGGGGGGGCTATAGGGGGCTGTGGGGGTTATGGGGGGGCTGTGGGGGGTTATGGGGGGGCTATAGGGGGCCGTGGGGGTTATGGGGGGGCTGTGGGGGGTTATGGGGGGGCTATAGGGGGCTGGGGGGGGTTATGGGGAGGCTATAGGGGGCTGTGGGGTTTATGGGGGGGCTGTGGGGGGTTATGGGGGGGCTATAGGGGGCTGGGGGGGTTGTGGAGGACCAGAGGTTTTTATAGGGGGTTTTGGTGGTCTATAGGGACACCATAGGGCCTGTAGGGGCTCTGGGGGGTTCTATAGGGTCTGCTATGGGGCTATAGGGGCTCTGGGGGGTACACTGGTGCTCTATAGGAGGTGTATAGGGTCTATAGGGGCTCGGGGGGGGGGCTACAGGGGCTCTAGAGGGGCTGTATAGGGTCTATGGGGGCTCTGGGGGTCTATAGGGGCTGTAAAGAGGCTCTATAGGGGCTCTGGGGGGGGGTTTATGGGGGCTCTATAGGGCTCTATAGGGGCTCTAGGGAGTCTATAGGGGCTGTATAGGGTCTATAGGGGCTCTGGGGGGGGTCCATGGGGGCTCTATAGGGGCTGTGTAGGATCTACAGGGGCTCTGGGGGAATCTCTAGGGCCTGGGGGGGGGGGGGGGGGGGGGGCTGTGGGGGGTCTAT
>CM050686.1:79665-133952 GCA_027574665.1 Rhynochetos jubatus | reverse complement strand
CAGGGTGACCCCATGGAGGGGATGGGGGGGTCAGGGTGCCCCGGGGGGCGGGTCAGGGTGACCCCAGGGAGGGATGGAGGGTCAGGGTGCCCCGGGGGGCGGGTCAGGGTGACCCATGGAGGGATGGGAGGGTCAGGGTGCCCTGGGGGGTGGGTCAAGGTGCCCTGAGAGGGGGTCAGGGTGACCCAGCAAGGGGACGGGGGGGGGTCAGGAATGCCCCCAAGGAGGGGACGGGGGGGGCCAGGGTGCCCCGGGGGGGGTCAGGGTGACCCCAGGGAGGGGATGGGAGGGTCAGGGTGCCCTGGGGGGTGGGTCAAGGTGCCCTGAAAGGGGGTCAGGATGCCCCCAGGGAGGGGACGGGGGGTCAGGGTGCCCTTGGGGGTCAGGTTGACCCCATGGAGGGGATGGGGGAGGTCAGGGTGCCCCGGGGGGATGTCAGGGTGCCTGAGGGGGGGTTGCAGGGCCCTGAGGGCCATCAGGGTGCTTGGGGGGGGTGGGGTGTCAGGGTGCCCCATGGGGGTCAAGATGCCTGGGAGGGGGGATCAGGGTACCCGAGGCACCTCAGAGTGCTTGGTGGGGGGTCGGGAGGGGGTGCTGGGGGTGGGTGCTGACCCCCCCTGTGCCCCCCCCCCAGGCCGGCGTCAGTCCAAGCGCAGCTGCGGAACGAGAAGGACAAGCCCCTGCCCCCGCTGCTGGCCCGGGTGGGGGGCAACATCGAGGTGAGACCCCCGAGGGGGGTGGGCAGGGGGTGCCTGGATGCTCGGGTGCCCCCCCCCAGATGACACATGGGTGCCCCCCCCCAGATACTTGGGTCCCCTGGACATCCCCCCTCCTCCACGTCCCTCTGAGCACTCGAGTCTGCAGACACCTGGGTGTGTCCCCCCAAACTGTGACCCCCCCAGGGCACCCGTGACCCCCCCCCAGCCCCAGTGACTCCCCCCGGCCCCAGTGACCCCCCTAGTGCCCCCCCAGTGCCCCCCCGTGCCCCCCCCAGGTGCTGGGTTCAACACGCGGCAGCGCAAGGCCTTCCTGAACGCGGTGATGCGGTGGGGGATGCCCCCCCCAGGGCACCCGTGACCCCCCCCCCGGCCCCAGTGACCCCCAGTGACCCCCCCAGTGACCCCCCCTGGCCCCAGTGACCCCCCAGTGCCCCCCCCAGTGCCCCCCCGTGCCCCCCCAGGTGCTGGGGTTCAACACGCGGCAGCGCAAGGCCTTCCTGAACTTGGTGATGCGGTGGGGGATGCCCCCCAGGGCACCCGTGACCCCCCCCCCGGCCCCAGTGACCCCCCCAGTGACCCCCCCGTGCCCCCCCCGGCCCCAGTGACCCCCCCGTGCCCCCCCAGGTGCTGGGGTTCAACACGCGGCAGCGCAAGGCCTTCCTGAATGCGGTTGATGCGGTGGGGGATGCCCCCCCACGGCACCCGTGACCCCCCAGTGACCCCCCCAGTGACCCCCCCAGTGCCCCCCCGTGCCCCCCAGGTGCTGGGGTTCAACACGCGGCAGCGCAAGGCCTTCCTGAATGCGGTGATGCGGTGGGGGATGCCCCCCCAGGGCACCGTGACCCCCCCCCAGTGCCCCCCCGTGCCCCCCCAGGTGCTGGGGTTCAACACGCGGCAGCGCAAGGCCTTCCTGAACTTGGTGATGCGGTGGGGGATGCCCCCCCAGGGCACCCGTGACCCCCCCCGGCCCCAGTGACCCCCCCAGTGACCCCCCCGTGCCCCCCCCGGCCCCAGTGACCCCCCCAGTGCCCCCCCGTGCCCCCCCAGGTGCTGGGGTTCAACACGCGGCAGCGCAAGGCCTTCCTGAGCGCGGTGATGCGGTGGGGGATGCCCCCCCAGGGCACCCGTGACCCCCCCCCCCAGCCCCAGTGACCCCCCCAGTGACCCCCCCTGGCCCCAGTGACCCCCCAGTGCCCCCCCCCAGTGCCCCCCGTGCCCCCCCAGGTGCTGGGGTTCAACACGCGGCAGCGCAAGGCCTTCCTGAACGCGGTGATGCGGTGGGGATGCCCCCCCAGGGCACCCGTGACACCCCCCCCAGCCCCAGTGACCCCCCAGTGACCCCCAGTGACCCCCCAGTGACCCCCCCGACCCCAGTAACCCCCCCGTGCCCCCCCAGGTGCTGGGGTTCAACACGCGGCAGCGCAAGGCCTTCCTGAACGCGGTGATACGGTGGGGGATGCCCCCCCAGGGCACCCGTGACCCCCCTCGGCCCCAGTGCCCCCCCCAGTGCCCCCCCCGGCCCCAGTGCCCCCCCCAGTGACCCCCCAGGTGCTGGGGTTCAACACGCGGCAGCGCAAGGCCTTCCTGAACTTGGTGATGCGGTGGGGGATGCCCCCCCAGGGCACCCGTGACCCCCCCCCGGCCCCAGTGACCCCCCCAGTGACCCCCCCTGGCCCCAGTGACCCCCCCAGTGACCCCCCCAGTGCCCCCCCGTGCCCCCCCAGGTGCTGGGGTTCAACACGCGGCAGCGCAAGGCCTTCCTGAACTTTGTGATGCGGTGGGGGATGCCCCCCCCAGGGCACCCGTGACCCCCCCCCGGCCCCAGTGCCCCCCCCAGTGACCCCCCCGGCCCCAGTGCCCCCCCCAGTGACCCCCCAGGTGCTGGGGTTCAACACGCGGCAGCGCAAGGCCTTCCTGAACGCGGTGATGCGGTGGGGGATGCCCCCCCAGGGCACCCGTGACCCCCCCCCCAGCCCCAGTGGCCCCCCAGTGACCCCCCAGTGACCCCCCAGTGACCCCCCCGGCCCCAGTGCCCCCCCAGTGACCCCCCAGGTGCTGGGGTTCAACACGCGGCAGCGCAAGGCCTTCCTGAACGCGGTGATGCGGTGGGGGATGCCCCCCCAGGGCACCCGTGACCCCCCCCCCGGCCCAGTGACCCCCCCAGTGACCCCCCTGGCCCCAGTGACCCCCCCAGTGACCCCCCAGTGACCCCCCAGTGCCCCCCCCAGTGCCCCCCCAGGTGCTGGGGTTCAACACGCGGCAGCGCAAGGCCTTCCTGAGCGCGGTGATGCGGTGGGGGATGCCCCCCCAGGGCACCCGTGACCCCCACCCCGGCCCCAGTGACCACCCCCCCCGGCCCCAGTGACCCCCCCAGTGACCCCCCAGTGACCCCCCTGGCCCCAGTAACCCCCCCCGTGCCCCCCCAGGTGCTGGGGTTCAACACGCGCAGCGCAAGGCCTTCCTGAACGCGCTGATGCGGTGGGGGATGCCCCCCCCAGGGCACCCGTGACCCCCCCCCCCGGCCCCAGTGACCCCCCAGTGACCCCCCAGTGACCCCCCTGGCCCCAGTAACCCCCCCCGTGCCCCCCAGGTGCTGGGGTTCAACACGCGGCAGCGCAAGGCCTTCCTGAACGCGGTGATGCGGTGGGGGATGCCCCCCCAGGACGCCTTCACCTCCCAGTGGCTCGTCCGCGACCTCCGCGGCAAGACCGAGAAGGAGTTCAAGTGGGTGACAGCGGGGACAGGGGGGTGACAGCGGGGGACGGGGGGTGGCCCTAGGGACAGGCGGTGGCGCTGAGGGCCAGGGGTAGACAGCAGGGACGGGGGGTGGCCCTGGGGACAGGCAGTGGCATCATGGACAGGTGGTGTCACTGGGGACAGGGTAGACAGTGGGGACAGGAGGTGGCCCTGGGGACAGGCAGTGGCATCATGGACAGGTGGTGTCACTGGGGACAGGAAGTTGTGTCAGGGACAGGTTGTGGCCCTGGGGACATCAGGCAGTGTGACCCTGGGGTCAGGCGGTTGATGCTGGGGACAGGCAGTGGCATCAGGGACAAGCGGTGACACTGGTGACAGGGTGACACTGGGGTGAGGCGGTGGCCCTGGGGACAACAGACAGTGGCCCTGGGGCCAGGCAGTGGCATCAGGAACAGTCAGTGGCATTGGGGACAGACGGTGGCATCAGGCACAAGCAGTGACACTGGGGACGGGGTGACACTGGGGACGGGGTGACACTGGGGACAGGCGGTGACATCAGGGACAAGCAGTGACACTGGGGACAGGCGGTGACACTGGGGAGAGGGGGTGACAGCGGGGACAGGGGGTCCCACTGGGGACAGGCAGTGACACTGAAACAGGTGGTGTCACTGGGGACAGGGAGTGACAGTCGGGACAGGCGGTGGCCCTGGGGACAGGCAGTGACATTGGGGAGAGGGGGTGACACTGGGGACAGGCGGTGACACTGGAAACAGGTGGTGTCACTGGGGACAGGGAGTGACGGTGGCCTTGGGGACAGGCAGTGACATTGGGAGAGGGGTGGCACTGGGGACAGGCGGTGACACTGGGACAGGAGGTGGCCCTGGGGACAACAGATAGTGCCGTTGGGGCCAGGCGGTGACATCAGTGACACTGGGGCCAGGCAGTGACATCAGGAACAGTCAGTGGCATTGGGGACAGGCGGTGACACTGGGGACAGGTGGTGGCATCAGGGACAAGCAGTGACACTGGGACAGGCGGTGACACTGGGGACAGGTGGTGGCCCTGGGGCCAGGCAGTGACATCAGGAACAGTCAGTGGCATTGGGGACAGGCGGTGACACTGGGGACAGGCAGTGACATCAGGAACAGTCAGTGGCATTGGGGACAGGCGGTGACACTGGGGACAGGCAGTGACATCAGGAACAGTCAGTGGCATTGGGGACAGGCGGTGACACTGGGGACAGGTGGTGGCCCTGGGGCCAGGCAGTGACATCAGGAACAGTCAGTGGCATTGGGGACAGGCAGTGACACTGGGGACAGGCGGTGACATCAGGAACAGTCAGTGACACTGGGGACAGGGGGTGATACTGGGGACAGGTGGTGGCATCAGGGACAAGTAGTGACACTGGGGACAGGCAGTGACATCAGGAACAATCAGTGACACTTGGGGACAGGCAGTGGCGCTGGGGACAGGTGGTGGCATCAGGGACAAAGCAGTGACACTGGGGACAAGGGGTGACAGTGGGGACAGGAGGTGGCCCTGGGGAGAGGGGGTGACAGTGGGGAGAGGTGGTGGCTCTGGGGACAGGTGGTGGCACTAAGGACAACAGATAATGCCACTGGGGCCAGGTAGGGACATCAGGAACAGTCAGTGACACTGGGGACAGGCAGTGACATTGGGGAGAGGGGGTGACAGCGGGGACAGGGGGTGGCACTGGGGACAGGCGGTGACGCTGGGGACAGCTGGTGGCATCACAGACAGGTTATGGTATTAGGGACAGGTGGTGACACTGGGGCCAGGCGGTGGCAGGATGGTGGCATACCCCTTTGTGTCCCCATCTGTGTCCCCGTGTCCCCTCCTGTGTCCCCGTGTCATCCATGTCCTTTTCTCCGTGTGTCCCATGTCCCCCGTGTGTCCCCATTGTCCCCTGTCCCCCCGTGTCCCCGTGTCCCTGTGTCATCCATGTCCTTTTCTCCATGTGTCCCCATGTCCCCATTGTCCCATGTCCCCCTGTGTGTCCCCATTGTCCCCTGTCCCCCGTGTGTCCCATTGTCCCCTGTCCCCTGTGTGTCCCCGTGTCATCCATGTCCTTTTCTCCGTGTGTCCCCATGTCCCCATTGTCCCCTGTCCCCCGTGTGTCCCCATTGTCCCCTGTCCCCCTGTGTGTCCCCGTGTCATCCATGTCCTTTTCTCCGTGTGTCCCCATGTCCCCATGTGTCCCCATTGTCCCCTGTCCCCGCGTGTCCCCCCGTGTCCCCGTGCCGCGTGATGAGCCCTTACTCAGCCGAGCGCCCTCGCTGTCGGGTTTCCTGGGGACCGGACGAGCCCGTGTCCCCCTCGCCCCGACACAAAGTCACCCCCGGGGGGTCCCCGTGTCCCCCCCGGGGGGTCAGGTCTGGCCCAGGGGACGCCAGAGCGGTGGCAGGACCCGGCCGGAGCTGGCACAGCCCGGGAGGGGCGCTGTGAGGAGGGGACAGGCTGATGGCGCGGGGACATCCGGGGACGCTGGGGACATCGGGGACATGGGGAACGGTGGGGACATCGGGGACACTGGGATCAGGGATGCTGGGGACCCTGGGGACATGAGGGACCCTGGGGATGGGGACATTAAGGTCTCTGGTGACAACGGGGACAGAATCCCTGGGGATGGGGACATTAGGGACCCTGGGAATGGGGACATTGGGGACCGTGGGGACCCTGGGGACAGGGTCCCTGGGGATGGGGATACTGAGGAATCTGGGGACAATGGGGACAGTGTCCCTGGGGATGGGGACATTAGGGACCCTGGGGACAATGGGAATGGGGACCCTGGAGACCCTGGGGACAATGGGAATGGGGACACTGGGGACCCTGGGGACAGTGTCCCTGGGGATGGGGACATTAGGGACCCTGGGGACAATGGGAATGGGGACACTGGGGATCCTGGGAACAGTGTCCCTGGGGATGGGGACATTAGGGACCCTGGGGACAATGGGAATGGGGACCCTGGGGACCCTGGGGACAGTGTCCCTGGGGATGGGGACATTAGGGACCCTGGGGACAATGGGGAGGGGGACACTGGGGACAGTGTCCCTGGGGATGGGGACATTAGGGACCCTGGGGACGATGGGGAGGGGGACACTGGGGACAATGGGAATGGGGACACTGGGGACCCTGGGGACAGTGTCCCTGGGGATGGGGACATTAGGGACCCTGGGGACGATGGGGAGGGGGACACTGGGGACCCTGGGGACAGTGTCCCTGGGGATGGGGACATTAGGGACCCTGGGGACAATGGGGAGGGGGACCCTGGGGACAGTGTCCCTGGGGATGGGGACATTAGGGACCCTGGGGACAATGGGGAGGGGGACACTGGGGACCCTGGGGACAGTGTCCCTGGGGATGGGGACATTAGGGACCCTGGGGACAATGGGGAGGGGGACACTGGGGACCCTGGGGACAGTGTCCCTGGGGATGGGGACATTAGGGACCCTGGGGACGATGGGGAGGGGGACACTGGGGACCCTGGGGACAGTGTCCCTGGGGATGGGGACATTAGGGACCCTGGGGACAATGGGGAGGGGGACACTGGGGACCCTGGGGACAGTGTCCCTGGGGATGGGGACATTAGGGACCCTGGGGACAATGGGAATGGGGACACTGGGGACAGTGTCCCTGGGGATGGGGACATTAGGGACCCTGGGGACGATGGGGAGGGGGACACTGGGGACCCTGGGGACAGTGTCCCTGGGGATGGGGACATTAGGGACCCTGGGGACGATGGGGAGGGGGACACTGGGGACCCTGGGGACAGTGTCCCTGGGGATGGGGACATTAGGGACCCTGGGGACAATGGGGAGGGGGACACTGGGGACCCTGGGGACAGTGTCCCTGGGGATGGGGACATTAGGGACCCTGGGGACAATGGGAATGGGGACCCTGGGGACAGTGTCCCTGGGGATGGGGACATTAGGGACCCTGGGGACAATGGGAATGGGGACACTGGGGACCCTGGGGACAGTGTCCCTGGGGATGGGGACATTAGGGACCCTGGGGACGATGGGGAGGGGGACCCTGGGGACCCTGGGGACAGTGTCCCTGGGGATGGGGACATTAGGGACCCTGGGGACGATGGGGAGGGGGACCCTGGGGACAGTGTCCCTGGGGATGGGGACATTAGGGACCCTGGGGACCCTGGGGACAGTGTCCCTGGGGATGGGGACTGAGGGACAGGGGACCCTGGGGATGGGGACTGAGGGGACAGGGGACCCTGGGGACAGAGTCAGTGGGGATGAGGACCGAGGGGACAGGGACCCTGGGGACAGGGGACCCTGGGGATGGGGACATTAGGGACCCTGGGGATGATGGGGAGGGGGACACTGGGGACAATGGGAATGGGGACACTGGGGACCCTGGGGACAGTGTCCCTGGGGATGGGGACATTAGGGACCCTGGGGACAATGGGGAGGGGGACACTGGGGACCCTGGGGACAGTGTCCCTGGGGATGGGGACATTAGGGACCCTGGGGACAATGGGAATGGGGACACTGGGGACAGTGTCCCTGGGGATGGGGACATTAGGGACCCTGGGGACAATGGGGAGGGGGACACTGGGGACAGTGTCCCTGGGGATGGGGACATTAGGGACCCTGGGGACAATGGGGAGGGGGACACTGGGGACCCTGGGGACAGTGTCCCTGGGGATGGGGACATTAGGGACCCTGGGGATGATGGGGAGGGGGACACTGGGGACAATGGGAATGGGGACACTGGGGACCCTGGGGACAGTGTCCCTGGGGATGGGGACATTAGGGACCCTGGGGACAATGGGGAGGGGGACACTGGGGACCCTGGGGACAGTGTCCCTGGGGATGGGGACATTAGGGACCCTGGGGACAATGGGAATGGGGACACTGGGGACAGTGTCCCTGGGGATGGGGACATTAGGGACCCTGGGGACAATGGGAATGGGGACACTGGGGACCTTGGGGACAGTGTCCCTGGGGATGGGGACATTAGGGACCCTGGGGACGATGGGGAGGGGGACACTGGGGACCCTGGGGACAGTGTCCCTGGGGATGGGGACATTAGGGACCCTGGGGACGATGGGGAGGGGGACCCTGGGGACCCTGGGGACAGTGTCCCTGGGGATGGGGACATTAGGGACCCTGGGGACGATGGGGAGGGGGACACTGGGGACCCTGGGGACAGTGTCCCTGGGGATGGGGACATTAGGGACCCTGGGGACCCTGGGGACAGTGTCCCTGGGGATGGGGACTGAGGGACAGGGGACCCTGGGGATGGGGACTGAGGGGACAGGGACCCTGGGGACAGGGGACCCTGGGGATGGGGACTGAGGGGACAGGGGACCCTGGGGACAGAGTCAGTGGAGATGAGGGACCCTGGGGAGGGGGTCAGCGGGGACAGAGACCCTGGCAGCGGAGACCCCGGTGCCAAGGGGACGCCGGGGGGAGGGGTGGGGGTGGCGGTGTCCCCCGCGCGTCCCTGAGCGCGTCACACCCCCCCCCCCCCCCCACCCCACCCCCCCAGGGCCTACGTGTCCCTCTTCATGCGTCACCTCTGCGAGCCGGGCGCCGACGGCTCCGAGACCTTCGCCGACGGGGTCCCGCGGGAGGGGCTCTCGCGGCAGCAGGTCCTCACCCGCATCGGCGTCATGTCCCTCGTCAAGAAGAAGGTACCCCCCCACCCCACCCATGGGTGCCTCCCCAGACCCTTGGGTGCCCCCCCCCGGGACCCTTAGATGCCCCCCCCAGGACCCCTGGGGTCTCCTCCAAGACCCCTGGGTCACCCCCAGGTTCTTGGGTGCCCGTATAGAGGGGGACAGGCCCTGGGGCCCCCCCACGTATGGGTCTCCCTGCACCCATGGGTGCCCCCCCCCCAACCCTTGGGTGCCCCCCTGGGACCCCCCCAAGACCCCTGGGTGACCCCCAGGTTCCTTAGTGTTTCTATGGGGGGTGCAGCCCCTGGGTCTCCCCACATATGGGTCTCCCTGCACCCATGGGTGCCCCCCCCCAACCCTTGGGTGCCCCCCTGGGACCCCCCCAAGACCCCTGGGTGACCCCCAGGTTCCTTGGTGTTTCTATGGGGGGTGCAGCCCCTGGGTCTCCCCACATATGAGTCTCCCTGCACCCATGGGTGCCCCCCCCAACCCTTGGGTGCCCCCCTGGGACCCCCCCAAGACCCCTGGGTGACCCCCAGCTTCCTTGGTGTTTCTGTGGGGGGTGCAGCCCCTGGGTCTCCCCACATATGAGTCTCCCTGCACCCATGGGTGCCCCCCCCTGAACCTTGGGTGCCCCCCGGGACCCCTGGGTGACCCCCAGGTTCCTGGGTGTTTCTATGGGGGGTGCAGCCCCTGGGTCTCCCCACATATGGGTCTCCCTGCACCCATGGGTGCCCCCCCCAGACCCTTGGGTGACCCCCCCCCAGACCCCTGGGTGCCACCCCAGCCCCAAGTGCCCCCCCCCAGCCCTTTGGTGCCCCCCCCCCAGCTGCCTGAGTCTCTCTATGGTGTGATGCAGCCCCTGGGTGACCCCCCCAAGACCCTTGGGTGCCCCCCTGGGACCCTTAGGTGCCCCCCCGGGACCCCTGGGTGACCCCCAGGTTCCTTGGTGTTTCTATGGGGGGTGCAGCCCCTGGGTCTCCCCACATATGGGTCTCCCTGCACCCATGGGTGCCCCCTCCAGACCCTTGGGTACCCCCCCCAGACCCTTGGGTGCCACCCCAGCCCTGGGTCCCACCCCCCCCAGCCCCCCGGGTGCCCCCCATAGCCCCTTGAGGCCCCCCCCCAGCTGCCTGAGTCCCTCTATAGGGTGATGCAGCCCCCCGGGTGCCCCCCCAGACCCCTGGGTGCCCCCCCCAGCCCCTCAGGTGCCCCCCAAGAGCCCCGGGTGGCCTCCCACCCCCCTTGGTGCCCCCAACCAGCTGCCTGAGTCCCTCTATAGGGTGATGCAGCCCCTGGGTGCCCCCCCGCAGACCCCTGGGTGCCACACCAGCCCTGGGTGCCCCCCCCCAGCCCCGGCTCCCCCCCCGCAGCCCCCCGGATGCCCCCCCCCCACCGCCGGGTGCCTCCGTAGGTGCAGGAGTTCGAGCACATCAACGGGCGCTGGAGCCTGCCCGAGCTGGCCCCGGAGCCCAGCGCCGACTCCAAGCGCTCGTCCCGCGCCTCCTCCCCCGCCAAAACCTGCCCCCCCAGCCCCGAGCAGAGCGGCCCCCCCAGCCCCGGCCCCCCCACGCCCGGTACCGGGGGGCGGAGGGGGTGGGGAGAGGGAGGGGGGGAGGATGGGGAGATGGGGATGGGGGGAGATGGGGGGCGGGATGGGGACGTGGAGGGGGATGGGGGGGGCGGGATGGGGACACGAGGGATGGGATGGGGACACGGGGACAGGGGGTGGGGGACAGGGACATGGGGACATCAGGGACGGGGACGGGATTGGGGACGGGGGATTGGGGACAAGGACATGGGGACAGGGGGACATCAAGGGCATGGGGACAGGGGCACGGGGACAGGGGATTGGGGACAGGGACGTGGGGACAGGGGGACATCAAGGGCATGGGGACAGGGACACGGGGACAGGGACACGGGGACAGGGACATGGGGACAGGGGGACATCAAGGGCATGGGGACAGGGACACGGGGACAGGGGGACATCAAGGGCATGGGGACAGGGACACGGGGACAGGGGATTGGGGACAAGGACATGGGGACAGGGGGACATCAAGGGCGTGGGGACAGGGACATGGGGACAGGGGGTTGGGGACAGGGACGTGGGGACAGGGGGACATCAAGGGCGTGGGGACAGGGACACGGGGACAGGGGATTGGGGACAGGGACGTGGGGACAGGGGGACATCAAGGGCGTGGGGACAGGGACACGGGGACAGGGGATTGGGGACAGGGACATGGGGACAGGGGGACATCAAGGGCATGGGGACAGGGACACGGGGACAGGGGATTGGGGACAGGGACATGGGGACAGGGGGACATCAAGGGCATGAGGACAGGGACACGGGGACAGGGAATTGGGGACAGGGACATGGGGACATCAGGGACAGGGACAGGGGGTTGGGGACAGGGACATGGGGACAGGGGGACATCAGTGGCATGGGGACGGGACACAGGGACAGGGGATTGGGGACAAGGACACGGGGACATCAGGGACATGGGGACAGGGGATTGGGGACAAGGACACAGGGACAGAGGGACATCAAGGACACGGGGACAGGGACATCAAGGGCAGGGGGACGGGGACATGGCAGGGAATTGGGGACAAGGACACAGGGACAGAGGGACATCAAGGGCATGGGGACAAGGACATGGGGATAGAGGGACAGCAAGGGCATGGGGACGGGGGGACACGGGGTTGGGGACAAGGACATGGGGACATCAAGGGCATGGGGAGAGGGGGACGGGGTTGGGGACAGGGACATGGGGACAGGGGGACACGGAGACAGGGGATTGGGGACAGGGACATGGGGACAGGGGGACACGGGTATGGGGAATTGGGGACAGGGACATGGGGACACCAGGAACATCAGGGACATGGGCAGACAGGGACATGGGGACATGGGGACACAGGGACATGGGGACACGGGGAGGGGATTGGGGACAGGGACATCGAGAACATCAGGGACAGGGACATGGGGACGCAGGGACATGGGGACATGGAGAGGGGATTGGGGATAGGGACATGGGGACATCAAGGGATGGGGACATGGGGACGGAATTGGGGACAGGGACATTGGGGACACGGGGACATCAGGGACGGGACTGGGGACAGGGACATGGGGACATCAAGGGCATGGGGACATGGGGACGGAATTGGGGACAGGGACATTGGGGACACGGGGACATCAGGGACGGGACTGGGGACAGGGACATGGGGACATCAAGGGCATGGGGACATGGGGACGGAATTGGGGACAGGGACATTGGGGACACGGGGACATCAGGGATGGGATTGGGGACAGGGACATGGGGACATCAAGGGCATGGGGACATGGGGACGGAATTGGGGACAGGGACATTGGGGACATGGGGACATCAGGGACGGGACTGGGGACAGGGACATGGGGACATCAAGGGCATGGGGACATGGGGACGGAATTGGGGACAGGGACATTGGGGACATGGGGACATCAGGGATGGGATTGGGGACAGGGACATGGGGACATCAAGGGCATGGGGACATGGGGAGAAGGGATTGGGGACAGGGACATGGGGACAGGGGATTGGGGACAGGGATATTGGGGACATGGGGACATCAGGGACGGGATTGGGGACAGGGACATGGGGACAGGGGATTGGGGACAGGGACATTGGGGACATGGGGACATCAGGGACGGGATTGGGGACAGGGACATGGGGACAGGGGATTGGGGACAGGGACATTGGGGACATGGGGACATCAGGGACGGGATTGGGGACAGGGACATGGGGACATCAAGGGCATGGGGACAAGGGATTGGGGACAGGGACATGGGGACAGGGGATTGGGGACAGGGACATTGGGGACATGGGGACATCAGGGACGGGATTGGGGACAGGGACATGGGGACATCAGGGACAGGGGGACATGGGACACAGAATGGGGACACGGGGGTCAGGGTGGGGACACGGGGAGGGACAGGGAGGGGGGACATGGGACAGGACGGGGATGGAGCTGTGGGGACACGGGGAGGGGGGGACAAGGACGTTGGGGACAGAGCGTGGGGACACGGGGGCGGAGGCGCAGGGGCGGGTGCTGGGGACGCCGCGTGTCCCCGTGTCCTGACGTCCCCGTGTCCCCAGCCACGCCGGCGCCCAGCGAGCGCGGGGACGGGCCACCCCCGGACAGGGACGAGGGTGACAGCCGGGACGAGAGGGACCCCAAGGGGCCCGAGAAGATGGAGACGGAGGTGGGTGACAGGGCTGTCCCCAACCCTGGCCCCGAGTCCCCAACCCTGGCCCTGAGTCCCCAACCCTGGCCCCGAGTCCCCAGCCCTGTCCCCGTGTCCCCGACCCTGTCCCCGTGTCCCCAACTCTGTCCCCGTGTCCCCAACCCTGTCCCCGACCCTGTCCCCGTGTCCCTAGCCCTGTCCCTGTGTCCCCGACCCTGTCCCTGTGTCCCCGACCCTGTCCCCGTGTCCCCAACTCTGTCCCCGTGTCCCCAACCCTGTCCCCGTGTCCCCAGCCCTGTCCCCGTGTCCCCAACTCTGTCCCCGTGTCCTCAACCCTGTCCCCGTGTCCCCAGCCCTGTCCCCGTGTCCCCGACCCTGTCCCCGTGTCCCCAACTCTGTCCCCGTGTCCCCAACCCTGTCCCCGACCCTGTCCCCATGTCCTCGACCCTGTCCCCGTGTCCCCAGCCCTGTCCCTGTGTCCCCGACCCTGTCCCCGTGTCCCCAACTCTGTCCCCGTGTCCCCGACCCTGTCCCCGTGTCCCCGACCCTGTCCCCGACCCTGTCCCAGTGTCCCCAACTCTGTCCCTGTGTCCCCAACCCTGTCCCCGACCCTGTCCCAGTGTCCCCAACTCTGTCCCTGTGTCCCCAACCCTGTCCCCGACCCTGTCCCCGTGTCCCCAGCCCTGTCCCCGTGTCCCCAACTCTGTCCCTGTGTCCTCAGCCCTGTCCCCGTGTCCCCAGCCCTGTCCCCGTGTCCCCAACTCTGTCCCTGTGTCCTCAGCCCTGTCCCCGTGTCCCCAGCCCTGTCCCTGTGTCCCCGACCCTGTCCCCATGTCCCCAACTCTGTCCCTGTGTCCCCAACCCCAACCCTGTCTCTGACCCTGTCTCCGTGTCCCCAGCCCTGGCCCCATGTCCCCAACCCTGTCCCCGTGTCCCTGACCCTGTCCCCGTGTCCCCAGCCCTGTCCCCGTGTCCCTGACCCTGTCTCCGTGTCCCCAGCCCTGTCCCAGTGTCCCCGACCCTGTCCCCATGTCCCCAGCCCTGTCCCCGTGCCCCCAGCCCTGGCCCCATGACCCCAACCCTGTCCCCAGCCCTGTCCCAATGTCCCCAACCCTGTCCCCAGTCGCGTCCTCCCTGTCCCCCCCCATCGCCACCATGTCCCCCAAGCCCTGTCACTGGCCCCAAAACTGTTGTCACTCTCCTGTCCTTGTCCCTGTCCCCTCTCTGGCCTTGTCCCCCATCCTGTCCCTATCCCTGTCCCCTCTGTCCGTGTCCCCTGTGTCCCTGCTGTCCTCATCTGCTCTGTCCCCTCCATCCCTGTCCCCGCTGTCCCTGTCCTCTGTGTCTGTGTCCCCTCTATCCCCGCTGTCCCCTCTGTCCCTGTCCCCTCCCCTGGTCCCCAAGTCCCCCCCCGGGTCACTCCGTACAGGAGGGGGATGTCACGCCGGGTTCCCCAGACACCCACAGTGACACCCACCCTCCCCTCCCCCCCCAAATGTCCCCCCAGCCTCCTGTCCCCGAGGTGCCACCGTCCCCGGGTGACGGCAGCGAGGCCGAAGGGCCGCGGAAAGGGGAGGAGGAGGAGGGACCCGGCCAGGGGGGGCCCGAGGCCGAAGGGCCCCCGGCCCGCGAGGAGCGAACAGGTGAGCCCCCCCTAATCCAGGGGGTCCGTGTGTCCCCAAATCCCCGGGGGGACCCGGCTGTCCCCAAATCCCGAGGTGTCCGACCAGCCCCGCCCCCCCCAGCAGGCGCCGAGGCCGAGAAGGGCCCCGGGACAGAGAAGGGCGACGAGAAACCCCCCGAGGAGGAGCCCAAGGAGCGGCCGGGGGACCCTGACCCCAAACGAGGTACGAGGGGGCGGGGCTTGATGCAGGGGGCGGAGCCTAACCCACCCAGGGCCGTGGCCAAGCTGCAGAGGGCGGAGCTTAACCAAAGGGCTACCCCCCAGCTTAGTTTTGCCGCGTTCACCCTGAAGCCTACTGATGGCTGCCAGCGTCTTCCTGCTTATTGGACTGAGGGGGCGGAGCCTAACCCCCCGGGGGTGTGACCAAGCTGAAAGGGGCGGAGCTTAACCAAAGGCATGCCCCCAGAACGCCCTGTTCTTAGTTTTGCCGCGTTCACCCTGAAGTCTACTGACAGCTGCCAGAGTTTTCCTGCTTATTGGACTGAGGGGGCGGAGCCTAACCCACCCGGGGGTGTGACCAAGCTGGAGGGGGCGGGGCTTAACCGAAGAGATGCCCCAGAATGCCCTGCTCTTAGTTTTGCCACGTTCACCCTGAAGCCTACTGACAGCTGCCAGCGTCTTCCTGCTTATTGGACTGAGGGGGCGGAGCCTAACCCTCCCGGGGGTATGACTAAGCTGGAGGGGGCGGGGCTTAGCCAAAGGGATGCCTCCAGAATGCCCTGCTCTTAGTTTTGCCGTGTTCACCCTGAAGCCTACTGACAGCTGCCAGTGTCTTCCTGCTTATTGGACTGAGGGGGCGGAGCCTAACCCACCCGGGGGTGTGACCAAGCTGGAGGGGGCAGGGCTTAGCCAAAGGGATGCCTCCAGAATGCCCTGCTCTTAGTTTTGCCGCGTTCACCCTGAAGCCTACTGACGGCTGCCAGCGTTTTCCTGCTTATTGGACTGAGGGGGCGGAGCCTAACCCACCCGGGGGTGTGACCAAGCTGGAGGGGGCGGGGCTTAGCCAAAGGGATGCCTCCAGAATGCCCTGCTCTTAGTTTTGCCGCGTTCACCCTGAAGCCTACTGATGGCTGCCAGTGTCTTCCTGCTTATTGGACTGAGGGGGTGGAGCCTAACCCGCCCGGGGGTGTGACCAAGCTGGAGGGGGCGGGGCTTAGCCAAAGGGATGCCTCCAGAATGCCCTGCTCTTAGTTTTGCCACGTTCACCCTGAAGCCTACTGACAGCTGCCAGAGTTTTCCTGCTTATTGGACTGAGGGGGCGGAGCCTAACCCACCCGGGGGTGTGACCAAGCTGGAGGGGGCGGGGCTTAACCGAAGAGATGCCCCAGAATGCCCTGCTCTTAGTTTTGCCACGTTCACCCTGAAGCCTACTGACAGCTGCCAGCGTCTTCCTGCTTATTGGACTGAGGGGGCGGAGCCTAACCCTCCCGGGGGTGTGACCAAGCTGGAGGGGGCGGGGCTTAGCCAAAGGGATGCCTCCAGAATGCCCTGCTCTTAGTTTTGCCGTGTTCACCCTGAAGCCTACTGACAGCTGCCAGTGTCTTCCTGCTTATTGGACTGAGGGGGCGGAGCCTAACCCACCCGGGGGTGTGACCAAGCTGGAGGGGGCAGGGCTTAGCCAAAGGGATGCCTCCAGAATGCCCTGCTCTTAGTTTTGCCACGTTCACCCTGAAGCCTACTGACGGCTGCCAGCGTTTTCCTGCTTATTGGACTGAGGGGGCGGAGCCTAACCCTCCCGGGGGTGTGACCAAGCTGGAGGGGGCGGGGCTTAGCCAAAGGGATGCCTCCAGAATGCCCTGCTCTTAGTTTTGCCGCGTTCACCCTGAAGCCTACTGATGGCTGCCAGCGTCTTCCTGCTTACTGGGGGTGGTTTGGGGGGGTGCCGATGCCTTCCTGCTCACTGGGGGCGCTTTAGGGGGGCAGAGGGGGGGTTACAACGTGGCGCTGACCCCCCCCAAACTCCCCCCCTCCCCCGCAGAGGAGGTGAAGGCAGAGAAGGAGCCCAAGCCGGAGCCGCGCGCCAACGGCCGACGGGACGACAAGGCCGAGAAGCCGCGGTTCATGTTCAACATCGCCGACGGCGGCTTCACGGGTGAGTGGGTGACAAGGGGGGTGGGGACACGGGGGACACGCGCCTACCTGACCCCCGCGCCCCCCCCGGCAGAGCTGCACACGCTGTGGCAGAACGAGGAGCGCGCCGCCATCTCCTCGGGGAAGCTCAATGAGATCTGGCACCGGCGCCACGATTACTGGCTGCTGGCCGGCATCGTCCTGTATCCTTCCGGCACCCCGGGTCCCCCCCCACGGTGCCCGTGGGTCACCCCACAGCACCTCTGGGTCCCCCGTGGCACCCCCGGGTCCCCCCATGGCGTCCCTGGGTCCCCCATGGCACCTCTGGATCCAACCGTGGCACCTCTGGGTCCCCCCACGGTGCCCCTGGGTCCCCCCGTGGCACCTCTGGGTCCAATTGTGGCACCCCTGGGTCCCCCCACGGCGCCCGTAGGTCACCCCACAGCGCCCCTGGGTCCCCCGTGGCACCTCTGGGTCCAATTGTGGCACCCCTGTGTCCCCTCGCGGTGCCCCTGGGTCCCCCCACAGCACCTCTGGGTCCCCCATGGCACCCCCTGGGTCCCCCCATGGTGTCCCTGGGTCCCCCCGTGACACCTCTGGGTCCAATTGTGGCACCCCTGGGTCCCCCCATGGCACCCGTGGGTCACCCCACGGCACCCCCGGGACGCCCACGGCACCCCTGGGTCCCCCCCGTGGCACGCTTGGGTCCCCCCCCAGCACCCCTGCGTCACCCCATGGCACCCCTGTTCCCCCCGAGGCCCCCTGAGTCCAACTATGGCACCTCAGGGTCCCCCCACGGCACCCGTGGGTCACCCCACAGCACCCCTGGGTCCCCTCATGGTACGCCAGGGTCCCCCATGGCACCTCTAGGTCACGGCACCCCTGGGTCCCCATGGCACCCTTGGGTCCCCCCATGGCCCCCTGGGTCCCACTGTGGAACCCTTTTGTCACCCCCCCCAGGACCCCTGGCACCCCGTGGCACCCCTGGGTGCCCCCACAGCACCCCTGGGTCCCCCCACGACGCCCGTGGGTCAGCCCACAGCACCCCTTGGTTCCCCGTGGCACCCCTGGGTGCCCCCCACGGCACTGCTGCGTCCCCTGTGGCACCCTTGGGTCCCCTGTGTCCCCACAGGTGCCCCGTGGCACACGTGTGTCCCCCGTGGGTGCTGCCAACCCTCCCCTGGGTGGTGGCGGTGGCTGCACCAAGGCGGGTGGACACCGGGGTGGGGGTGACACGGGGACGGGTGACACGGGGGCAGTGGTGATGCTGGGGACAGCGGGGACAGTCCCCACGGAGGAGGTGACGTGTGTGACACGGTGGCACGGTGACGGTCCTTAGGGCGGGGGGGGATGAGAGGGACGTTGGGGACAGGGTGACACCAGGGTAGTGACGTGGTGACAGTGACACGGTGCTGATGACACGGTGACAGCGTGCAGCCACGGCTCTGAGTGTCTGAGGGGGATGCTGGGGACAGGGTGACGCCGTGACACGGTGACAGTGACGTGGGGACAGTCCTTAGCGTGCAGCCGCGGTTCTGTGTGCCGGAGGGGAACAGGAGGGGACGTTGGGGACCAGGTGACGTGGTGACGGTGACACGGCGATGGCGATGCAGTAACGTGGTGACGATGACATCGTGGTGGTGGCACGGTGACGCGGTGACAGTCCTTAGCAGCTGTGCACACTGGATGGGGTATGATGGTGACAGGGTGACATCGTGACGGTGGCGTGGTGACGGTGACATGGTGACAGGCCAGCCAGGGGATGATTGGGAAGGGGGGTGAGAGGGACACTGGGGATGGTGATGTGGTGATGGTGACATGGTGAGGACAAGGTGACATGGTGACGGTGACGTCGTGACGGTGACAGCCCTGAACGTCGATCCACGCCCCCGTGTGCTGGCTGGGCGGTGACCTGAGGACAACATGACACGGTGACAGTGACACGGTGCAGTGGTGAGGGTGACACGGTGGCGGTGATGTGGTGATGACACAGTGGTGGTGACACAGTGGTGGTGACACGGTGACGAGGTGGCAGCCCTTAGCATGCAGCCATGGCTCCAGGGGCAGTGGTGGGGACGTGGTGACACAGTGACATGGTGATGCGGTGACACGTGACGCGGTGACGTGGTGACGCAGTGACGCAGTGACAGTCCTTATCGTGAAGCCATGGCTCCGCGTGCTTGATCTGGGGGGTGACGGTGACGCTGGTGACGTGATGTCACGGTGACACGGTGCTGGATCTGGGGCTGGCGATGGGGACGCGGTGACGTGGTGACACGATGATGTGGTGACGTGGTGACACGGTGACGCAGTGACAGTCCTTAGCATGGAGCCGTGGCTCCGCGTGCTTGATCTGGGGGGTGACGGTGACGCTGGTGACGTTATGTCACGGTGACACGGTGCTGGATCTGGGGCTGGCGATGGGGACGCGGCGACGCGGTGACATGGTGACGCAGTGACAGTCCTTAGCGCGCAGCCACGGCTCCGCGCGCTGGATCTGGGGGGGTGACGGTGACGCTGGTGACGCGATGTCATGGTGACACGGTGCTGGATCTGGGGCTGGCGATGGGGACGCGGCGACGCGGTGACACGATGATGTGGTGACACGGTGACACGGTGACATGGTGACATGGTGATGCAGTGACAGTCCTTAGCATGGAGCCTTGGCTCCGCGCACTTGATCTGGGGGGGTGACGGTGACGCTGGTGACGCGATGTCACGGTGCTGGATCTGGGGCTGGCGACGTGGTGACGCGGTGACATGGTGACGCGGTGACAGTCCTTAGCGCGCAGCCACGGCTACGCGCGCTGGATCTGGGGGGTGACGGTGACGCTGGTGACGTTATGTCGCGGTGACACGGTGCTGGATCTGGGGCTGGCGATGGGGACGCGGTGACATGGTTACACGATGATGTGGTGACGCGGTGACACGGTGACGCAGTGACAGTCCTTAGCACGGAGCTGTGGCTCCGTGTGCTTGATCTGGGGGGTGACAGTGACGCTGGTGACGCGATGTCACGGTGACACGGTGACGCAGTGACAGTCCTTAGCATGGAGCCGTGGCTCCACGTGCTTGATCTGGGGGGTGACGGTGACGCTGGTGACGTTATGTCACGGTGACACGGTGCTGGATCTGGGGCTGGCGATGGGGACGCGGCGACGCGGTGACACGGTGACGCGGTGACAGTCCTTAGCGCGCAGCCACGGCTCCGCGTGCTTGATCTGGGGGGGTGACGGTGACACTGGTGACGTTATGTCACGGTGACACGGTGCTGGATCTGGGGCTGGCGATGGGGACGCGGTGACATGGTTACACGATGATGTGGTGACGCGGTGACACGGTGACATGGTGACATGCTGATGCAGTGACAGTCCTTAGCATGGAGCCGTGGCTCCGCGTTCTTGATCTGGGGGGGTGATGGTGACGCTGGTGACGTGATGTCACGGTGCTGGATCTGGGGCTGGCGATGGGGACGCGGCGACGCGGTGACACGGTGACGCAGTGACAGTCCTTAGCGCGCAGCCACGGCTCCGCGCGCTGGATCTGGGGGGGTGACGGTGACGCTGGTGACGTTATGTCACGGTGACACGGTGCTGGATCTGGGGCTGGCGATGGGGACGCGGTGACATGGTTACACGATGATGTGGTGACGTGGTGACACGGTGACACGGTGACAGTCCTTAGCGCAGAGCCATGGCTCCATGTGCTTGATCTGGGGGGGTGACGGTGACGCTGGTGACGCGATGTCACGGTGCTGGATCTGGGGCTGGCGATGGGGACGCGGCGACGCGGTGACACGGTGACGCAGTGACAGTCCTTAGCGCGCAGCCACGGCTCCGCGTGCTTGATCTGGGGGGGTGACGGTGACGCTGGTGACGTTATGTCATGGTGACACGGTGCTGGATCTGGGGCTGGCGATGGGGACGCGGTGACGTGGTGACACGATGATGTGGTGACGCGGTGACGCGGTGACAGTCCTTAGCATGGAGCCGTGGCTCCGCGTGCTTGATCTGGGGGGTGACGGTGACGCTGGTGACGTTATGTCACGGTGCTGGATTTGGGGCTGGCGATGGGGACGCGGTGACGTGGTGACGCGGTGACATGGTGACGCGGTGACAGTCCTTAGCGCGCAGCCACGGCTCCGCGTGCTTGATCTGGGGGGGTGACGGTGACGCTGGTGACGCGATGTCACGGTGCTGGATCTGGGGCTGGCGATGGGGACGCGGCGACGCGGTGACACGATGATGTGGTGACGCGGTGACACGGTGACATGGTGACATGGTGATGCAGTGACAGTTCTTAGCATGGAGCCGTGGCTCCGCGTGCTGGATGTGGGGGGGTGACGGTGACGCTGGTGACGCGATGTCACGGTGCTGGATCTGGGGCTGGCGATGGGGACGCGGCGACGCGGTGACACGGTGACGCAGTGACAGTCCTTAGCGCGCAGCCACGGCTCCGCGTGCTTGATCTGGGGGGGTGACGGTGACACTGGTGACGTTATGTCACGGTGACACGGTGCTGGATCTGGGGCTGGCGATGGGGACGCGGTGACATGGTTACACGATGATGTGGTGACGTGGTGACATGGTGACACGGTGACGCAGTGACAGTCCTTAGCACGGAGCTGTGGCTCCATGTGCTTGATCTGGGGGGTGACAGTGACGCTGGTGACGCGATGTCACGGTGACACGGTGACGCAGTGACAGTCCTTAGCACGGAGCCGTGGCTCCACGTGCTTGATCTGGGGGGTGACGGTGACACTGGTGACGTTATGTCACGGTGACACGGTGCTGGATCTGGGGCTGGCGATGGGGACGCGGCGACGCGGTGACACGGTGACGCGGTGACAGTCCTTAGCGCGCAGCCACGGCTACGCGCGCTGGACGGACATCCAGAACGACGGCGCCTTCGGGGTCATCAACGAACCCTTCAAGGGCGAAGCCTCCAAGGGCAACTTCCTGGAGATGAAGAACAAGTTCCTCGCACGCCGCTTCAAGGTGAGCGCCCGGGGCGGGGGGCTCGCACGGGGCGGGGGGCTCGCACGGGCTGGGGCTCGCACGGGGGGCTCGCACGAGGGTGGCTTTCACGCCGGGGGTCTGCCCCCCTCGAGGGTCGGGCTCGCCCGAGGGGTCTGGGCACAACAGGTTCTTGCACAAGCGCTGTGGGGGTGGGGGTGGGGGGGTGTGGCCGTGGGGAGGGGGCGGGGCTTGCACGTGGGCAACGCACGAGAGGGTGAGGCTTGGCCAATGAGGGGCGTCGTGCGAGGGGTTCTGGAGGGGGAGCGGGGGGTGGCCCCGGACACCCGGGTCCCCTCTGGGTGACGTTGGGGTGTGATGTCAGAGCTGGGTGTCCCAACACCCGGCCCTTTCCTTGTCACTGTTGGGGTGTGATGTCATAGGGGGGTGCCTGCGTCCCCTCTGGGTGACGTTGGGGTGCCACGCCAGGGTTGGGTGCCCCGCCGGGTCCTTCCTCGGCGGTGTTGGGGTGTGACGTCACAGGCGGGTGCCCAGACATCTGGGACCCCTCTAGGCTGTAGTGACGGTGACGTCACAGGCGGGTGTCCAGACACCCGGGTCCTTCCTCGGCGTTGTTGGTGTGTGATGTCATAGGTGGGTGCCCCGATATCTGGGTCCCCTCTGTGTGTTGTTGGGGTGTGACGTCACAGCTGGGTGTTGGGACACCTCGGTCCTCTCTGGGTGTTGTTGGGGTGTGACGTCACAATGTGGTGCCCAGATGTCGGGGGTCCTTCCTTGTCACTGTTGCGGTGTGATGTCATAGGTGGCTGTAGGGACACTGGGTCCTCTCCGGGTGTTGTTGGGGTGTGACATCACAGTTGGGTGCCTGGTCTCCCACGTCCCGTCTGGGCTCTACCGCTGGTGACCTCAGAGTTGGGTGTCGGGACACCTGGATCCTCTCCGGGTGTTGTTGGGGTGTGACGTCACAGTTGGGTGTCGGGACACCTCGGTCCTCTCCGGGTGTTGTTGAGGTGTGACATCACAGTTGGGTGTCGGGACACCTGGATCCTCTCTGGGTGTTGTTGGGGTGTGACATCACAGTTGGTGCCCCGATGTCGGGGGTCCTTCCTTGTCACTGTTGAGGTGTGATGTCATAGGTGGGCATTGGGACACCTAGATCCTCTCCAGGTGTTGTTGGGGTGTGACATCACAGTTGGGTGTCGGGACACCTGGATCCTCTCCAGGTGTTGTTGGGGTGTGACGTCACAGTTGGGTGTCGGGACACCTCGGTCCTCCCTGGGTGTTGTTGGGGTGTGACGTCACAGTTGGGTGTCGGGACACCTCGGTCCTCCCTGGGTGTCGTTGGGGTGTGATGTCACAGTTGGGTGTCGGGACACCTCGGTCCTCCCTGGGTGTCGTTGGGGTGTGATGTCACAGTTGGGTGTCGGGACACCTCGGTCCTCCCTGGGTGTTGTTGGGGTGTGACATCACAGTTGGTGCCCCGATGTCGGGGGTCCTTCCTTGTCACTGTTGAGGTGTGATGTCATAGGTGGGCGTTGGGACACCTGGATCCTCTCCAGGTGTTGTTGGGGTGTGACATCACAGTTGGGTGCCTGGTCTCCCACGTCCCCTCTGGGCTCTACCGCTGGTGACCTCAGAGTTGGGTGTCGGGACACCTGGATCCTCTCCGGGTGTTGTTGGGGTGTGACGTCACAGTTGGGTGTCGGGACACCTCGGTCCTCTCCGGGTGTTGTTGAGGTGTGACATCACAGTTGGGTGTTGGGACACCTCAGTCCTCTCTGGGTGTTGTTGGGGTGTGACGTCACAGTTGGGTGTTGGGACACCTGGATCCTCTCCGGGTGTTGTTGGGGCGTGATGTCGCAGTTGGGTGTCAGAACAGCCGCGGCCCCTGTGGACACTATTGGGCTGTGACGTCACAGTTAGGTGTCAGGACACCCAGGTCCCCTCTGGGCGTTGTTGGGGTGTGACATCACAGTTGGGTGTCAGGACACGGAGGCCCTTTGGGACGTTGTTGGGGTGTGACATCACAGTTGGGTGTTGGGACACCTGGGTCCCTCTGGTTGTTGTTGGGGTGTGATGTCACAGTTGGCTGTCAGGACACCCATGTCCCTCTGGGCGTTGTTGGGTTGTGATGTCATAGTTGGGTGTTGGGACACCTGGGTCCCTCTGGGTGTTGTTGGGGTGTGACGTCACCGTTGGCTGTCAGGACACCCTGTGGGCGTTGTCGGGGTGTGACGTCACCATTGGGTGTCAGGACACCCTCTGGGTGTTGTTGGGGTGTGATGTCACCATTGGGTGTCAGGACACCCTCTGGGTGTTGTCGGGGTGTGACGTCACCGTTGGCTGTCAGGACACCCTCTGGGTGTTGTTGGGGTGTGATGTCACTGTTGGGTGTCAGGACACCCTGTGGACGTTGTCGGGGTGTGACGTCACCGTTGGCTGTCAGGACACCCTCTGGGTGTTGTTGGGGTGTGATGTCACTGTTGGGTGTCAGGACACCCTGTGGGCGTTGTCGGGGTGTGACGTCACCGTTGGGTGTCAGGACACCCTCTGGGTGTTGTCGGGGTGTGATGTGCCAGTTGGGTGTCAGGACACCCTCTGGGTGTTGTCGGGGTGTGACATCACCATTGGCTGTCAGGACACCCTGTGGGCATTGTCGGGGTGTGACGTCACCGTTGGCTGTCAGGACACCCTGTGGGTGTTGTCGGGGTGTGACGTCACCGTTGGGTGTCAGGACACCCTGTGGGCGTTCTTGGGGTGTGACGTCACTGTTGGCTGTCAGGACACCCTGTGGGCGTTGTCGGGGTGTGACGTCACCGTTGGGTGTCAGGACACCCTCTGGGTGTTGTCGGGGTGTGATGTGCCAGTTGGGTGTCAGGACACCCTCTGGGTGTTGTCGGGGTGTGACATCACCATTGGCTGTCAGGACACCCTGTGGGCATTGTCGGGGTGTGACGTCACCGTTGGGTGTCAGGACACCCTGTGGGTGTTGTCGGGGTGTGACGTCACCGTTGGGTGTCACAACACCCTGTGGGCGTTCTTGGGGTGTGACGTCACTGTTGGCTGTCAGGACACCCTGTGGGTGTTGTTGGGGTGTGACATCACCGTTGGGTGTCAGGACACCCTGTGGGTGTTGTCGGGGTGTGACATCCCAGTTGGGTGTCAGAACAACCTGTGGGCGTTGTCGGGGTGTGACGTCACCATTGGGTGTCAGGACACCCTGTGGGCGTTGTCAGGGTGTGACGTCCCAGTTGGGTGTCAGGACACCCTGTGGGCGTTGTCGGGGTGTGACGTCACCGTTGTGTGTCAGGACACCCTGTGGGCGTTGTCGGGGTGTGACGTCACCGTTGGCTGTCAGAACACCCTGTGGACGTTGTTGGGGTGTGACGTCACCGTTGGCTGTCAGAACACCCTGTGGACGTTGTCGGGGTGTGATGTCACCATTGGCTGTCAGGACACCCTGTGGGCGTTGTCGGGGTGTGACGTCACCGTCACCGTTGACTGTCAGGACACCCTCTGGGTGTTGTCGGGGTGTGACGTCACCGTTGGGTGTCAGGACACCCTCTGGGTGTTGTTGGGGTGTGACGTCACCATTGGGTGTCAGGACACCCTGTGGGCGTTGTTGGGGTGTGACGTCACCGTTGGGTGTCAGGACACCCTCTGGGTGTTGTCGGGGTGTGACGTCACCATTGGGTGTCAGGACACCCTGTGGGCGTTGTCGGGGTGTGACATCCCAGTTGGGTGTCAGGACACCCTGTGGGCGTTGTCAGGGTGTGACGTCCCAGTTGGGTGTCAGGACACCCTGTGGGCGTTGTCGGGGTGTGACGTCACCGTTGTGTGTCAGGACACCCTGTGGGCGTTGTCGGGGTGTGACGTCACCGTTGGGTGTCAGAACACCCTCTGGGCGTTCTTGGGGTGTGACGTCACTGTTGGCTGTCAGGACACCCTGTGGGTGTTGTCGGGGTGTGACATCACCGTTGGGTGTCAGGACACCCTGTGGGTGTTGTCGGGGTGTGACGTCACCGTTGGGTGTCAGGACACCCTGTGGGCGTTGTCAGGGTGTGACGTCCCAGTTGGGTGTCAGGACACCCTGTGGGCGTTGTCGGGGTGTGACGTCACCGTTGTGTGTCAGGACACCCTGTGGGCGTTGTCGGGGTGTGACGTCACCGTTGGCTGTCAGAACACCCTGTGGACGTTGTTGGGGTGTGACATCACCGTTGGCTGTCAGAACACCCTGTGGACGTTGTCGGGGTGTGATGTCACCATTGGCTGTCAGGACACCCTGTGGGCGTTGTCGGGGTGTGATGTCACCATTGGCTGTCAGGACACCCTGTGGGCGTTGTCGGGGTGTGACGTCACCGTCACCGTTGACTGTCAGGACACCCTCTGGGTGTTGTCGGGGTGTGACGTCACCGTTGGGTGTCAGGACACCCTCTGGGTGTTGTCGGGGTGTGACGTCACCATTGGGTGTCAGGACACCCTGTGGGCGTTGTCGGGGTGTGACGTCACCGTTGGCTGTCAGGACACCCTGTGGGCGTTGGGGTGTGATGTCCCAGTTGGGTGTCAGGACACCCTGTGGGCGTTGTCGGGGTGTGACGTCACCGTTGGGTGTCAGGACACCCTCTGGGCGTTGGGGTGTGACGTCCCAGTTGGCTGTCAGGACACCCTCTGGGTGTTGGGGTGTGATGTCACCGTTGGGTGTCAGGACACCCTGTGGGTGTTGTTGGGGTGTGACGTCCCAGTTGGGTGTCAGGACACCCGCATCCCCTCTGGGCGTTGTTTGGGGGCGTGACCTCAGCCTTGGGTCCCCCCCCCGACTCCTCCCCTTCCGCACTCCCTCCGCCACCCCTCTCCTTCCCTCCCCCCCATCCCCGCCCTTCCCCAGCTGCTGGAGCAGGCGCTGGTGATCGAGGAGCAGCTCCGTCGCGCCGCCTACCTGAACATGACGCAGGACCCCAGCCACCCCGCCATGGCCCTCAACACCCGCTTCGCCGAGGTCGAGTGCCTGGCCGAGAGCCACCAGCACTTGTCCAAGGAGTCGCTGGCGGGCAACAAGCCCGCGAACGCCGTCCTGCACAAGGGTAAGAGGCGGGGGGGGCCGGCGCGCCCGGCGCGGACGCCCCGTGTAGCGCCTCGCACCTCTGTACCGCGCTCTCAATCATTAAAGTGGGGTTCTCCTCCCAACCGGCTCCCGGTGTATCCTTGCTCTTTGCGTGTGCTTTCTGGCGGCGGGGGGGCGCTGGGGGCGGGGGCGGGGGTTTGGGCTGGGGGGGGGGGGGGGGAGGGGTGGGTGTGTGGGGGGAGGTTGGGGTGCAGTGGGGAAGGGGGCGGGCAAGCTGCTGGAAGGTCCCTGAAGGTTTGGGAGGGTGTTTTGTGGGGTTTTTTTGGGGTGTGAGTAAAGCATGAGTAAAGGAGGAGTAACCTCGGAGTAAGGCGGGGGTGTGGCTTTAGGGAGGCCAAGGGGCTCTGGGGTGCGCGAGGAGCAAGGCGGGTGCCTCTGTCGCTTTGCGCTAAGGTGTATCTGCTGAGTATCTGTCGCGTAAGCCTGGAGTGTGTCCGTAGTATGTCCCCGTGTCCCTCCGGTGTACGGAATGTGGAGTATATCCTGAGTATCCCCAGTGCATGCCATGAGTAAACCCGGAGCTGCTGTACGGAGGGGGTGGCCCTGCTTGCATGTAACGGCTTTGCCCGGAGTATCCCCAGGGCAAGGGCTTCCCAGAGCGTCTCTGGTGTATCTGCTGAGTAAGCCTGGAGTACTCCCAAGGAATGCGCCGAGTAAGCCCAGAGTATCCCTGGTGCCTTTCGTGTCTTAGCCAGCGCCTTCGCTGGAGTGAGCAATGAGGATCGGTGGTGTAGGCCCACAGACCGCTGGGGCTGCGGAAGGAGTATCTGCAGAGTAGTGGCCGTGTGGCTGCAGCCTTGTAGCCCCGAGCAGGAGTGAGCGGTGAGGATGCCCAGAGTATCTCTGGGGCAGCTGTAGTGTGGATCTGGAGGATCTCTGGTGTATCTGAGGAGTATAACCGGAGTATCTTTAGCGTGGCTAAGAGTATCTCTGGAGGATCTCTGGTGTATCTGAGGAGTATAACCGGAATATATTTAGCGTGGCTAAGAGTATCTCTAGAGGATCTCTGGTGTATCTGAGGAGTATAACCAGAATATCTTTAGCGTGGCTAAGAGTATCTCTGGAGGCTCTCTGGTGTATCTGAGGAGTATAACCGGAGTATCTTTAGCGTGGCTAAGAGTATCTCTGGAGGATCTCTGGTGTATCTGAGGAGTATAACCGGAATATCTTTAGCGTGGCTAAGAGTATCTCTGGAGGATCTCTGGTGTATCTGAGGAGTATAACCGGAATATCTTTAGCGTGGCTAAGAGTATCTCTGGAGGCTCTCTGGTGTATCTGAGGAGTATAACCGGAATATATTTAGCGTGGCTAAGAGTATCTCTGGAGGATCTCTGGTGTATCTGAGGAGTATAACCGGAATATCTTTAGCGTGGCTGAGAGTATCTCTGGAGGATCTCTGGTGTATCTGAGGAGTATAACCGGAATATATTTAGCGTGGCTAAGAGTATCTCCGGAGTATCTCTGGAGTGTTTGGAGAGTGGCTGAGGAGTGTGCCCAGAGGATCTTTGGTGTATCTGAGGAGTATGCCTGTAGTGTTCTAGGAGTATCCACAGAGTATCCACAGTGTGTCTAAGGAGTATTCCCGGAGTGTTCTAGGAGTATACGTGGAGTATCTCCAGGGTGTCTAAGGAGTATTGCTGGATTATTCCAGGAGTATGCCTGAGTATCTCTGGTGTCTCTAAGGAGTATTCCCAGAGTGTTCGAGGAGTATACCTGGAAGTACCTCTAGGGTGTTTAGAGAGTAAACCTGGAGTATGTAAGGAATGTACTCAGAGTATCTTGGGTGTGCCTAAGAGTGTACCCAGAGTATCTAAGCATTATGCCCGGAGTATCTCTGGTGTGTCTAAGGCGTATTCCTGGAATGCCTGAGGTGTATGCTCAGAGTATCTTCGGTGTGTCTAGGGAGCAAACCTGGAGTACATAAGGAGTATTCTCAGAGTATCTGTGATGTGTATAAGGAGTATTCCTAGAGCGTGTGAGGAGTATACCTGGAGTATCTCTGGGGTGTCTAGAGTGTAAACTTGGAGTTGTGAGGAGTATGCCCAGAGTATCTCTGGGGTGTCTCAGGAGTGTGCCCAGAGTATCCGAGGAGTATACCTGGAGTATTTGCAGGTTGTCTAGAGAGTGAACCTGGAGTTGTGAATAGTATACCCGGAGTATCTCCGGTGTGTCTAGGGACTACGTTCTGGCGCGTTTAGGGCCTACACCTGGAGTACTTCCAGCCTACTCAAGGCTCATACCCAGAGTACCTCTGAGTCCCCCCCGCCCTGGAGCATGCCCCCGCGTAGGTGCATCCCCTGAGTATCCCTCGAGTAGCTCCCAGGCGTCCCCTCCCTCTCCCCACCCCACTCCTTGGTCTCACGTGAGTATCTCCACCCCGCCCCCCCTCCCCTTAGAGTAGCCCCTGATGGGAGTAACCTATGAGTAACCTGTGAGTAACCTATGAGTAAGTTGTGAGTAGGCGCGGGGCGGTCCCCCGGCGCTCACGGGCCTCCTCCCGCCCCTCTCTCTCTCTCTCTCTCTCTCCCCCCTCCCCCCACCCCCGGTGGCAGTGCTGAACCAGCTGGAGGAGCTGCTGAGCGACATGAAGGCGGACGTCACCCGCCTCCCCGCCACCCTCTCCCGCATCCCCCCCATCGCCGCCCGCCTCCAGATGTCGGAGCGCAGCATCCTCAGCCGCCTCGCCAGCAAGGGCACCGAGAGCCACCCCCCGCCCGTAAGTCGATGCGCCCCCCCCCCCCCCTCCCCGCGCCTTGGGGGGACGGTCCCCACCACCCCGTCACGCCCGGCCGTGGGGACGTCGTTCAGCTGGGGGATTTCTTACCCTGGGGACAGACACCCCCCCCGCCCTGGGGACACCCCCGCACCCTGGGGACACCCCCGCACCCTGGGGACAGCCCCCCACCCTGGGGACATCCCTCCCCCGCCCTGGGGACAGCTCCCCCCCGCCCTGGGGACACCCCTCATCTTGGGGACATTCTCCACCTTGGGGACACCCTTGGCCTTGGGGCCATCCCTGGGGGGACCCTCCTTTCCATTGGGACCCCCCCCCAAACCGAGGGGACCCCTACCTTCCCTGGGGACCCCCCATCCCAGGGCCACCCTCCTGGGGGCACCCTCAACCCTCAGGGTGGGGGGGGGCCCTCCCGTGGGGACACCCACCTTGGGGGGACCCCGTGGTGACGGCGGTGTCCCTGTCTCTCCAGACCTTCCCGCCGGGGCCCTATGCCACCCCCCAGAGCTATGGGGGCACCTTTGGGACCCCCCCGGCCGGAGCCCTCCCCCCCGGAGGGGCCAACTACAGCCAGATGCCGCCCGGCTCCTTCATCACCGGTGAGCGCCCGGGCACCGGGCTGGGGGGGGGGGCTGGACGATGGTCCGTGGGTGTGGGGGGGGGTCCCAGGGCAACTGGGTCGGTGGGTCGGGGGTCCCAGGCACCTGGGTCTTGGGTGGGGGGGCCTGGACATCTGGGTCCATGGGTGGGAGGGTGGCGGTGTCTATGGGTGGGGGGTCCTGGGCACCGGGGTCCATGGGTGGGGGGTCCTGGGCACCAGGGACCACGGGTGGGGGGTCCTGGGCATGGTGGTACATGGGTCGGGGGTCCTGGGCCCGGTGGTCCATGGGTAGGGGTCTCTTGGGGCACCATGGTCCATGGGTGGGGGGTCCTGGACACCGGGGTCCATGGGTCAGGGGTCACCGGGGTCCCTGGGTGGGGGGTCCTGAGGCACCGGGGTCCATGGGTGGGGGGTCCTGGGCACCAGGGTCCATGGGCGGGGGGCTCTTGGGGCACCATGGTCCATGGGTGGGGGGTCCTGGGCACCGGGGTCCATGGGTCAGGGGTCAGCGGGGTCAGCAGGGCCGCCCCAAGCCCCGCGTCCTCGCCCCCCTCCCCCGCAGCGGCCGCCAACGGCCCCCCGGTGCTGGTGAAACGGGAGCGCGAGGCCGAGGGGCCGGAGAAGAAGGAGCCGCGCGGGGGCGAGGTCATCTGCATCGACGACTGAGGGTGGGGGGGGCTCTGGGGGGGCCCCCTCCCCCCATCCCCGCACCCCCCCGCCCCGGGGCTGCCCCTCCCCAATCCGGAGGCTGGGGGTGGGGGGGCTCCACGCTGCCAGAAATGGCCTCGTTTGACCCTAAATCCGGTGCGGGGGGAGGGGCAGCACCCAAGGGTGGGGGTTGGGTGGGTTTTTTTTCTTGTTGGGGGGGGGGGAGGGGGGGGCGGCAGGGTGGGGGGAGGGGTGTGACGAGGACCACTGCAACTATAAATATGAATATATATATATATCCCCGGTGGCGGGGGGGGGGGGGACCCCCGGTGTCCGGGTGGCCCCGGGGTTCCCCCCCCGGGGTCCCCCCCGGTGTCCCCGGGCCCCACCCCCACCCCCCCACCCCCCCGGGGGCTCGGGCACTTGTTTAACCGCAGCAGAATAAAACCCGGTTCCTTGGCTACGGCACCCGGCGCCGCTCGTCCCTCGACGTCACCGTGGCAACGGGGGGTGAGCGGGGATGGGCAGCTGTGGGGTTGTGGCCGTGGGGGTGGCCGTGGGGGTGGCCATGGGGGTGGCCATGGGGATGGCTGCGGTCGTGGCCACCATGGGGATGGTCAGCTGTGGGGTTGTGGCCACTGGGGTGGCCGTGGGGATGGCCATGGGGATGGCCATGGGGATGGCTGCGGTTGTGGCCACCATGGGGCTGGTCAGCTGTGGGGTTGTGGCCACTGGGGTGGCCGTGGGGATGGCCATGGGGATGGCCGTGGGGATGGCCATTGGGATGGCTGCGGTCGTGGCCACCATGGGGCTGGTCAGCTGTGTGACTGTGGCCATCAGCCTGGTCATGGAGGTGGCCATGGGGATGGCTGCGGTCATGGCCACCATGGGGATGGTCAGCTGTGGGGTTGTGGCCACCAGAGTGGCCGTGGGGGTGGCCATGGGGATGGCCATGGGGATGGCTGCGCTCGTGGCCACCATGGGGATGGTCAACTGTGATGATGGCCATCAGCGTGGTCATGGAGGTGGCCATTGGGATGGCTGCGGTCGTGGCCACCATGGGGCTGGTCAGCTGTGATCGTGGCCACCAGCCTGGTCATGGAGGTGGCCATGGGGATGGCTGCGGTCGTGGCCACCATGGGGATGGGCAACTGTGATGATGGCCATCAGCGTGGTCATGGAGGTGGCCATTGGGATGGCTACAGTCGTGGCCACCATGGGGCTGGTCAGCTGTGTGACCGTGGCCATCAGAGTGGCCGTGGGGATGGCCATGGGGATGGCCATGGGATGGCTGTGGTTGTGGCCACCATGGGGTTGGTCAGTTGTGTGACTGTGGCCACCAGCGTGGTCATGGAGGTGGCCATGGGGATAGCTGCAGTCACGGCCACCATGGGCGTGGACAGCTGTGTGGTTGTGGCCACCAGAGTGGCCGTGAGGGTGACCATGGGGATGGCTGCGGTTGTGGCCACCGTGGGGATGGTCAACTGTGATGGTGGCCACCAGGGTGGTCATAGGGGTGGCCACTGGCATGGCCATGGGGATGGCTGCGGTCGTGGCCACCATGGGGCTGGTCAACTGTGTGGTTGTGGCCACCAGAGTGGTCATGGAGGTGGCCATGGGGATGGCTGTGGTCGTGGCCACCATGGGGATGGTCAACTGTGATGATGGCCACCAGGGTGGTCATAGGGGTGGCCACTGGCATGGCCATGGGGATGGCTATGGTCATGGCCACCATGGGGCTGGTCAGCTGTGCGACCGTGGCCACCAGAGTGGCTGTGGGGATGGCCATGGGATGGCTGTGGTTGTGGCCACCATGGGGATGGTCAGCTGTGATGATGGCCACTAGTGTGGTCATGGGGGTGGCTACTGGCATGGCCATGGGGATGGCTGTGGTCGTGGCCACCAGGGGGCTGGTCAGCTGTGTGACCGTGGCCACTGGTGTGGTCATGGGGGTGGCCAAGGGGACCCCTAGAGTTGTGGCCACCATAGGGCTGGTCAGCTGTGATGGTGGCCACCAGCGTGGCCATGGGGGTGGCCATGGGGATGGCTATGGTTGGGGGCGTGGGGGGGACCGGGGGTGGGCCTTCTCTCACGGCCGGTGGCCTGGGGTGGGGGAGGGGGCAGGGGGGAGGGGCGAAAACGGTGGCCCCCCCGGCCCTTCCCCTCCCCCCCCAGGCCACACTCGGATCCCCCCTCCCCCAAGGGGCCGTCCAGCTCCTCACCACGTCACCCCGAGCGCCCGGTCACCCCCCACCCCCCAGAACCCCGGTTTCCATGGAAAAGTCCGGAGGGGAGTTCCCGCCGGGGGTCCAGGACCACGCTGGGGGCCACGGGCAACCGCCGAACCCCTCCCCTCCCCCCCTCCCAGGCCACGTTTGGGTCAAAAAGCCACGTTTTGATGGTTTTTAATTGTCCTTCCCGATCCACTCCGGCCGAGGGGGCGTCCGGCCGCTCTCCCGCGGGCGCCGTCACCCCGTTGCGTGACCCCAACCGGACGTTGGCCACGTGGCGGCAGCTCCTCACGCTGGCCGCCTCCGCCGCCTCCGCCACCGCCTCCGCCGCCTCCGCCACGGCCTCCCTCCGCCTCCGCCACCGCCTCCACCGCCTCTGCCATGTCCGCCACCGCCGCCTCCTCCGCCTCCGCCATGGCCTCCTCCGCCTCCTCCGCCACCGCTGCCTCCTCCATGGCCTCCTCCGCCACCGCCATGGCTTCCTCCGCCTCCACCGCCTCCGGCACCGCCTCCACCGCCTCTCCCATGTCCTCCTCCGCCACCGCCATGGCCTCCTCCGGCACCGCCACGGCCTCCCTCCGCCTCCACCACCGCCTCCGCCGCCTCTGCCATGGCCTTCGCCGCCTCTGCCATGGCCTCCGCCGCCTCTGCCATGGCCTCCTCCGCCACCGCCATGGCCTCCTCCAACTCCGCCACCGCCTCCACCGCCTCTGCCATGGCCTCTTCCGCCACCGCCATGGCCTCCTCCGCCACTGCCACCGCCTCCGCCGCCTCCGCCACGGCCTTCCTCTGCCTCCGCCGCCTCCGCCTCCTTCTGCCTCCGCCGGCACCTCCTCCGCCTCCACCACTGCCACGGCCTCCACTGCCACTGCCGCTTCCGCCACCTTCACTGCCACCGCCGCCTTCTCCGCCTCCGCTGCCACCACCATGGCCTCCGCTGCCACCGGTGCCACCGCCATGGCCTCCTCCGCCACTGCCATGGCCTCCGCTGCCACCGGTGCCACCGCCATGGCCTCCTCCGCCACTGCCATGGCCTCCGCTGCCACCGGTGCCACCGCCATGGCCTCCTCCGCCTCCGTCATGGCCTCCGCTGCCACCGCTGCCACCGCCATGGCCTCCTCCGCCATGGCCTCCTCCGCCTCCGTTGCCACCGCCATGGCCTCCGCTGCCACTGGTGCCACCGGCATGGCCTCCTCCACCTCCGCCATGGCCTCCTCCGCCGCCACCGCCATGGCCTTCTCCGCCTCCGCCATGGCCTCCTCCGCCTCCGCCGCCACCGCCATGGCCTCCTCCTCCTCCGCCATGGCCTCCGCTGCCACCGCTGCCACCGCCATGGCCTCCTCCGCCTCCGTCATGGCCTCCTCCACCTCCGCCATGGCCTCCTCCGCCTCCGCTGCAGCTGCCATGGCCTCCTCCGCCTCCGCCATGGCCTCCTCCGCCTCCGTTGCCACCACCATGGCCTCCTCCGCCTCCGTCATGGCCTCCTCCGCCTCCGTTGCCGCCGCCATGGCCTCCTCCGCCTCCATCATGGCCTCCTCCGCCTCCGTCATGGCCTCCTCTGCCTCCGTTGCCGCTGCCATGGCCTCCAGTGCCGCCACCGCCACCTCCTCCACCTCCGCCACCGCTGCCATCACCACCTTCTCCGCCTCCGCCACCACCTTCTCCGCCTCCTCCACCTCCGCCGTGACCCTCCGGTTTTCCGCCCGGCCCCGGCCTCTGACCTTTGGCCACGGCGTTGCCCTTGGCTTGACCCGCCGGCTTCTTCTCGGCGTTGGAGGTCGCCACCTCCCCGGGGGTGTGCGTCCGGGTCTTGCGGGGGGTCTGCACCGGGAGCTTGAGCGTGGATTCCATTTGGAACCTGGCCACGGGGAGACGCCGGGGTCACCCAGAGCAACACCCCGGAGACCCCGAGTGACCCAGACAACACCCTGGAGACCCCGAGTGACCCTGAGCACCCGCCCTGGGCACGAGGAGACCCCAAGTGACCCGGAGCAACACCCCGGAGACCCCGGCGTGACCCGGCGCACCCGCCGTTGCTGCCCGGCGCGGCAGAGGTTGGCGTTGCCGTAAAGGCCGTTGGGTTTCCCAACTCACCCGCTTTATCCCCTCACCCACGTTTTTCCCGAGAGTCGGCCGTGGGTTTTCACCAATCTACCACGGTTTTTCCCCAGAATTCAACCACGCTTTTCCCGTCAGCCACATTTTCCCCAAAATTCAACCGTTTTCCCCCGAATCTACCGCTTTTTTCCAAAATTCAACCACATTTTCCCCAAAATCGACCAGATTTTTCCCAACTCAACTACACTTCCCCACGAGTTAACCATGATTTTTCCCAAATCTACCACTTTTTTCCCAAAATTCAAACACATTTTTCCCATCAGCCACATTTTTCCCAAAATTCAACCATTTTCTTCCAAAATTCAACCATTTTTTCCCCAATCTACCACTTTTCTTCTAAAATTCAACCATGTTTTTCCCAAAATTCACATTTTTCCCATCAAACACATTTTCCCACCAGCCACATTTTTCCCAAAATTCAACCATTTTTTCCCAAATTACCAATTTTCTTCCAAAATTCAACCATTTTTTCCCAAAATTCAACCGTTTTCCCCCAAATCTACTAATTTTCTTCCAAAATTCAACCGTTTTTCCCCAAATCTACCACTTTTCTTCCAAAATTCAACCATTTTTTCCCAAAATTCACATTTTTCCCATCAACCACATTTTCCCATCAGCCACAGTTTTCCCAAAATTCAACCGTTTTTCCCCAAATCTACTAATTTTCTTCCAAAATTCATCCACGTTTTTCCCAAAATTCACATTTTTCCCATCAACCACATTTTCCCATCAGCCATTTTCCCCAAAATTCAACCATTTTTCCCCAAATCTACTAATTTTCTTCCAAAATTCAACCACGTTTTTCCCAAAACTCACATTTTCCCAAATATACCACTTTTTTCCCAAAATTCAACCACGTTTTTCCCAAAATTCAACCATTTTTCCCCAAATCTACCACTTTTCTTCCAAAATTCAACCACGTTTTTCCCAAAATTCAACCGTTTTTCCCCAAATCTACCACTTTTCTTCCAAAATTCAACCATTTTTTCCCAAAATTCACATTTTTCCCATCAACCACATTTTCCCATCAGCCACATTTTTCCCAAAATTCAACCGTTTTTCCCCAAATCTACTAATTTTCTTCCAAAATTCAACCACGTTTTTCCCAAAATTCAACCGTTTTTCCCCAAATCTACCACTTTTCTTCCAAAATTCAACCCAGTTTCCCCCCAAATCCACATTTTCCCCAACTCAGCCACATTTTTCCCAAAAGCCAACCCTCTTTTTGCCCCGATCTGCCGCGTTTTTCCCCAAATTCAACCCCGTTATCCCCCTCAGCCACGGTTTTTTCCCACGTCAGCCACGTCTTTCCCCAAACCCACCCGGTTTTTCCCCAGATCGACCCCAGCTTTCCGAAACCCAACCCTCTTCCCCAACCCGGCCGCGTTTCCCCCCGGTTCAGCCGCCTTCTCCCGGCTCTGCCGCGCCCCGTCCCCGCGGGCGCCCCCGGCCAAGGCCACCCCGGGATGGTGTCACCGCCTCCCGCTGCCCCGGCTCACGTTGACCCGCCGGGACCGGCGGCGCCTTGGGGACGTCCCCCGGCGGCCGGTGTCCCCGGGGACGGGCACCCGCGGTCACGGGGAGCGGGCGGCGACGCCTGACGCTGGACTCACTTGGGAAAGACGATGACGCGGCCGGAGAGGGTCAGCGAGGCCACGGGCGTCGCCCAGGACAGCGCCACGTCCAGCAGCTGCGGGACCTGCGAGGGGGGACACGAAGGGGGCAGGGTGGCCTCAGGGTGGCCACGACCCTCGGGACCGGGGGAGCCCGACGCCGGGGGGGCGTCCTCAGGGTGGCCACGACCCTCGGGACCGGGGGAGCCCGACGCCGGGGGGGCGTCCTCAGGGTGGCCACGACCCTCGGGACCGGGGGAGCCCGACGCCGGGGGGGCGTCCTCAGGGTGGCCACGACATCGGAGCCCCCCAGCGCTGGCGGGACGTGTCCGGCACCGCGTGGTTGGCCACGTCCTGACGAGCCGCGACGGTGGGAAGCTCCCAGCGACGGCGAAACCAACCGACTCACCTTGGAAGCGGCTTTCCTCAGGGTCTCCTCCCCGCACAACCTGTCCAGGAAGTTGTAGGAGAACTTCACCTGCACCCTGTCGCCTTCCAGCACCAGCACCCCGACGCCCCGCAGGACGAGGGCCACGTTCTCCCCCTTCCGCAGGCAGTAGGAGAGGAGGGACGTGGTGCCCTGGATGCAACGCTCCGCCCTCTGCCGGGACACGAGCGCGGCCTCGGCCACGGCGGAATATTTGAGGGGTTCCAGCTCCTTGTTGCCTGGAAACAACGCGGGGGAGAGGGATGGAGACGCTCGGCCGTCGGCCGGTTTCCCCGTGTCGCCGGGGGAACAAGCGATGGGTAGGTTTTGGGGGGGAAGGGGGCGGGCGGCTCCCGTCCCGCCGGCTTTACTGGGCAGGTGGTCCTTGTTGGCCGTCAGGTTGTGGGTCGCCACGAGGTTCTGGGACAGGCGGAACACGGGCCAGGAGAGGGTGACGGGCTCCTTGCCGACCCAAATGCGTTTGGGGACGACGTCGAAGCAGCCGAGGGTGGGAATTCGGACCCCCTGGAGGAGGAGGAGGGCGGGAGGGGGAGGGGTTGGCACCGCACGAGCCACGGTTCGGCCGTCCCTGGGGAGTTTTGGGGTCTCCCCGCACCCCCCCCCCCCCAGCGGCGGCGGGTGTCGACCTACTCTGTGCGCCAGGAGCTGGTGCTGGACGTAGGTGGCCACCGCGTTCCAGATGGCCGTTCGCCCTGGAGGGGACAAAGGCGGTCGCGCTCCGCTCCCGGAACGCCCCCCCCCCGCCCCCAAAAGCCCCCCCCCGGAGCCGCGGGGGTTGCGGACGGCTGTACCTGCGGCGGTGCTGCCGGGCGTCAGGAATCTCTGCTCCAGCCCATCCCAGAGCTCCGTCTTGTTCCACCCCATCCTGCGGGATGCTCCTGCGGAGCGTGGGCTGCACCCTGTGCCCCCCGCAGCCTCTTTGGTACCGCCCCCGAGCGGGCGTGGCACCGACCCATTGTGACACCGCGGTGACCCCAGCCCTGACCTTGGCAGTAACCCTGACCCCCACGGGCTTAACCCTGACCCCAACACTGACCCCAGCCCTGACCCCAACACTGACCCCAGCCCTGACCCCAGCCCTGACCCCAACACTGACCCCAGCCCTGACCCCAACACTGACCCCAGCCCTGACCCCAACACTGACCCCAACACTGACCCCAGCCCTGACCTTGGCAATAACCCTGACCCCCACGGGCTTAACCCTGACCCCAGCCCTGACCCCAACACTGACCCCAACCCTGACCTAAACCCTGACCCCAACCCTGACCTTGGCAGTAACCCTGACCCCCACGGGCTTAACCCTGACCCCAACACTGACCCCAACCCTGACCCCAACACTGACCCCAACACTGACCCCAGCCCTGACCTTGGCAGTAACCCTGACCCCCACGGGCTTAACCCTGACCCAACCCTGACCCCAGCACTGACCCCAGCCCTGACCTTGGCAGTAACCCTGACCCCCACGGGCTTAACCCTGACCCAGCCCTGACCCCAGCACTGACCCCAGCCCTGACCCCAGCAGTAACCCTGACCCCCACGGGCTTAACCCTGACCCAGCCCTGACCCCAACACTGACCTAAACCCTGACCCCAACACTGACCCTAACCCTGACCATGACCCTAAGTCTGACCCCAGCCCTGACCCCAGCCCTGACCCTGACCCCAACACTGAGCTTGACCCTGACCCTGACCCAGCTCTGACCCCTGACCCAAACCCAGCCCTAAACCTGACCCAGCCCTGACCCTAAACCTGACCCTGACCCAGCCCTGACCCTGACCCAGCCCTGACCCTGACCCTGACCCCTAGTTGGGGGGGGCGGTGGGCTGGGACATCTGCTGCTCCCCACACGGTGCCGTTGGGGGTCACAGCTCCGACCCAAATCCCCCCCAAAACCGCAGCCCCCACCTCCCTGACACCCCCAACCCACCTCCCCACCCCTAAAATACACCCCCAAATCCCATCCCCCCACCCCATGACCCCTCCCCCACTCCCCCCCTAAAGCCCCCCAACCCACCCCCAAAAGCCCAGACCCCCCCCGCCCCCCGGAGCCGCGGGGGTTGCGGACGGCTGTACCTGCGGCGGTGCTGCTGGGCGTCAGGAATCTCTGCTCCAGCCCATCCCAGAGCTCCGTCTTGTTCCACCCCATCCTGCGGGATGCTCCTGCGGAGCGTGGGCTGCACCCTGTGCCCCCCGCAGCCTCTTTGGTACCGCCCCCGAGCGGGCGTGGCACCGACCCATTGTGACACCGCGGTGACCCCAGCCCTGACCTTGGCAGTAACCCTGACCCCCACGGGCTTAGCCCTGACCCAGCCCTGACCCCAACACTGACCCCAACACTGACCCCAGCCCTGACCCCAACACTGACCCCAACCCTGACCCCCATGGGCTTAACCCTGACCCAGCCCTGACCCCAACACTGACCCCAGCCCTGACCCCAACCCTGACCCCCATGGGCTTAACCCTGACCCAGCCCTGACCCCAACACTGACCCCAACCCTGACCCCAACACTGACCCCAACCCTGACCCCCACGGGCTTAACCCTGACCCAGCCCTGACCCCAGCCCTGACCCCAACACTGACCCCAACACTGACCCCAACCCTGACCCCCACGGGCTTAACCCTGACCCAGCCCTGACCCCAACACTGACCCAGCCCTGACCCCAACACTGACCCCAACACTGACCCCAGCCCTGACCCCCATGGGCTTAACCCTGACCCAGCCGTGACCCCAGCCCTGACCCCAACACTGACCCCAGGCCTGACCTTGGCAATAACCCTGATCCCCACGGGCTTAACCCTGACCCCAACACTGACCATGACCCTAAGTCTGACCCCAGCCCTGACCCCAGCCCTGACCCTGGCCCCAACACTGAGCTTGACCCTGACCCTGACCCAGCTCTGACCCCTGACCCAAACCCAGCCCTAAACCTGACCCAGCCCTGACCCTAAACCTGACCCTGACCCAGCACTGACCCAGCCCTGACCCTGACTCAGCCCTGACCCTGACCCTGACCCAGCCCTGACCCTGACCCAGCCCTGACCCTGACCCTGACCCTGACCCCTAGTTGGGGGATGGTGGGCTGGGACATCTGCTGCTCCCCACACGGTGCCGTTGGGGGTCACAGCTCCGACCCAAATCCCCCCCAAAACCGCAGCCCCCACCTCCCTGACACCCCCAACCCACCTCCCCACCCCTAAAATACACCCCCAAATCCCATCCCCCCACCCCATGACCCCTCCCCCACTCCCCCCCTAAAGCCCCCCAACCCACCCCCAAAAGCCCAGACCCCCCCCGCCCCCCGGAGCCGCGGGGGTTGCGGACGGCTGTACCTGCGGCGGTGCTGCTGGGCGTCAGGAATCTCTGCTCCAGCCCATCCCAGAGCTCCGTCTTGTTCCACCCCATCCTGCGGGATGCTCCTGCGGAGCGTGGGCTGCACCCTGTGCCCCCCGCAGCCTCTTTGGTACCGCCCCCGAGCGGGCGTGGCACCGACCCATTGTGACACCGCGGTGACCCCAGCCCTGACCTTGGCAGTAACCCTGACCCCCACGGGCTTAGCCCTGACCCAGCCCTGACCCCAGCCCTGACCCCAGCACTGACCCCAACCCTGACCCCAACCCTGACCCCAACACTGACCCCAACACTGACCCCAACACTGACCCCAGCCCTGACCCCAGCCCTCACCCCAAACCTGACCCCAACCCTGACCCCAACACTGACCCCAACACTGACCCCAACACTGACCCCAGCCCTGACCTAAACCCTGACCCCAACACTGACCCCAGGCCTGACCTTGGCAATAACCCTGATCCCCACGGGCTTAACCCTGACCCCAACACTGACCATGACCCTAAGTCTGACCCCAGCCCTGACCCTGGCCCCAACACTGAGCTTGACCCTGACCCTGACCCAGCTCTGACCCCTGACCCAAACCCAGCCCTAAACCTGACCCAGCCCTGACCCTGACCCAGCCCTGACCCTGACCCTGACCCAGCCCTGACCCTGACCCTGACCCCTTGTTGGGGGGGCGGTGGGCTGGGACATCTGCTGCTCCCCACACGGTGCCGTTGGGGGTCACAGCTCCGACCCAAATCCCCCCCAAAACCGCAGCCCCCACCTCCCTGACACCCCCAACCCACCTCCCCACCCCTAAAATACACCCCCAAATCCCATCCCCCACCCCATGACCCCTCCCCCACTCCCCCCCTAAAGCCCCCCAGCCCACCCCCAAAAGCCCAGACCCCCCCCGCCCCCCGGAGCCGCGGGGGTTGCGGACGGCTGTACCTGCGGCGGTGCTGCCGGGCGTCAGGAATCTCTGCTCCAGCCCATCCCAGAGCTCCGTCTTGTTCCACCCCATCCTGCGGGATGCTCCTGCGGAGCGTGGGCTGCACCCTGTGCCCCCCGCAGCCTCTTTGGTACCGCCCCCGAGCGGGCGTGGCACCGACCCATTGTGACACCGCGGTGACCCCAGCCCTGACCTTGGCAGTAACCCTGACCCCCACGGGCTTAGCCCTGACCCAGCCCTGACCCCAACCCTGACCCCAACACTGACCCCAGCCCTGACCCCAACACTGACCCCAACCCTGACCCCCACGGGCTTAACCCTGACCCAGCCCTGACCCCAACACTGACCCCAGCCCTGACCCCAACCCTGACCCCCATGGGCTTAACCCTGACCCAGCCCTGACCCCAACACTGACCCCAACCCTGACCCCAACACTGACCCCAACCCTGACCCCCACGGGCTTAACCCTGACCCAGCCCTGACCCCAACACTGACCCCAGCCCTGACCTTGGCAGTAACCCTGACCCCCACGGGCTTAGCCCTGACCCAGCCCTGACCCCAACCCTGACCCCAACCCTGACCCCAACACTGACCCCAACACTGACCCCAGCCCTGACCTTGGCAGTAACCCTGACCCCCACGGGCTTAACCCTGACCCAGCCCTGACCCCAACACTGACCCCAACCCTGACCCCAGCCCTGACCCCAACACTGACCCCAACACTGACCCCAGCCCTGACCCCAACACTGACCCCAACACTGACCCCAGCCCTGACCCCAGCCCTGACTCCAAACCTGACCCCAACCCTGACCTAAACCCTGACCCCAATCCTGACCTTGGCAATAACTCTGACCCTAACCCTGACCCAGCCCTGACATTGCCAGTAACCCTGACCCCCACGGGCTTAACCCTGACCCCAACCCTGACCCTAACCCTGACCCCAGCCCTGACCCCAACACTGACCCTAACCCTGACCTAAACCCTGACCCCAACACTGACCCCAGCCCTGACCCCAGCACTGACCTTGGCAGTAACCCTGACCCCCATGGGCTTAACCCTGACCCCAACCCTGACCCCAACACTGACCCCAACCCTGACCCAGCCCTGACCCCAACACTGACCCCAACACTGACCCCAGCCCTGACCCCAACACTGACCCCAGCCCTGACCTTGGCAGTAACCCTGACCCCCACGGGCTTAGCCCTGACCCAGCCCTGACCCCAACACTGACCCCAACCCTGACCCCCATGGGCTTAACCCTGACCCAGCCCTGACCCCAACACTGACCCCAGGCCTGACCTTGACAGTAACCCTGACCCCCACGGGCTTAGCCCTGACCCAGCCCTGACCCCAGCCCTGACCCCAACACTGACCCCAACACTGACCCCAGCCCTGACCCCAACACTGACCCCAACACTGACCCCAACACTGACCCAGCCGTGACCCCAGCCCTCACCCCAACACTGACCCCAGGCCTGACCTTGGCAATAACCCTGATCCCCACGGGCTTAACCCTGACCCCAACACTGACCATGACCCTAAGTCTGACCCCAGCCCTGACCCTGGCCCCAACACTGAGCTTGACCCTGACCCTGACCCAGCTCTGACCCCTGACCCAAACCCAGCCCTAAACTTGACCCAGCCCTGACCCTGACTCAGCCCTGACCCTGACCCAGCCCTGACCCTGACCCTGACCCTGACCCCTAGTTGGGGGGGGGGGTGGGCTGGCACATCTGCTGCTCCCCACACGGTGCCGTTGGGGGTCACAGCTCCGACCCAAATCCCCCCCAAAACCGCAGCCCCCACCTCCCTGACACCCCCAACCCACCTCCCCACCCCTAAAATACACCCCCAAATCCCATCCCCCCACCCCATGACCCTTCCCCCACTCCCCCCCTAAAGCCCCCCAACCCACCCCCAAAAGCCCAGACCCCCCCGCCCCCCGGAGCCGCGGGGGTTGCGGACGGCTGTACCTGCGGCGGTGCTGCTGGGCGTCAGGAATCTCTGCTCCAGCCCATCCCAGAGCTCCGTCTTGTTCCACCCCATCCTGCGGGATGCTCCTGCGGAGCGTGGGCTGCACCCTGTGCCCCCCGCAGCCTCTTTGGTACCGCCCCCGAGCGGGCGTGGCACCGACCCATTGTGACACCGCGGTGACCCCAGCCCTGACCTTGGCAGTAACCCTGACCCCCACGGGCTTAGCCCTGACCCCAACACTGACCCCAACACTGACCCCAACACTGACCCCAACCCTGACCCCAACACTGACCCCAACACTGACCTAAACCCTGACCCCAGCCCTGACCCCAACACTGACCCCAACACTGACCCCAGCCCTGACCCCAACACTGACCCCAGCCCTGACCCCAGCCCTGACCCCAGCCCTGACCCCAACACTGACCCCAGCCCTGACCCCAACCCTGACCCCAGCCCTGACCCCAGCGGGCCTAACCCGAACCCTAAGCCCCTGGAGGGAGGGGCCGGAGGGAGGGGCCGGGGGGGCTGTGGCGGTGCATTTCGTCCCCTCTTCACTCCTGGGGAGTTTTATGGCCTTGGAGCTCCCGCCCGGCCCTTGGCCACTGTCTCAGCTTTGCGCCGGCCGGTCTGTTTCGCTGCCCCCTAACACCTCCAGCCGGAGAGCTGGTGCCAGCCCGGGGCCCGCGGCACGGCAGGGCTGGCGGGGAGGGGGTGGGGATGGGGGTGGAAGGGGTTACACCTGGGCACGACCCTGGGAAGGGGAAGGGGCCGAGGGGGCTTCCAGCCAAGGGGGCTGGGGGTTTGTTTGTTTGGGGGGGGGCCTCGTGGCGAGGGGTGGGTGCTGCGGGCAGAGCCAGCGTCTCGCCGGGCAGAGCGGGCTGGGAGTCGGGGGTTGGAAGGTTTTTCCTCTCTCTGACTCTCTCGGCCCCCCCGGGGGGGTTTGGGGGGGGGGGTTGGCTCCCTCCGGGTGGGGGTTTCTTTCCTTTTTCCCTCCTCGGGGTGGGATCCTGGGTCATTTGTTCCGCCCTCTCCCTCCGTCCCTTCCGTTACTCGTTAGCACCGGCACTGTTAGTGACTCCCCGGGTTTCATTTCCGTCATTAAATCCTTCCGATCTCAGCTCCTCCGGGCTCTGCCTGGTTTGTTCCTCCGACCCTTCCTCAGCGGGACGGGTTGGGGGGGGGGGCGGGGTGGTAGAGCAGGCTGGTCGTCAAACCACGACAGTCTCTTGGCGCCCAGCGTGGGGCTCGAAAGAGTTGAGATAAGGAACAGATCACAGAGTGTCGTAAGTTCCTGCCTTACAATGTACCTGTGGCTGCTCAAGGCTCTGAGTTCGGGGCTTTTCAAGCTGCTGACCGAACGGCAGGATCTGCTCGCCTGTGTGTTAGTGATGATCCTGATTGTTCATGTGCGAGGGGGGCTGAGGGGGCTGGCCAGGCTGTTCTGTGTGCTGCTGGCAGGGATACTCTGTCTCTATCTGTACTTAATTCTGTCGGCTCCTTGGTACATCGCGACTCACCTGCTGGAGGTTTTCCACAACTACACCTCTCCCTTTCTCCCCTCGGGGACTCAGCCGATAGAGGAGAGGCTGTATGGTGCTGGGGGGCGCGTGGAAAAACTTTTTCCATTTTCCCCCTCTCGGTCCGATGGCAAAGGCACATGAGTTTTTTGGAATTTTTCCTGTGGCTGGGGTGACCTGTGGCTGGGGATCAGCTTGCTAGGGAATGTTTTAGTGGCTTTGGGCAAAGTTAGGGAAATGTTCGGGAGCCCTGCCCCCACCGCTCCCAGTGCCCGAGGCAGACGCAGGGTCTGTGCAGTCACCAGAGCTGCCTTAATGCGCAAGGGGACAGTGCGGAGTCGCGCCGGGACCAAGCTCCTAACTCCAGCCCGCACGGCCCCAGCGCCCGCAACGGCTCCAGCGCCCGCAACGGCTCCAGCGCCCGCAGCAGCGCCAGGGTGTGCAGTGGCCCCAGTGTCTGCAACAGAACCAGCACACCAGCAACAATGCCTTCCGTGCCCGTGCCATCCTCGACACTTGCACCGCAACCTGCCGCATCACCCTCCACTATGCCTGCATCAGTGGCAACGCCTCCCGCTACCACCAGTCTGCCTTCTCCCCCCGCCAGCCCACTTTCTGCAGCAGCCTCACTCCCTCAGTCCTTTGTGTGTTATTGTCAGGGGCGACCACTGTCCGTGGCCCCAGTCCGGAAAAGGAAATACACACATAAATCAGTCCGTCCAGTCGAGGATGGGGAGGCAGCAGGGCCATCCCAATCGACAGAAACTGTCAGTCAGGAAATGGGAACAGGGCTAGCTCAAGGGTTGGAGACGGAGGATGAAGCTGTTGTGACCACAAGGTCCTTATCCCTGAGGGAGCTACGGGACATCCGTAGAGACTACAGTCGCTGCCCGGGTGAACATATCATGACCTGGCTGCTCCGCTGCTGGGATAATGGGGCCAGTAGTATGGAGCTAGAGGGGAGAGAGGCTCAACAGCTGGGGTCACTTGCCAGAGAAGGGGGAATTGATAAAGCAATTGGGCGTAAGCCACAGAATGTCAGCCTCTGGAAGCGACTCCTGACCAGTGTAAAGGAAAGGTACCCTTTCAGAGAGGGTGTGCCACAACAGCTACGTAGGTGGAGCAGCATGGAGAAAGGCATCCAGTACCTAAGAGAACTGGCAGTACTGGAGATTGTTTACCGAGACCCGAATAACCCACGAGCATCCACTGACCCCGACGAAGTCTACTGCACCCGGCCCATGTGGCAGAAGTTAATGCGGAGCGCACCACCCTCATACTCCAGCGTGCTCTCAATAATAACTTGGAGAGAGGACGAGGCACCGACCGTGGACGAGATGATCCGCCGATTCCGAGAGTATGAGGAGAGTCTCTCCTCCCCCATACAGGCCTGTGTCTCTGCTGTGGAGAGACTGTCCGAAGAACTCAAGGAACTCCGAGAGGAGATGTTCCGATCCCCACCTCCACGGGCCAGCGTTTCGGTTATAAAGAGCAGGCGCTTCTCTCCTTCAAGGCAGGAATACAACAGATATCCCTCACGGGGTACCCTGTGGGTTTACCTGAGAGACCACGGAGAGGATATGAGGAGGTGGGATGGAAAACCTACCTCTGTCCTGGAACAACGACTAAATGAACTGAAAGGTAAAAGATCTACTAGTGGGGACCCTGCCAGAAAAGTTGCTGCTCCCGTATCTAAACGGGATGAACAAAGTGACATGGCCAATAATCCCTTTCTCCAGGACATTAGTGAGGCATGTGAGTATTAGAGGGGCCCTGCCTCCAGCCAGGTGGAGGAAAGGGACAACCGTGTTTACTGGACTGTGTGGATTCGATGGCCTGGCACATCAGAGCCCCAGGAGTACAGAGCTCTAGTGGACACGGGTGCACAGTGTACCCTGATGCCATCAAGCTCTAGGGGGGTACAGCCCATCAGCATTTCTGGTGTGACTGGGGGCTCTCAACTGGAGTCTCAACTGGACTGTGCTGGAGGCTGAAATAAGCCTGACTGGGAAGGAGTGGCAAAAGCACCCTATTGTGACTGGTTCAGATGCCCCGTGCATCCTTGGCATAGACTACCTTAAGAGAGGGTACTTTAAGGACCCGAAAGGGTACCGGTGGGCTTTTGGGATAGCTGCTAGAGACTGATGAGATCGAGCAGCTGTCCATCTTGCCTGGTCTCTCACAGGACCCTTCTGCTGTGGGACTGCTAAAGGTTGCAGACCAACAGGTGCCAGTTGCCACCACAACAGTGCACCGGCGGCAGTATCGCACTAACAGAGACTCTTTGCTTCCCATCCAGAAGCTGATTCGTCAGCTGGAGAGCCAAGGGGTGATCAGCAAAACCCGCTCACCCTTTAACAGCCCCATCTGGCCAGTGCGTAAGTCTGATGGGGAATGGAGACTGACAGTGGACTATCGTGGCCTGAATGAAGTCACACCACCACTGAGTGCTGCTGTGCCGGACATGCTGGAACTCCAATACGAGCTGGAGTCAAAGGCAGCCAAGTGGTACGCTACGATTGACATGGCTAATGCCTTTTTCTCCATTCCTTTGGCAGCAGAGTGCAGGCCACAGTTTGCTTTCACCTGGAGGGGCATCCAATACACCTGGAATCGGCTGCCCCAGGGGTGGAAGCACAGCCCTACCATCTGCCATGGGCTGATCCAGACCGCACTGGAACAGGGTGCAGCTCCCGAACATCTACAGTACACTGATGACATCATTGTATGGGGCGACACAGCAGACGAAGTTTTTGAGAAGGGGAAGAATATCATCCAAATTCTGCTGAAAGCCGGTTTTGCCATCAAGCAAAGTAAGGTCAAGGGACCTGCACGAGAGATTCAATTCCTGGGAGGAAAATGGGAAGATGGACATCGCCAGATCCCGATGGACGTGATTAACAAAATCACAGCTATGTCCCCACCAACGAGCGAAAAGGAAACCCAGGCTTTCCTAGGCGTTGTGGGTTTCTGGCAGATGCATATCCCGAATTACAGCCAAATTGTCAGCCCTCTCTATGCAGTGACCCGGAAGAAAAACGGTTTCCAATGGGGCCCTGAGCAGCGCCAAGCCTTTGAACAGATCAAGCAGGAGATCGTGCCTGCAGTAGCCCTTGGACCAGTCCAGACAGGGCCAGAGGTAAAGAATGTACTCTACACCGCAGCCGGGGAGAATGGGCCTACCTGGAGTCTGGCAGAAAGAACCAGGAGAGACCCGAGGTTGACCCCTTGGATTTTGGAGCCGGGGATATAGAGGATCCGAGGCCCGCTACACTCCAACCGAAAAAGAGATACTGTCAGCTTATGAGGGAATCCGATCTGCCTCAGAAGGGGTTGGAACCGAAGCACAGCTCCTCCTGGCACCTCGACTGCCAGTGCTGGGCTGGATGTTCAAAGGCAGAGTCTCCTCCACTCACCATGCCACCGATGCTACGTGGAGTAAGTGGGCTGCCCTGATCACACAGCGATCCCGTATAGGGAACCCCAGTCGCCCAGGAATCCTAGAAGTGATCATGGACTGGCCGGAGGGCACTTCGGGATGTCACCAGAGGAGGTGACACGGGCTGAAGAAGCCCCTCTGTACAACCAGCTGCCAGAAGACAAGCACTAGGCCCTGTTCACTGATGGGTCCCGCCGCGTTGTAGGGGAACATCGCAGGTGGAAAGCTGCTGTGTGGAGTCCCACGCCACAAGCTGCAGAGACTGCGGAAGGCCAAGGGGAATCCAGTCAGGTTGCAGAGGTAAAGGCCATCCAGCTGGCTCTGGACGTTGCCCAACGAGAGGAATGGCCAGCGCTTTCCCTCAGCACTGACTCCTGGATGGTGGGAAATGCCCTGTGGGGGTGGCTGCAGCGGTGGAAACGCAGCGGCTGGCAGCGCCGAGGCAAACCCATCTGGGCTGCCGCCCTACGGCAGGACACCGCTTCCCCTCTAGCCAACCCGGTCGTCAGGGTGCGTCACGCCGATGCCCACCTGCCCAAAAGCCGAGCCACTGAAGAACACCTGGGCCTGGGGGGGGGGGTGGATTCGGCCACCCCTCGACTTCTCCCTCGAGGAGTTTAGAGAGCGAGGGGGGTGCGCTCGGAACCTCGTGAGCCGGCAGGAGGGGACGCCTGGCTCCTTTTCCCTCGCCCGTGTCACTCCTTTAACCCGCTGCCAGTCGGGTTTTGCCTCTGGGTGTTCTCCCGGGTGAACACGCGGGAGAGGGGACCCGGCCATGGGGTTCGGTCCAGTCCCGCTTCTCACCTTCACCTCGAAAACGTCAGCTCCGCCCCGAATATCGGTGACGCTGAACTTCGAAACGGGCCAAAGCACTGAGCATAGTGGCCCCCCCACCCCACCCAGGACCCCCCACCCATGGAACCTGTGACCCCTGACCCATGGACCCCGGCATCCAGGACCCCCCACCCATGCTCCCAGGTGCCCCAAGACCCCCCACCCATAGACACCGCCACCCTCCCACCCATGGACCCAGATGTCCAGGCCCCCCCCACCCAAGACCCAGGTGCCTGGGACCCCCGACCCATTGACCCAGTTGCCCTGGGACCCCCCCCCACACCCACGGACCATCGTCCAGCCCCCCCCCCAGCCCGGTGCCCGGGCGCTCACCGGTGATGAAGGAGCCGGGCGGCATCTGGCTGTAGTTGGCCCCTCCGGGGGGGAGGGCTCCGGCCGGGGGGGTCCCAAAGGTGCCCCCATAGCTCTGGGGGGTGGCATAGGGCCCTGGCGGGAAGGTCTGGAGAGACGGGGACACCGCCGTCACCACGGGGTCCCCCCAAGGTGGGTGTCCCCACGGGAGGGCCCCCCCCACCCCGAGGGTTGAGGGTGCCCCCAGGAGGGTGGCCCTGGGATGGGGGGTCCCCAGGGCAGGTAGGGGTCCCCTCGGTTTGGGGGGGGGGGGTCCCAATGGAAAGGAGGGTCCCCCCAGGGATGGCCCCAAGGCCAAGGGTGTCCCCAAGGTGGAGAATGTCCCCAAGATGAGGGGTGTCCCCAGGGCGGGGGGGAGCTGTCCCCAGGGCGGGGGGATGTCCCCAGGGCGGGGGAGGGATGTCCCCAGGGCGGGGGAGGGGAAGGGGGGGGGGGCGGGGGGGTGCTAGGAGACAGGACAGCAGCACCCACGGGGGTAGGTGAGAGGGGGTGGGGGGGGGGGGCACGGGTGACTGGGACACGCCTTGAGGGGGGTCTTGGGGGGTCCTGGGGGGGGGGGTAGTGAGGCGTGGGGTGGGGATAGAGGGGGCACGGGGGGTTGGGGGGGGGCGCAGGGGGAGTACGGGGACACCGGGGGGTGCTATGGGGGGGGTCCTGTGGGGGCCACGGGGACAGTGGGGGGGCCACGGGGGGAGCACGGAGTCACGGAGGGTCACGGGGGGGGTACGGGGATAGCGGGGGGGGCTATGGGGGGCTGGGGGGGGGCACAGGGGGTACATGGGGGGGGGCACGGGGACCCCCGGGGGGTGGATATGGGGGGCCACGGGGGGCCACGGGGACAGCGGGAGGGGCACGGGGGGGGGGACAGGGGCACGGGGGGGGGGCACGGGGGGGTACAGGGACACCGGGGGGGGGGCTACGGGGGGGGCGTGGGGGACACACGCGGGGCCTTTAAGACCCAGCGGTGGCCTCTGCCTCGCCCCCCCCCCCCCCGTTCCCATCGGGCCCCCAAAACCGCCGCTTTCCACCCCAAAACGCGCCCGCCCCGCCCCCCGCCCGTCACTCACGGCCAGAGCCACGCCCCCACCGCGTCCAGACCACGCCCCCAATCCCTCAGGCCCCGCCCCCTCGCCGCATTGGACCCTCGCTGAATACGCCCCTCATTCAAACACCGCCCCGCCCCCGCGCCGCCGCCATGTTGGGTGAGGGCGGAAGCGGAAGTGACGACGGAGGCGGCGGCGGCGGGGCCTGGCGGAAGTGAGGGCGGCGGGCGGAGGTGAGGGGCTGGGGGGGACTGGGGGATACTGGGGGGGACTGGGGGGCACTGGGGGGACTGGGAGTACTGGGAGGGAATGGGGGAACTGGGGGAACTGGGGGGGGACTGGGGGTACTGGAAAGGACTGGGGGTAACGGGACTGGGGGGATGCTGAGGGATACTGGGAGATACAGGGAGCACTGGGGGATACTGGGAACACTGGGGTGATGCTGGGGTTACTGGGAACACTGGGGGCACTGGGGGATGCTGAGGGATACTGGGAGCACTGGGGGGATGCTGGGGTTACTGGGAACACTGGGAGCACTGGGGATACTGGGGAATACTGGGGGCACTGGGAGATGCTGGGGGTACTGGGGGATACTGGGAATACTGGGGGGACTGAGAGTACTGGGAGGGACTGGGGGTAATGGGACTGGGGGATATTGAGGGATACTGGGAGATACAGGGAGCACTGGGGTGATGCTGGGGTTACTGGGAACACTGGGAGCACTGGGGGATGCTGGGGGATACTGGGAACACTGGGGGATACTGGGAACACTGGGGAACACTGGGGGGATGCTGGGAGCACTGGGGACACTGGGAACACTGGGGAATACTGGGGGATACTGGGAGCACTGGGGGATACTGGGAACACTGGGGAATACTGGGGGGATGCTGGGAGCACTGGGGGACACTGGGGGACGCTGGGAGCACTGGGGACACTGGGGGATGCTGGGGACACTGGGAGGACACTGGGGGATGCTGGGAGCACTGGGGGCACTGGGAGCACTGGGGGACACTGGGGGACGCTGGGAGCACTGGGAACACTGGGAGCACTGGGGGATACTGGGGATGCTGGGGACACTGGGAGGACACTGGGGGATACTGGGGTCACTGGGGACACTGGGGGATGCTGGGGGATGCTGGGAGCACTGGGAGGACACTGGGGGACACTGGGGAATACTGGGGGATTCTGGGGGCACTGGGGGACACTGGGGGATGCTGGGAGCACTGGGGACGCTGGGGGATACTGGGGGACGCTGGGGGATGCTGGGAGCACTGGGGACACTGGGGGATGCTGGGAGCGCTGGGGGACGCTGGGAGCACTGGGGGACACTGGGGACGCTGGGAGCACTGGGGGACACTGGAGGATGCTGGGAGCACTGGGGGACACTGGGAGCACTGGGGGACACTGGGAGCACTGGGGGATGCTGGGAGCACTGGGTGACACTGGGGGATGCTGGGAGCGCTGGGAGCACTGGGGGACACTGGGGACGCTGGGAGCACTGGGGAGCACCGGGGGATGCTGGGAGCACTGGGAGCACTGGGGGACGCTGGGAGCACTGGGGGATGCTGGGAGCACTGGGTGACACTGGGAGCGCTGGGGGACGCTGGGAGCACTGGGGGACGCTGGAAGCACTGGGTGACACTGGGGGATGCTGGGAGCGCTGGGGAGCACTGGGTGACACTGGGGAGCACTGGGGGATGCTGGGAGCACTGGGGGACGCTGGGAGCACTGGGGGATGCTGGGAGCACTGGGAGCACTGGGGGATGCTGGGAGCACTGGGTGACACTGGGAGTACTGGGGACACTGGGGACGCTGGGAGCACTGGGGGATGCTGGGAGCACTGGGAGCACTGGGGGATGCTGGGAGCACTGGGTGACACTGGGAGTACTGGGGACACTGGGGGACACTGGGAGCGCTGGGGGACGCTGGGAGCACTGGGGACACTGGGGGACGCTGGGAGCACTGGGGGACACTGGGGACGCTGGGAGCACTGGGGGATGCTGGGAGCACTGGGGGACGCTGGGACGCTGGGAGCACTGGGGACACTGGGTGACACTGGGAGCACTGGGGGACGCTGGGAGCACTGGGGAGCACTGGGGGACACTGGGGACGCTGGGAGCACTGGGGGACTCTGGGAGCACTGGGGAGCACTGGGGGATACTGGGGACTCTGGGAGCACCGGGTGACACTGGGAGCACTGGGGGATACTGGGAGCACCGGGGACACTGGGGGATGCTGGGGACTCTGGGAGGATACTGGGGGCACTGGGGACACTGGGGGATGCTGGGAGCACTGGGGGATGCTGAGGGATACTGGGAACACTGGGGAATACTGGGGGACACTGGGGGATGCTGGGAGCACTGGAGGACGCTGGGAGCACTGGTAGCACTGGGGGACACTGGGGGATGCTGGGAGCGCTGGGGAACGCTGGGAGCACTGGGGACACTGGGGGACACTGGAGGATGCTGGGAGCACTGGGTGACACTGGGAGCACTGGGGGACGCTGGGAGCACTGGGGGACACTGGAGGATGCTGGGAGCACTGGGAGACGCGGGGACACTGGGGGGACACTGGGAGCACTGGGGGACACTGGGAGCACTGGGGACACTGGGGGATGCTGGGAGCACTGGGTGACACTGGGGGATGCTGGGAGCACTGGGGAGCACTGGGGGACACTGGGGACGCTGGGAGCACTGGGTGACACTGGGAGCACTGGGGGACACTGGGAGCACTGGGAGCACTGGGGGATGCTGGGAGCACTGGGGACACTGGGGGATGCTGGGAGCACTGGGGGATGCTGGGAGCACTGGGGGACGCTGGGAGCACTGGGGACACTGGGGGATGCTGGGAGCACTGGGGACACTGGGGGATGCTGGGAGCACTGGGTGACACTGGGAGCACTGGGGACACTGGGGACACTGGGTGACACTGGGAGCACTGGGGGATGCTGGGAGCACTGGGGAGCACTGGGGGATGCGGGGGTGACACTGGGAGCACTGGGGGATGCTGGGAGCACTGGGGACACTGGGGGGATGCTGGGAGCACTGGGGACACTGGGGGACGCTGGGAGCACTGGGGGACACTGGGGACGCTGGGAGCACTGGGGGATGCTGGGAGCACTGGGGACACTGGGGGATGCTGGGAGCACTGGGGGATGCTGGGAGCACTGGGGACACTGGGGGACACTGGGAGCGCTGGGGGACGCTGGGGAGCACTGGGGAGCACTGGGGACGCTGAGAGCACTGGGGATGCTGGGAGCACTGGGGTGACAGCTCGGCGGGGGGCACT
>CM050686.1:51468-79465 GCA_027574665.1 Rhynochetos jubatus | reverse complement strand
CCGTGTCCCCCCCGGACCCCAACCCCTGGCTCAGCTCGGGGTGTTTATTGGCCTGTCCCTGTGTCCCCCCCATGTCCCCGTGTCCCCCCCCCGTGTCCCCCCCGTGTCCCCATGTCCCCATGTCCCCGGTGCCCCCCCCGTGTCCCCAAGTCCCCGGTGTCCCCCCCGTGTCCCCCCCGGACCCCGACCCCTGGCTCAGCTCGGGGTGTTTATTGGCCTGTCCCTGTGTCCCCCCCATGTCCCTGGTGCCCCCCCGTGTGCCCCCCATGTCCCCCGTGTCCCCCCCCGTGTCCCCATGTCCCCCCCCGTGTCCCCATGTCCCCGGTGCCCCCCCGTGTCCCCCCCCGTGTCCCCCCCGTGTCCCCATGTCCCCATGTCCCCCCCTGTCCCCCCCGTGTCCCCCCCGTGTCCCCCCCGTGTCCCCATGTCCCCGGTGTCCCCCCCCGTGTCCCCCCCGGACCCCGACCCCTGGCTCAGCTCGGGGTGTTTATTGGCGTCTCTAACACTCACGGATGCAGATAAATAGTGGACATTTGTCACCGCCGCCACCCACCGCCCGGGGACACCCCGGGGGACACCCCCCGCCCCGCCCCCACCCCCCCCCCACCCCCTCCTGGGGACCCCTCCCCAACCGGGCACACCCGGAGGGACCCCTTTTCCCCCGGGGGGGGGGGGGTGGGAGGGACACACACACACACCGCGTTGGGGACACCTCCCCGGGGGACACCCCATAGCGATGTCCCCATGGAGGCCACACCCTTGGGGACACCCCATAGAGTGCCACCCCATAGAGGCCACACCCTTGGGGACACCCCCTTGGGGACACCCCATAGAGGCCACCCCATAGCGATGGCCCCATAGAGGTCACCCCCTTGGGGACACCCCATAGAGGCCACCCCATAGTGATGTCCCCATAGAGGCCACCCCCTTGGGGACACCCCCTTGGGGACACCCCATAGATGCCACCCCATAGAGGCCACCCCCTTGGGGCCACCCCCTTGGGGACACCCCATAGAGGCCACCCCATAGTGATGTCCCCATAGAGGCCACCCCCTTGGGGACACCCCCTTGGGGACACCCCATAGATGCCACCCCATAGAGGCCACCCCCTTGGGGACACCCCCTTGGGGACACCCCATAGGGGACACCCCATAGAGGCCATCCCCTTGGGGACACCCCATAGAGATGTCCCCATGGAGGCCAACCCCACCGAGGCCACCGCCACCGGTGACACCCCATGGGGGACGTCCCCCATGGAGGCCACGGCATCTGGGTCACCCCCTTGGGGACACCCCATAGGGACACCCCGCAGAGATGTCACCCCATAGCGACGTCCCCCACCGAGGCCACCTCCTTGGGGACATCCCCCTTGAGGCCACCCTGATGGTGCCACCCCATGGGGACGTCCCCATGGAGGACACCCCCTTGGGGACACCCCATAGAGGCCACCCCATAGAGGCCACCCCCTTGGGGACACCCCCTTGGGGACACCCCCAGGGCCACCCCCTTGGGGCCACCCCCATAGAGGCCACCCCATAGAGGCCACGCCCTTGGGGCCACCCCCTTGGGGCCACCCCCGTTGGGGACGCCCCTCCCCCACTCGCCCCCTCCCCATTTCCCCTCCCTCGGGTGGGGGGTGGGGGTGGGGGGTCCCGCTTATCCCCGGTTTCGCCTCTTTTCCGGGGGGGGGGGTGGGGGGGGGGGGAGGGGTGAGAGGCGGCGGTGGGGGGGAGGGGAGGGGGACACACGGGGTGGGGGAGGGGCGGGGAGGGGACAGTCAGTAGCAAACGCGGCCACGAAAAAGTGCAAACGGGAGGAGGGGCCGCGGCCGGGGAGGGGAGGGGAGGGGAGGGGGGGGGGGCGGGTGTGCACGGGGTGGGGGAGGGGGCCTTGCACGAGGGCGGGGCCTTGCACGAGGGCGGGGCCCACGGGAGCAGCAGCTTGCACGGGGATGGGGCTCACGTAGGGCACGGCCTTGCACGAGGATGGGGCACACGAGGATCGGCCTTGCACGAGGACCCTCCTTGCACGAGGATCAGCCTTGCACAGGGACCGTCCTTGCACGAGGATGGGGCTCACGGGAGCAGCGGCCTTGCACGAGGGATGAGCCTTGCACGAGGATGGGCCTTGCACGAGGACGAACCTTGCACGGGGACCGTCCTTGCACGAGGACCGGCCTCTACGCGCGATGGGCCTTGCACGAGGAGGGTCCTTGCACGAGGAGGGGCCTTGCACGAGGGAGGACCATCCTTGCACGAGGATGTGCTGTGTGCAAAGACGGGCCTTGCACGAGGATGGGCCTTGCACGAGGATGGGCCTTGCACGAGGACCCTCCTTGCACAGGGACCGTCCTTGCACGAGGATCAGCCCCCACGAGGCCGGGCTTTGCACGAGGAGGGTCCTTGCACGAGGATGGGCCTTGCACAGGGACCGTCCTTGCACAAGCATCAGCCTTGCACACGGACCCTCCTTGCACGAGGCCCCTCCTTGCACATGGACCCTCCTTGCACAAGCACCAGCCTTGCACGAGCATCAGCCCTTGCACAAGGACCCTCCTTGCACAGGGGACCCTCCTTGCACGAGCACCAGCCTTGCACATGGACGCCTCCTTGCACACGGACCCCTCCTTGCACACGGACCCTCCTTGCACAAGGACCCTCCTTGCACAAGCACCAGCCTTGCACATGGACCCTCCTTGCACACGGACCCTCCTTGCACGAGGCCCCTCCTTGCACGAGGACCCTCCTTGCACACGGACCCCTCCTTGCACACGGACCCTCCTTGCACAGCCTAGGCCACCCCTCCTTGCACGAGGACCCTCCTTGCACACGGACCCTCCTTGCACACGGACCCTCCTTGCACAAGCACCAGCCTTGCCCGAGGAGGGTCCTCGCACGAGGCCGCCCCTCGCACACGCGGCGGGGGGAGGGGGCGGGCGTGCGGCGCACCAGGCCGGGCCTTGCACGGGGGCGGGGGGTGGGGGTGGGGGGGCGCGTTGCATAAAGGTGGAGCGGGGGGGGCGGCGGCTTGCACGGGGACGGGGGACGGGGGGGGGCGGCGGGGCCGTGTGACGCACGAGGAGCCACCTTGCACGCCCGGGCCCTCGCACGAGGATGCTCCTTGCACACCTGGGCCTCACACAGGGATGGGCCTTGCACACTCATGGATCAAACGAGGATGCTCCTTGCACGAGGATGCCCCTTGCACACTCAGGCGTCGCACCAGGATACCCCTTGCACACTCGTGCATTGCACGAGGATGCCCCTTGCACACCCGGGCCTTGCATGGGGATGGTCCTTGCACACTCATGGATCAAACGAGGATGGTCCTTGCACGAGGATGCCCCTTACACACTCATGCATTGCACGAGGATGCCCCTTGCACGCCCGGGCCTCGCACGAGGATGCCCCTTGCACACCCGGGCCTTGCACAGGGACAGCCCTTGCAGGAGGACACCCCTTGCACGCCCGGGCCTCGCACGAGGATGCCCCTTGCACACCCAGGCCTTGCACAGGGACAGCCCTTGCACTAGGACACCCCTTGCACACCCAGGCCTTGCACGGGGACAGCCCTTGCACACCCGTGCATCGCACGAGGACGCGCTTTCCTCAGTCGTGCCTTGCACCAGGATGCTCCTTGCACACCCGGGCCTTGCACGAGGACGGACCTTGCACTGGGGACAGCCCTTGCACACCCAGGCCTTGCACGAGGCTCCACCTCACCCCTGTGCATTGCACAAGGATGCTCCTTGCACACCTGGGCCTTGCACGGGGACACCCCTTGCACGAGGACACGCCTTGCACACTTGTCCCTGCACGAGGACACCCCTTGCACACCCGTGCGTCGCACGAGGCCGCTCTCTGCTCAGTCCTGCCTTGCACAGGGACACCCCTTGCACACCCGGGCCTTGCACACCTGTGCATTGCACGAGGATGCCCCTTGCACACTCATCCCTGCACGAGGACCCCCCCCCTTGCACCCCCCGGGCCACGCACGGGGACACCCCCCCGCACGAGGATGCCCCTTGCACACTCATCCCCGCACGAGGATGCCCCTTGCACACTCGTCCTCGCACCGGGCCCCTCCCCCCTCCCCCCCCCCCCCCCCCCCCCCGCGTGGGGGGAGGGGCTGGAATGTCGCTGCGATGCCGTAAGGTGCCCAAAGGTGGGGGGGGGGGGGGGGGGGGGCGGGTTTTGGGGTGAAGGGGGGGGGGGGCCCGGATAGTGGGGGAGGGGCCCTGATTTAGTGGGGGCCCTTAGAGTGGGGGAGGGGGCGTTTGGGGGTGCAAAATCCTGCGGGGGGGGGGAAGGGCCCCCCCCCCGAGATATTGGGGGGGGGGGGGCGTGTGCTTGGAAGGGGGGGGGCGCTATTTTGGGGGGCCCAGGGGGGTTCCCACTATACTGGGGGGGTTTATACTGGGGGAGGGGGCTGTACTGGGGGGGGGGTCCCACTGATTTGGGGGAACCCACCAACTGTGGGGGGGGTCCCTGTGGTGTGGGGGGGGCGATATATTGGGGAGGGGGCTACGAGGGGAGGGGTCCCACTCGACAGGGGGTCCCTATACCGTGAGGGGGGTCCCTATGTGGGGGAGGGGCCCTATACTGGGGGTCCCCTATACTGGGGGGGGGCCCAGACCCCCCCGGCGCTGCCCTTCCCCCCCAAGTTTGGGGTAACTGGGAGCCCCCCCCCCCCCCAGTATACCCAGTGCCCCCTCCCCCATCCTATGACCCCCTCCCCCCATCCTGTGGACCCCCACCCCCCGCTATGGGACACCCCCCCCCCACCTCCTACAGGCCCCTCCCCCCATGCTAAGGGGTCCCGTCCCCCCCCCCTTAAAGTTCTGGGCCCCTCCCCCCCCTCAAGTGCCCCCCCCGGCTTTCCGGGGTCGCTCCCCTCCCCCCGCGGGAAAGCCGAAGGCGGTGGCGGGGGGGGGGCAGGGTGGGGGTGTCCCCCCCGCCCCTCCCCCCACCCACCCCCCACCCCCCCAAGAAGCCGTCGCTGTCAGGGAGGACCACGCCGAGGGGGAGGGGCAGGGCGAAGGGGTAGGGGTACGCGGCCACCAGCCGGGGGGCCGTAGGGGAGGGGGAAGGGGGCGGGGGGGGGCGGCGGCGGGGGGGGGAACCCTGGGGACCCCTCCCCCAAGTTGGGCGTCCCCTCCCCCTCCCCCACGCCTCAGTAGGGGCCAAGGGCTGCTCCCTGCACCGGGTACCCCCCACTGGGGCCTGGGGGGGGCGACAACCCCCCGGCGTCACCCGTCACCCCCCTGGTGTCACCCGTCGCCTTCCTGGTGTCACCCGTCCCCCGCCCGGTGTCACCCGTCACCCCCCTGGTGTCACCCGTCGCCCCCCTGGTGTCACCCGTCCCCCGCCCGGTGTCACCCGTCGTCCCCTTGGTGTCACCCGTCCCCTGCCCGGTGTCACCCGTCACCCTCCTGGTGTCACCCATCACCCCCCTGGTGTCACCCGTCCCCTGCCCGGTGTCACCCGTCACCCTCCTGGTGTCACCCATCACCCCCCTGGTGTCACCCATTGACCTTCTGGTGTCACCCGTCCCCCGCCCGGTGTCACCCGTCGCCCTCCTGGTGTCACCCATCGCCCCCCTGGTGTCACCCGTCGACCTTCTGGTGTCACCCGTCCCCCGCCCAGCGTCACCCGTCGCCCTCCTGCTGTCACCCGTCCCCTTCCCGGTGTCACCCATCACCCCCCTGGCGTCACCCGTCGCCCCTCCTGCTGTCACCCGTCCCCTGCCCGGCGTCCCCCGCCTCCCTCCCGGCGTCCCCCGTCCCCCCGCCCTCGGCGTCCCCCGCGGGGGGGTTGCAGGCGCCGCCGGCGGGCGCCGCGCGGTGACGCTTGGCGTGGCGGCTCAGCGCCGCCGCCGTCTTGCACACCTTGGCGCAACGGCTACAGGCGAAACGCAACGACGGTCGCCGACCCACCCGGGGGGGGCCCGAACCCCCCGCCCCAACCCCCGTCCCCCCACAGGGGGTCCCTTCGTGTCCCCGTTGATGTTTCCGGAGTTTCCGCAAGGCCGTGAAGCTTTTCCCGCACACCCGGCACGGGTGTTGCCAATCCCGCCCCCGCCTCCCCTCGGCGTCCCCGTCACCGTCACCGGCGTCACCCGGTGACCACCGGAGCGAGCGCATCTTCCGCCGCCAACGGGTTTTCTTCGCCTTGCCCCCGCCGGTCGACGCCGACGCCGCCGCGCCGGCTGTAGCGCCGCCAGTCGCCGTCGCCGTTCCGGCTGTAGCGCCGCCGGTTGACTTCCTCTTGGGTTTGTAGGTGTAATACGGCCGCCACAGCCGATCCTCGGCGTCCCTGGCCTCCCCGCCGCCCCGGCGGGCGCCGGCGCGGCGGTGGGCCGCGGCGGCCGCCCGTCGTCTCCAGGCGGAGGTCCGGTCTCGGAGACGCGCCGCTTGACGACGGCCTCCTCGCCGATGCGGACGGTGATTTGGCAAAGCGGCGGCGCCCGCCCCTCCCCCGCCGCCCCAACGTAAGCCGGTTTGGCCACGTAGGTCATGGTACGCCCTCCCGGCGACCCGGCGGCGGGCGGCGGAGTGGGTCGGGGCGGCGGCGTCGCCGGACCTCCCGCCGCCTCTTCCCCAGCCGCCCGTTGAGCCTCGATGTAATCCCGCGAACACCTGCTTCTTCATCGGTACCGCCGCCCGCCCGTTGTAGGCGATGACCGACGCCGCCGGCCCCCCCGCGGGCGACCGCCGCCGCCGCCGGCCCCCCGTAGGCGATGACGGACGCCTGTTCGGGCGCCGGAGGCCGCGTCGTCCCCCCGTCGGCCGCCGGGAGGCTACAGTCGGCGTCCAAGCTCTGGGTGTAGGTCTTGTAGGGCCGCTTGTGCGCCCGCATGGGGAGGAGGCGGTAGAGCTTGAGGGCGTTGAGTTTGGGCCTGTAACCGCCGTTGGGCGTCTTCTCGGAGGCGCCGAGCGCCGGGTTGACGCCGTGGAAGGTTTTCTGGTGAGTTTTGAGGTTGTAGTAGGTGACGAAGGTGTCCCAGCAGAAGATGCACTGGTACCGGCGCTCCCCGGTGTGCCACACCTCGTGCTTGGTGCGGTACTCGGCCAGGGCGAACACCTTGTCGCAGTAGCGGCAGGGGTACTTGCGGCGCCAGGAGTGGACGTTGGCGTGACGTTTGAGGCTGGAGAGGGTGACGTAAGAGCGTTGGCACACGCCGCAGAGGTAGGCGGCGTGACCCTCCGTCCCCTTGACCGCGACGGCGTCGCCCTCCGGCGGGAGGAGCTGGGAGGCGGCGCGGTGGCGGGAGAGGAAAGCCTTCTTGCCGGCCTTGGGGGGAGCGTCGGCGGCGTCGCAGGAGGCCTCGTGGGTCTGGAGCCTCTTGGCGTGGACGAAGGTCTTGCCGCAACGGCCGCACGCCAAGGCCCGGCGCCCGCGGTGCAGTTGGGCGTGGAAAGCCAACGCAGACGGCGTGGCGAAAAGGCGACCGCACGTCGGGCACCGTAGGGGAGGGGCCGTCGTCGCCGCGGCGACGGGACGGGGTGGGCAAGTCAAGTCGACCGGAGAGGAGGCGTCGACCGAGGCGGGTGACGTCAACCGGAGCGGGCGGCGGCGACCAGGGAGGCGATGGCGACGGGGAGCGGCGACGGGCGACCGCCGGAGGCGACGTCAGCCACGGAGGCGACGCGGATGGGAGCGGCGACGTCGACCGCAGGGGCGACGCCGACGGGAGAGGCGACGTCAACCATGGAGGCGACGCCGACGGGAGAGGCGACGTCAACCGCGGAGGCGACGCCGACGGGACCGGTGACGTCAACCGCTGAGGCGATGCCGACGGGACAGGTGACGTCAACCGCAGGGGCGACGCCGGATGGGGGAGTGGTGATGTCAACCGCAGAGGTGACGCCAACGGGGACCGGTGACGCCAACCGCAGGGGTGACGCCGACGGGAGTGGTGATGTCAACCGCAGAGGCGACGCGGATGGGAGAGGGTGACGTCAACCGCGGAGGGCGACGCCAACGGGACCGGTGACGCCAACCGCAGAGGCCATGCGGATGGGAGTGGTGATGTCAACCGTGGAGGCGACGTCAACCGCAGAGGCCATGCGGATGGGAGAGGTGACGTCAACCGCAGAGGCGACGCCAACGGGACCGGTGACGTCAACCGCAGAGGCGACGCCGATGGGAGACATGACGTCAACCGCAGAGGCGACGCCAACGGGACCGGTGACGTCAACCGCAGAGGCGATGCGGATGGGAGAGGTGACGTCAACCGCAGAGACGATGCCAACGGGACCGGTGACGTCAACCGCAGAGGCGATGCGGATGGGAGAGGTGACGTCAACCGCAGAGACGATGCCAACGGGACCGGTGACGTCAACCGCGGCGGCGACGCCAACGGGACCGGTGACGTCAACCGCGGCGGCGACACCGATGGGGGAGGCGACGTCAACCGCGGCGGCGGCGTTGACGGGAGCGACGACGTCAGCCGCGGCGGCGTGGGCCGGCGGTTTCCAGGGGCCGTTCATCTCGTCGGGAGGCCGCGACTCCAGGCCCTGGAGAGCCGGGGTGCCCAACCGCCGCCCGACGGCCCCCACCTCCCGCGCGGCGGCCGGCGACGGGACGGCCAATCGGGAGCCGTGGATGAAGTGGAGGACGCGGGAGAAGACGCCGGCGCGGACGCCGGGAAGCTCCAGGACGCTGGCGGGGGAGGGGTAGGCGGGTCGTTCCTTCAGGACCTGTTTAAATAAGGGGAAAAAAAAAAAGGGGGGGCTGGAAGCGGCCGAAACGTTTTTTTTGTGGGCCCGGAATGGGGTGTCCTCGGGGATGACGGCGCCGCCGCAGAACCGCCCCCGCCGAGGGCGCCTGGGAGGGGGCGGTGGGGTGGGGTGGGGGGGTCGGGGAGTTAGGGGGAGGGGGTTGGGGGGGGGGTTTGAGGGGTTTGGGAGGGGGCGGGGGTCGGTTCTGTGGGGTTGGAAGGGCAGCTGGGGGGGTTCTATGGGGCTAAGGGGGTGCCTGGGGGCCTTCTATGGGGCTGGGGGGGTGCCTGGGGCCCCTCTATGGGGCAGAATGAGCATCTGGGTCCTGTCTATGGGGCTGGGGGGTGCCTGGGGCCCTTCAATGGGGAAGAATGAGCATCTGGGGTCACTTCTATGGGGCTGGGGGGGTGCCTGGGGCCCCTCTATGGGGCAGAATGAGCATCTGGGTCCTGTCTATGGGGCTGGGGGGTGCCTGGGGTCCTTCTATGGGGCTGGAGGGGTGTCTGGGGTCCTTCTATGGGGCAGAATGAGCATCTGGGTCCCATCTATGGGGCTGGGGGGGTGTCTGGGTCCTGTCTATGGGGCTAGGGAGGTGCCTGGGGCCTGTCTATGGGGCAGAATGAGCATCTGGGTCCTGTCTATGGGGCTGGGGGGGTGTCTGGGGCGCTTCTATGGGGCTAAAAGTGCAGCTGGGGGGTTCTATGGGGCAGAATGAGCATCTGGGGTCACTTCTGTGGGGCTGGGGGGGTGCCTGGGGTCCTTCTATGGGGCAGAATGAGCATCTGGGTCCCGTCTATGGGGCTGGAGGGGTGCCTGGGGCCCTTCTATGGGGCTGGGGGGTGTCTAGGGCCCTTCCATGGGGCTACAAGGGCAGCTGGGAGGTTCTATGGGGCAGAATGAGCATCTGGGGTCACTTCTATGGGGCTGGGGGCGTGCCTGGGGCCCTTCTATGGGGCAGAATGAGCATCTGGGTCCCATCTATGGGGCTGGGGGGGTGCCTAGGGCCCTTCTATGGGGCTAAAAGGGCAGCTGGGAGGTTCTATGGGGCAGAATGAGCATCTGGGGCCCTTCTATGGGGCTGGGGGGTGCCTGGGTCCCATCTATGGGGCTGAGGAGGTGCCTGGGTCCCATCTATGGGGCTGGGTGGGTGTGTGGGTCCCCCTGCCCCACATATCACGCTCCCTCACCCCCTCCATATCCCCCCCCTCAGCCCCACAGATTGGACTCCCCCAGCCCCACACCCTCGGGGTTCTCCAGCCCCACATATCTGGGGCCCCAGCCCCACAGCATGTTGACCCCTGGCCCCACAGCTTGTGGGTCCCCCTGCCCCACATCTCACGCTCCCTCAGCCCCACATATCCCCCTCCCAGCCCCACATATCCCCCCCCCCAGCCCCACACATCCACTGACACCCCCCCTGCCCCACACCTGCCCGCTGCCCCACACGCCGTGGGTCAGGGTGTCCCCGTGCTGTGGGGCCGACCCCCCGCCATGGGGCAGGCTCCCCCCACGCTATGGGGCAGCACGTCCGCAGGCCCCGGGGCAGAGCCCCTCCCCCCACGCCGTGGGGCTGGGGGTCCCCCTGCGCCGTGGGGCAGGGCATCCCCGCACCGTGGGGCGGGGTGTCCGGCCGCGCCGTGGGGCCGGCAGCCCCTGCCCCATAGATCCAGCCCCACGGCGTCCCCCGGCTCCCCCCTCCCCCGCGGCCATTTTGCGTTGGGGCCTCCTCGGCTGGCGGAGAAAATGGCTGCGGCCGCCGCGGCTGCGACCCACGGCGAGACCCACGGCGGGACCCACAGCCAGACCCACGGCGGGACCCATAGCGGGACCCACAGCCTGACCCATAGCGGGACCCACAGCCAGACCCATAGCGGGACCCATAGCGGGACCCACAGCCTGACCCATAGCGGGACTCATAGCGGGACCCTCGGGGGGACCCACAGCCTGACCCATAGCGGGACCCACAGCCTGACCCATAGCGGGACCCACGGCAGGACCCACAGCAGGACCCACAGCCAGACCCATAGCGGGACCCACGGCGGGACCCATAGCAGGACTCACGGCCTGACCCATAGCGGGACCCTTGGCAGGACCCACGGCGGGACCCATAGCGGGACCCACGGCAGGACCCACAGCAGGACCCACAGCCAGACCCATAGCGGGACCCATAGCGGGACCCACGGCGGGACCCATAGCAGGACTCACGGCCTGACCCATAGTGGGACCCATGGCCAGACCCATAGCATGACCCACAGCCTGACCCATAGCCTGACCCACAGTGTGACCTATAGCGGGACCCATGGCGTGACCCACGGCCCGACCCCCCCTTCTGCCCCCCAACCCACCCCACATCCCCCCAAGGCCCCCCCCAGCTCATGGGACCCCCCAAGGGCTGCCCCCCCCCCCCAGATGCCAGCTCCAGCCCCACTGATATCCAGCCCCACAGATCCCGGGGGACCCCAGCCCCACCCCAAGGTCACCCCCCCCCGGGCCATGGGGATCCCCATGGGGGGGGGGCAAGATCCAGCCCCACAGCATCACCCCCCAGCGCTATAGGGCAGGATTGGGGCCCCCAGCATCACCCCCCAGCGCTATGGGGCAGGATCCAGCCCCACATCACCCCCCAGCGCTATGGGGCAGGATCCAGACCCACAGCATCACCCCCCCCCCACCGCTATGGGGCAGGATCCAGACCCACAGCATCACCCCCCAGCGCTATGGGGCAGGATCCAGCCCCACAGCATCACCCCCCAGCATTATGGGGCAGGATCCAGACCCACAGCATCACCCCACAGTGCTATGGGGCAGGATTTGCCCCCCCCAGCATCACCCCCCGGCGCTATGGGGCAGGATCCAGACCCACATCACCCCCCAGCGCTATGGGGCAGGATCCAGACCCACAGCATCACCCCCCCCACTGCTATGGGGCAGGATCCAGACCCACAGCATCACCCCCCAGCGCTATGGGGCAGGACTTACCCCCTACAGCATCACCCCACCACACCGTAGGGCAGGATTGGGCCCCCCCAGCATCACCCCCCAGCGCTATGGGGCAGGATCCAGCCCCACAGCATCACCCCCCAGCGCTATGGGGCAGGATTGGGCCCCCCCAGCATCACCCCCCAGCGCTATGGGGCAGGATCCAGCCCCCCAGCATCACCCCCCAGCGCTATGGGGCAGGATCTGCCCCCCCCCCTCCAAGGCTGTGGGGCAGCATCTTCCTCCCCCAACATCACCCCACGGGACGGTGGGGCAGGATGCAGCCCGTTGCCATGGTGATGGGGGGGGGGGAAAGGACCCGTGTTGCCATGGCGACGGCGTGGGGCGCCCCCTACCTGCGAGCGGAGGCCTCATGGACTAAGTGGGGCTGCTCCGGGGGTCCTCGGGGGGGGGGTCCCAGCCGGCAGGGCCTCCTGGGGGGGGGGGCGGGGGGGGTCAGTACAGCCGGAGGGGGGGTGGGGGGGGTACCCGAGGGGGTGGGGACGGGGAGGTACAGTCGGAGGCCACGGGGGACGGGGGGGTGACACCGGCAGCGGGTGACAAGGTGGAAGAGGGTGACGGGGTGGCAGCGGGTGACGCTGGGGTGACACCGGCAGCGGGTGACGCTGGTGGCGGGTGACATGGTGGAGGGTGACGGGGTGACAGAGGGTGACGGTGGGGGTGACACTGGCAACGGGTGACGCTGGTGGCGGGTGACACAACGGCAGCGGGTGACAAGAGAGAGGGTGACAGGGGAACACAGGGACAGGGTGGCAGCGGGTGACGATGGCAGCGGGTGACAATGGTGGCGGGTGACACAACGGCAGCGGGTGACAAGAGAGAGGGTGACAGGGGAACACAGGGACAGGGTGGCAGGGGGTGACAATAGGGGTGACAATGGCAGCGGGTGACGATGGTGGCGGGTGACACAACAGCGGCGGGTGACAAGACAGAGGGTGACAAGGTGGAAGAGGGTGATGGGGTGACAGTGGGTGACGGTGGGGGTGACAGAGGGGAACACAGGGACAGGGTGGCAGCGGGTGACAGTGGGGTGACACCGGCAGGGGGTGACGCTGGTGGTGGGTGACACAATGAAGAGGGTGACAGGGTGGCAGCGGGTGACAAGACAGAGGGTGACAGAGGGAACACAGGGACAGGGTGGCAGCGGGTGACAATAGGGGTGACGATGGCAGCGGGTGACGCTGGTGGCAGGTGACAAGGTGGAAGAGGGTGACAGGGTGACAGTGGGTGACAGTGGGGTGACAACAGCGGCGGGTGACGCTGGTGGTGGGTGACACAACAGCGGCGGGTGACAAGACAGAGGGTGACAAGGTGGAAGAGGGTGACGGGGTGACAGTGGGTGACGGTGGGGGTGACAGAGGGGAACACAGGGACAGGGTGGCAGCGGGTGACGGTGGGGTGACACCGGCAGGGGGTGACAGTGGGGTGACACCGGCAGGGGGTGACAGAGCGTCCGCGGGTGACAAAACGGTGGGGGGTGACAGAGGGGACGACAGTGACAGGGTGGCGGGGGGTGACAATGGGGGTGACGACGGCGGGGGGGGTGACAAGGCGGGGGGCGTGTCTCCGGGCATCACGTGACACCTGACGTCACGGGAACGTCGTGGGGTGGGGGAGGGGACCCGACGCACGGGAGGACGTCATCCCGGGGCGGGGGGGGGGGGATACACACGGACAGGTGTGACGTCACCGGGGGTCAGCCGGGATGGGCGGGCGTGATGTCACCGTAGGGGGGCGTGGCAGCATGGTATGACGTCACCAGCGATGTCACGGAGGGGGGTGTGTGCGGGGGGGGAGGGGTGCACAGTCGTGGGGGTGGGGGAGGCCTCGTGTGACGCGGGGGGGGGGGCAGGGGGGTCAAGGGGGTTGGGGGGAGGGGCCGCAGAGTGGGGAGGGGGTCACGGGGTGGGGGAGGGGCCCCCCCCGGTACACCCGATGGGGGGGGGGGGGGCACAACGTGACGCAGCTCCTATAGGGACGCGGGGGGGGCGGGTACAGGCGGGCGGGGGGACACCCCACGATCACCCCCACCCCCCCCCTCCCCCCCAGCCACCCCCCCTCCCCCCATGCACCCCCCCGCCCCCCCCCCCCAAGGTACCACCGGAGCCGCCTGACAACGTCCATCCGCGACGTCACCGGGGGGGGGCGGGGAGATGTCACCCAACTGTTGCCATGGAAACACCCCCCTCCCCCCCCCGCCCGCCGGGGGAGAGACCTTTCACCTGCAGCCAATGAGGGAGCAGGGAAGCCGGGGGCCCCGCCCCCTGTCACCACACCCCCCCGCGTGTCGGCCAATGGGGTAGCGGGGCTCGCAGACGTCAAGGCTCACCTGGATGCTCATTGGCTGGGCTGGGAGTGATGTCACGAGGCCCCCTTCCTCCCACAAGGCCTTGCGTGGGGTGTTGTTAAAGGAACAGGCGGCTGGGAGGGGGTCGGGGAGGGGGGGGTCGGGTGTCACGCACAGGCGGACGCGGGTGACAACCGCGTCACCTGCACCCACGGGGCTCGCGGGGGGGCGCAACGTCACCTCGCACAACCGGACACGGACACGACACATGCAACCACACGTGGACGCGCAACCGGGCACGGACACACAACCGGACATGCACCAACAACCGGACACGGACCAACAACCGGACACGGACACACACAGCCACACACAGACGCACAACCGGACACGGATGCACAACTGGACACGGACACGACACATGCAACCACACGTGGACGCACAACCGGACACACAACCGGACACGGACACGCAACTGGACATGGACGCACACAACTGGACATGGACACACACAACCAGACACAGACACACAACCGCACACGGACACACACAATCACACATGGACACACAACCAGACACGGGCCAACAACCGGACACCTGACACACACAACCACACATGGACGCACAACCGGACACGGACACGCAACCGGACACCTGACACACACAACCACATGTGGAAGCACAACCGGACACGGACACGCAACTGGACACGGACACACGTAACCACACACGGACACGGATGCACAACCGGACACGGACACACGCAACCACATGTGGACACACAACCGGATACGGACGCAAAACCGGACACTTGACACACACAACTACACGTGGACACACAGCTGGACAGAGACACACACCCGGACACGGACCAACAACCGGACACGGACACACAACCCCCACCTGATAAACAACCGCACACGGACACTTGGCACACGCAACCACGTGTAGACGCACAATCGCAGACGGACGGGACACGCGACCGCACGTGGACGCACAGTCGGACACACAAACCACAGGCAACCGCACACGGGTGCACAACCGCACACGGACACGACACACGCACCCACACGCAGACGCACAACCGCACGCGGATGTGACACGCACCAGCACGTGAGCGCACAACCCACACGCAACCGTAGGCAAATGTACAATCGCACACGGGTGCACAACCAGGCGTGGCCACCTGACACACACAGCTGTACACGGATGCACAACAGCGCACGAATGAACAACCCGCACGCAACAACAGGCGGGTGCACGGCCACACGGGGACAGGCAGATGGACAACCGTGCACGGCCACGACGCGCACAACCGCACGCGGACGCTCGGCGCACGCAACAGCACGCAGACGCACAACCAGGCCTGGGCAACAACCCACGCGCAACCGCACGCGGACGCCTGACACACGCGACCCTACGTGGATGCACAGCCACACACGGACACGAGACACAACCGCGCGCGGACGCCTGACACCCGCGGTGACGTGCAGCTGCACCGTCGCGCAGTGACATGACACGCGCACAACCGCACGCGGACGAACAGCCCACACGCAACCGCACACGGATGCACAATCCCACGCGGATACACGGTCACGGACGGACACAACACACGCAGCAACACAGATACACAACCGCACACGGACACCCGACACACGCAACCGCACACAGACACTTGACACGCTCAACCGCACACGGACGCACAACCTCACACGGACCGTTGACGCACACACCAACACGCAGATACACAACCGCACATGGACACCTGGCACGCACAACCGCACACGGAAACGGCACACGCAGTCACACGCAGACGCACAACCGCACACAGAACCGCACACGGGCTCCTGACACGCACAACCGCACATGGATGCACAACCACACACGGATGCAGAACTGCACACGGACCCTGACACGCGCATCCTCACATGGACACCTGACACGCACAACCGTACACGGATACACACACACACAGGGACACGACACACACAGTCACACGCAGAAGCACGGTCACACACGGACATGGCACACGCACAACCGCACACAGACACCTGACACGCACAACAACACACAGATACGCAACCGCACACGGATATGACATACACAGTCACGTGCAGACGCACAGTCGCACACGGACACCTGACGTACACACCACCACACAGGTACATGGGACACCCAGCACGCACAACCAAACACGGATGCACAACCGCACACGGACACCTGACGTGCACAACCGCGCACCGTCGCACAACCAGACACGGACAGACAACTCACACGCAACCACATGCAGATGCACAGTCATACACGGACACACAACGGCACACGGACACGACACACACAGTCACGTGCAGACGCACAGTCGCACACGGATGTGGCACATGCACAACCGCACACGGATACACAACCGCACCCGGACCCCGACACACACAGTCACAGGCAGACGCACAACCGCACACAGACAGGACATACACACAACCACACCCGGACCCCGACACGCACAACCGTCCGCGGATACACAACCGCACCCGGACCCCGACACGCATAGTCACACGCATACACACAGTTGCACACGGACATGGCACACGCACAACCGCACCCGGACACGACACGCACAACCGCCCGCGGATACACAACCGCACACGGACCCCGACACACACAGTCACACGCAGGTACACAACCACACCCAGACATGACACACACAGTCACATGCAGACGCACAACCGCACACGGACAGGACACACGCACAACCGCACCCGGACCCCGACACACACAACCGTCCGCGGATACACAACCGCACCCGGACCCCGACACACACAGTCACACGCAGACGCACAACCGCACCCGGACAGGACACACGCACAACTGCACACGGACCCCGACACACACAACCGCCCGCGGATACACAACCGCACACGGACCCCGACACACACAGTCACACGCAGACACACAGTCGCACACGGACATGGCACACGCACAACCACACCCGGACACGACACGCACAACCGCCCGCGGATACACAACCGCACACGGACCCCGACACACACAGTCACACGCAGGTACACAACCACACCCAGACATGACACACACAGTCACACGCAGACGCACAACCGCACACGGACAGGACACACGCACAACCGCACCCGGACCCCGACACACACAACCGTCCGCGGATACACAACCGCACCCGGACCCCGACACGCATAGTCACACACATACACACAGTTGCACACGGACATGGCACACGCACAACCGCACCCGGACACGACACGCACAGTCACACGCAGACGCACAACTGCACCCGGACAGGACACACGCACAACTGCACACGGACCCCGACACGCACAACCGCCCGCGGATACACAACCGCACACGGACCCCGACACACACAGTCACACGCAGACACACAGTCGCACACGGACATGGCACACGCACAACCGCACCCGGACCCCGACACGCACAACCGCACACAGGTACACAACCGTACCCAGACACGACACACACAGTCACACGCAGACGCACAACCGCACCCGGACAGGACACACGCACAACCGCACCCGGACCCTGACATGCACAACCGCACACAGGTACACAACCACACCCGGACCCCGACACGCACAACCGCCCGCGGCCACGCAACCGGCCACGGTCAAACGCCCCCCCCCCCCCGCTCCCCGCGGCCGCACAACCCTACGTGGACATGACACCCGCACAACCCCCCGCAGACACACGCCCGCACACGTATGTACACACGGACACGACACACGCAGGGCCGCAGCCCCCCCCAGTGCCCAGCCGCGCCCCCTCCCAGGTACAAACACGCGGCCGCCCCCCCTCCCCCCCAACAGCCGCACACGCACAACCGCCCCCTCCCACCACCCCCAGCCCCTGGGGTCACCCCCCCCCACCCCCAGTCCCAGCAGCACTTGGGGGGCGCGGTGGGGGGGTGTTGGCTGCGGGTGACATTTGGGTGGGGGGGTCTGAGGGGGGGTCCCGGGGGGAGGTAGGGACGTTGGGGGGGGGTTGGGGGGTCAGGGCAAGGTGTTGGGGCACTTCGGGGGTCCGGGGGGGAGGCATTTGGGGGGTCGCTGGGGCATCTTGGGGCTGGGGGGGGGCATTTTGGAAGTGGGCGGGGTCCCGGGGTAATGGGGGGGGTGTGAGGGGGGGGTCGTCAGCCCCATAAGGACCCCCCCGGTGATGGGGCGGGGGGGGGGGGGGCGGTCCTGCTGCCGTGACAGGGCCCGATACGGGGAGGGGGGGTCCCCAGTGCCCCCCCGGGGGAGTGCAGGGGGTCCCGGGGAGGGGGGTGTCCCGGTGTAGGGGGAGGGTGGTGGGTCCCGGGGAGGGGGTGGGGGGGGGTCCCGGGGTGAGGGGGGGGTCGTTACCGGGGCCTGTCCCGGGGCCGGTCGGTGTCGCGACGGCGGCGGCGGCGGCGCAAGATGGAGGCGGCGCAGTTGGGCCCCGGGTGGGAGGGAGCCCCCCCCCGCCCCCCCCCAACACACCCCCCCCCGCCCCACGCCACGGGGGACACGGGGGGGACACGGGGGACACACGGGGGGTGCGGGGAGGCCGGAGGGGGTCGCCGTTGGGGGGGGGGGATGGGGAGATGGGGGGGGGGACACGCAACCGGCGGGGACACAACCAGGGGGAGGGAGGGGCACAACCGGGGGGCACAATCGAGGGGACGCGGGTGGGGGGACACGGGTGGGGAGGGCACAACTGGGGTTACAGGGTCACACAGCCGGGGGTACAGCCGGGGGGGCACAACTGGGGGGCACAGCCGGGAGGGTACAGCGTCACAGGGCCACGGGCACAGCCGGGGGGGCACAACCGGGGGGCACAGCCGGGGGTACAGCATCACAGGGCCACGGGCACAGCCAGGGGCACAACCCGGGGCACACAACCGAGGGTACAGCGTCACAGGGCCATGGGCACAGCCAGGGGGGCACAACCGGGGGGCACAGCCGGGGGTACGGTGTGACAGAGCCACGGGCACAGCCGGGGGGGCACAACCGGGGGGCACAGCCGGGGGTACGGTGTGACAGAGCCACGAGCACAGCCGGGGGGGGCACAACCGGGGGGCACAGCCAGGGGTACAGCATCACAGGGCCACGGGCACAGCCGGGGGGGCACAACCGGGGGGCAGAGCTGGAGGCAATGGTGGAGACAGTGAGACACAACCGGGGGGCACAACCCGGGGTACAGCGTCACACGGCCCTGGGCACAGCCATGGGGGTACAGCTGGGGGGCACAGCCCAAGGTACAGCGTGACAAAGCCACAGGCACAACCAGGGGACGGACACAACCAGGGGACACAACCGGGGGGGTACAGTGTCACACGGCCCTGGGTACAGCCGGGGGACACAACCGGGCGTACAGCGTCACAGGGCCACGGACACAGCCGGGGGGCACAGCCAAGGCTACAGTGTGACAGAGCCACAAGCACAACCTGGGGGGCACAACCGGGGGTACCACGTCACAGGGCCACGGACACAGCCGTGGGGGCACAACCGGGGGCACACGGTGTTGCAGGTCGGGTTGTACAACAGGCCATGCTGCGTGTCAGGCTGTGCCACACGCCGTCACATGCTGTGTCACGTGTCAGGCCGTGCCGCACACCGTGTCGGCCTGTGTCACGTGTTGGGCTGTGTCACACGCCATCGCATGTTGTGTCACGTGTTCTGTTGTGTGTCAGACTGTACCGCACACCGTGTCGGGCTGTGTCACGTGTCAGACTGTGTCACACGCTGTCACGGGCTGTGCCACGTGTCAGACTGTACCACACACCATCGTGTGTTGTGTCACACGTCGGGCTGTGTCACACGGCGTCACAGGCTGTGTCACGTGTCGGGCTGTGTCACACGCCATCGCGTGTTCTGTCACGTGTTCTGTCGTGTGTCAGGCCGTGCCGCACACCGTGTCGGCCTGTGTCACGTGTCGGGCTGTGTCACACACCATCGCGTGTTGTGTCACGTGTTCTGTTGCGTGTCAGGCTGTACCGCACACCGTGTCGGGCTGTGTCACGTGTCAGACTGTGTCACACACTGTCACGGGCTGTGCCACGTGTCAGACTGTACCACACGCCATCGCGTGTTGTGTCACACGTCGGGCTGTGTCACACGGCATCACAGGCTGTGTCACATGTCGGGCTGTGTCACACGCCATCGCGTGTTGTGTCACGTGTTCTGTTGTGTGTCAGGCCGTGCCGCACACCGTGTCGGGCTGTGTCACGTGTCAGGCTCTGCCACATGCCATCGCGTGTTGTGTCAAGTGTGGGGCTGTGTCACACACTGTCACGGGCTGTGTCACCTGTCAGACTGTACCACACGCCATCGCGTGTTGTGTCACGTGTCGGGCTGTGTCACACGCCATCACGGGCTGTGTCACCTGTCAGACTGTACCACACACTGTCGCGTGTTGTGTCATGTGTCAGGCTGTGCCACAGGCTGTCACAGGCTGTGTCACGTGTCAGGCTGTACCACACGCCATCGCGTGTAGTGTCACGTGTTCTGTTGCGTGTCAGGCCGTGCCGCACACCGTGTCAGGCCGCGTCACGCGTCGGGGTGTACCGCGACCCCTCGTCACCCCCGACGACGAGCCGTGGGGTGTTGCTGTACCCCCCGGGGGTGCCCCCCAGGAGCCCACCGGTGACGGTGACGCTGGGGGAGGGCGTCCCCGGGTGACGGAGTGACACGGACCCCCTGGGGGGCCGATACTCCCCTCCCTGCCCCCACCCCTGCTCTGCCAACACCTCCCAAATCCCCCCTCCTTGCCCTCAACTGCCCCCCTAAACCTTCCTGCACCCCCCAAATCCCCTCCCCCTGCCCCCAACTGCCCCCTAGAGCTCCCCTGCTCCCCTCAAATAACCCCAACCCCTCCACTGCCCCCCACAACCCCCTTCCCCAATGCTAACTGCCCCCCCAACCCCTCCTGCTCCCCCCAACCCCCCCTCCCGTCACTAACTGCCCCCCAAATCCCCCTCCCCGACACTAACTGACCCCCCAAACCCTCCTGCTCTCCCAAATCCCCCCTCCCCATCGCTAACTGACCCCCAAACTCCCCCTCCCTGCCCCCAATTCCCCTTCCCCGTCACTAACTGCCCCCCCAAACCCTCCTGCTCCCCCCAACTCCCCCTCCCCATTGCTAACTGCCCCCCAAATACCCCCTCCCCATCATTAACTGCCCCCCCAAACCCTTCTGCTCCCCCAAATCCCCCCTCCCCATCGCTAACTGCCCCCAAACCCTCCTGCTCCCCCAAATCCCCCCTCCCCATCGCTAACTGCCTCCCCAATACCCCCCTCCCCATCATTAACTGCCCCCCCAAACCCTCCTGCTCCCCCAAATCCCCCCTCCCCATCGCTAACTACCCCCCAAACCCTCCTGCTCCCCCCAACTCCCCCTCCCCATCGCTAACTGCCCCCCAAACTCCCCCTCCCTGCCCCCAACCCCCCTCCCCATCGTTAACTGCCCCCCAAACCCTCCTGCTCCCCCCCTGCTCCCCCAAACAGCCCCCTAGCTCCTCCCACTCCTCCATCCCCCCCGTCACCTCCCCCAGACCCTTCCCCGCCGTCCCTGAAGCCGCCGCTGCGCTCGCCCTAAATTCACACCCCCAACCCCCGCCAACCTCCGGAGGGGTAGGCCCAAGCCGCGACCTTTCCTAGCGGCGGCGGCCGGACCGGGACGCGGTGGGGGCGGGTTCGGGCGGGCGGGCGAGGCCGCGGCCTCCGGAGCGGCGCTTCGGCGAGACTCGGCCGCTTCGGCAATTTCCGGTTCTTTCCGGCGATGCTTCGGCAATCTCCGGCAGCACTTCGGTAATCTTCGGCAATCTCCGGCTCCACTTCGGCAATCTCCGGCAACACTTCGGTAATCTTCGGCAATCTCCGGCTACTCTTCGGCAATCTCCGGCCACACTTCGGCAATCTCCGGCACTTCCCGGCGGCGCTTCGGCAATCTTCGGCCCTTTCCGTCACTCTTCGGCTCTTTTCGTCAGTCTTCGGCAATCTCCGGCCGCTTCCGGCCGCTCTCGGCCCTGGGAGGCGTGACCGGCGGCGCTCGCCAGCTGGGGGCGGGGCTTCCCGCCTCCCTGCTTCGTAAATTATTCATGAGCCCATCCCACCTCGGCGCAGGGGGGTGGCGCGTCCCGCCTCGCTTCCACGGAGCAGCCCACCGCCGCCGCTCCCCGTTTCCCCCGCCGCTTCCCCCGCCTCCCCCAACGCGGTCCGTTTCCCCCTCCCTTCCCCACCGCCTTTATCCCGGCGTCCCCCGCGTTTCCCCTTCCCACACACCCCCCCCCGTCTCCCCTCCGCCGAATGGTACGTTCCGACCACGCTCCTTCCCGCCCCCGCAGCGGCGCGCGGCCCGCCTCGTGCGTGGGCCGAGGCTATATAAGGCCCCCGCGGGTCGCCTCAGCGCTCAGTCGCGCCGGAGAGCGCGGAGCGGCCGGAGTGTCCGGGGGGGAACCTCCCGCCGCCCGTGGGGCTGCTTTGGACCCGTGGGGCTGGTACCCGCCCGTGGGGCTGGTTCCGACCCGTGGGGCTGGTTTACCCACGTCGCCGGTCGGTGTTTGGCCCGTGGAGGCGGCGGAGGTGTTTGTTTGAGGCCGGGAGGCGGCGGGAGGCCGCGGTCCGACCGGCGCCATGCACGGTGGGCCGCCTTCGGGCGACAGCGCCTGCCCCTTGCGCACCATCAAGCGGGTCCAGTTCGGCATCCTCAGCCCCGATGAGATGGTACCGGCTTGGGGGAGGGGGCTGCGAGGGGATGGGGGGGGGGCTGGGGGGAAGAGAAAGGGAGCGGTGGTGGGAAATGGCGCCGGGGCACCGAGAGGGGGGGATAGAGAGGCCCCCAGGGAGGGGGGATGGAGGGGGTGGGATGGGGTATAGCGCCCCCCGCGGGCTGGGTATGGCCCTGTAGGGGACAGGGGAGGAAGGGGGGGGGTCTGGGGTGGTCTAGGGGGGTGCTGGAGGGGGCCTTTGTGAGGGTCTGGAGAGGCTTTGGGGGCGCTGGGGCTGGTCAAGGTGCCTCTGGGGGTGCCTGGAGGGGCCTTTGGGGGTGCCCTGGAAGGGGCTTGGGGGGCACTGGGGGGGGGGGTCAGGGTGCCTCTGGGGCTACCCTGGAGGGGGTCTTGGGGGGCCTGGAGGGGCCTTTGGGTTCCTTGGGGGGGTCAGGGTGCTTCTGGGGGTGCCCTGGATGCGGCCCTGGGAGGCCCGGAGGGGCCTTTGGGTCCCGCCCCGAGGGGCCTTGGGGGGGTCTGAGGGTGCCCTGGAAGGGGTCTGGGGGGCACTGGGGGGGTCAGGGTGCCTCTGGGATTGCCCTGGATGGGGTCTGGGGGGGCCTGGAGGGGCCTTTGGGGGCCTGGGGGGGTTCAGAGTGCCCCTGGGGGTGCCCTGAAGGGGTCTGGGGGCACTGGGGGGGTCAGGGTGCCTCTGGGATTGCCCTGGATGGGGTCTGGGGGGGCCTGGAGGGACCTTTGGGGGGTCTTGGGGATGCTGGGGGTGCCCTGGAAGGGGTCTGGGGGGCACGGAGGGTCAGGGTGCCTCTGGGGGTGCCCTGGATGGGGCCTTTGGGGGGTCTTGGGTGTGCCCTGGAAGGGATCTGGGGGGCACTGGGGGGGTCAGGGTGCCTCTGAGGGTGCCTTGGGAGGCCTGGAGGGGCCTTTGGGGAGCCTGGGGGGGTCTTAGAGGTGCCCTGAAAGGGGTCTTGGGGCACTGGGGGGGGTCAGGGTGCCTCTGGGGATGCCCTGGATGGGGCCTTGGGGGGCCTGGGGGTGGTCGGGGGGCCTTCAGGGCTCGGGGGGTCGTCATGGTGCCACTGGGGGGTCTGGAGGGGCTTTGAGGCGCTGAGAGTGATCAGGGGGCCTTTGGGGGGGGGCCTGGAGGGGCCTTTGAGTGCTCTGGGCAGATCTTGGGGGCACTGGGGGGGGGTGGGTGGGTCAGGGTGCCCTGAAAGGGGCCTTTGGGGGGGCTGGGGGGTCTTGAAGGGGCTGGGGGTGGGTCAGGGTGTCCTGAAAGGGGCCTTTGGGGGGGCTGGGGGGCAGCCTTGGGGTCTCTGGGGGTGCCCGGGGCGGGTCAGGGGGTCACTGGGGGTGCCCGGGGGGCACTGGGGGTGGTCAGGGGGGTCTGGGGGTGCCGGGGGGGGTGGCAGCCTTGGGGCCTTTGTGGGGGTCCCTGGGGGTGTCCTGGAGGTGCTCTGAGGGGTCCCTGGGGGGGGTCTTGAGGGACCTTCTGGTCCCGGGGTGTCCCTGGGAATGGCCAGGGTGTATTTGGGGGGTGGGTGGGCTTGGGGTCCCTGGGGGGGGAGCTGGGGGTCCCGGGGGGGGCCCTACAAGTGTGCTGGGGGGGTGGGGATATTGGGGTGAGGGGGGTCCATGGGGGGGGGTTCATGGGGGGGGCAGGGACATGAAGGGGGGGGCACGAAGGGGGCACACAGGGGTTTGAGGGGGGCAGGGGGGGGTCCTGGGGGGGGTCGGGGGAGGTCCATGGGGGGCACAGGGGTTTGGGGGGGGGGAAAGGGGGGGGGTCCTGGTGGTGTCAGGGTTACTGTGGGGGGTCAGGGGGGATCCATGGGGGTCACAGGGATTTGGGGGGGGGGAAGGGGGGGGTCCTGGTGGTGTCAGGGGTTACCGTGGGGGGTGGGGGGGGTACAAGGGGGGGGCAGAGAGGGCCCTGGGGGAGTTCAAAGGTTATGGGGGGGGTTGCGGGGAGGGGGTTCCTGGACATGGGGGTCCCCGGGGTGGGGGTCCAGGACCCTCAGAAGGTGGGTTGGGGTCTGGGGGGGGTGTTATGGGGTGAATTGGGGGGTCCCTTCTCCCCCTCACCCCCCCCCTTTTCCCCCCCCCCAGAAACGGATGTCGGTGACCGAGGGGGGCATCAAGTACCCTGAGACCACGGAGGGGGGGCGCCCCAAACTGGGGGGGCTCATGGACCCCCGTTGCCAGACCTGCGCCGGTGAGAGACCCCCCCCTGCACCCCCAAACACCCCCCCCGGCACCCGGGGGGCATCCTGGGGGGGAGGGGTGGGGGTGCCCCCGTGGAGAGGGACTCGGGGGGGGGGGAGGGGGTCATAGTATGGCTGGAAAACGGGGGGGGGGTGTCGCCAACAACCCCCCCATTCCCCCCCCCAAGTATAGACCCACCCTGGGCCTTTCTGGGGGTTGGGGGGGGGTCCTTATCTCCTATGGGGGGGGTCTGCAATTGTTCCCCCCCCCCCTTTTAGTTTTTGGGGGAGGAGACCCCTTTTTTGGGTGGGGGGCAACACCACCTATTCCCTCCCCTGCAAGGAGAGTTGGTGACCCCCCCCCCCCCGCCCCCCGTGAGTTGTGCCCCCTCCCCTCCCAGGCCCATCCCCCACCCCCCAAAATACCTCCCTGGGTCCCCCCCGGGGTATTGGGGTGCCCCCCCATGACTCGCGCCCCCTCCCTTCACCCCAACCCCCGAACTACTTCCCTGGGTGCCCCCCCTGGGTATCAGGGTCCCCCCCCTGTGCTGGGGTGCCCCCCCCAGCTATCAGTGTGCCCCCCCCCATGACTCACGCCCCCTCCCCTTCCCCCCCATCCCCCACCCCCATCCCCCAAACTACCACCCTGGGTGCCCCCCCCCCCGGGGTCAGGGTGCCCCCCCTGGGTATTGGGGTGCCCCCCATGACTCATGCCCCATCCCCCAAACTACCACCCTGGGTGCCCCCCCCGGGTATTGGGGTCCCCCCCCAGGTATCAGGGTGCCCCCCGTGACTCACACCCCCTCCCCTTCCCCCCCATCCCCCACCCCCCAAACTACCACCCTGGGTGCCCTTCCCTGAGGTCAGGGGTCCCCTCCTGGGTATTGGGGGGTCCCCCCCAGGTATCAGGGTGCCCCCCAGTGACTCACACCCCCTACCCTTCCCCCCACCCCCCAAACTACCACCCTGGGTCCCCCCCTGGGGTCAGGGTGCCCCCCCATGACTCACGCCCCCTCCTCTTCACCCATCCCCCAAACTATCACCCTGGGTGCCCTTCCCCGGTGTTGGGGTCCCCCCCCGGGGTCAGGGTCCCCCCCCAGGTGTCGGGGTCCCCCCCGGGTATCAAGGTGCCCCCCCCCATGACTCACACCCCCTCCCCTTCCCCCCCATCCCCCAAACTATCACCCTGGGTGCCCTTCCCCGGGTCAGGGTGCCCCCCCTGGGTATGGGGGTCCCCCCGGGTATCGGGGTGCCCCCTGGTATCGGGGTCCCCCGTGCGGGGGCGCTGACGGGCCCGCGCAGGGAACATGACGGAGTGCCCGGGCCACTTCGGGCACGTGGAACTGGCCAAACCCGTCTTCCACGTCGGCTTCTTGGGAAAACCATGAAGATCCTGCGCTGCGTCTGCTTCTTCTGCTCCAAGCTGCTGGTGGATGCGGTGAGACCCCCGGGAGACCCCCGCCCACACAGACCTGCCCCCGGGACCCCTGCCCACACAGACCTGCCCCCGGGACCCCTGCCCCCGGGAGACCCCCGCCCACACAGACCTGCCCCTGGGACCCCTGCCCCCGGGAGACCCCTGCCCACACAGACCTGCCCCTGGGACCCCTGCCCCCGGGAGACCCCTGCCCACAGAGACCTGCCCCCAGGACCCCCGCCCACACAGACCTGCCCCCTGGGATCCCTGCCCCCGGAGACCCCCGCCCACAGAGACCTGCCCCCGGGAGACCCCTGCCCACAGAGACCTGCCCCCTGGGATCTCTTCCCCCGGGAGACCCCCGCCCACAGAGACCTGCCCCGGGAGACCCCTGCCCACAGAGACCTGCCCCCGGGACCCCCGCCCATACAGACCTGCCCCCTGGGATCCCTTCCCCCGGGAGACCCCCGCCCACACAGAGACCTGCCCCCGGGACCCCTGCCCACACAGAGACCTGCCCCCAGGAGACCCCTGCCCACACAGAGGGACCCCGCCCACAGAGACCTGCCCCTGGGACCCCCCCCCCGGGAGACCCCTGCCCACAGAGAGACCTGCCCCTGAGACCCCCTGCCCTGCCAGAGACCTGCCCCTGGGACCCCCCTGCCCCCAGGAGCCCCCTGCCCTGCCAGAGACCTGCCCCTGGGACCCCTGCCCCCACAGAGAGACCTGCCCCTGGGAGCCCCCTGCCCCCCCCCCGAGAGACCCCCCCCCCAAAGGGGTTTTGTGCCCCCCAACTACTCCTCTGTGACCCCAGAACAGCGTTTTGTGCCCCTCAAACCCAACCTGTGCCCTCCCAATTGGGTTTTGGGCCCCCAACCCCACCTCATGCCCCCCAGCTCACCCTTGGGGACCCCAATATAGGGTTTGGTGCCCCCCCAACTCACCTTGTGACCCCCAACTACCCCTCTGTGCCCCCAAAACAGCATTTAGTGCTCCCCCCAACCCACCTTGTGCCACCCAACTCACCTTTTGTGCCCCCAATATAGGGTTTGGTGCCCCCCCAACTACCCCTTTGTGCCCCCAATATAGGGTTTGGTGCCCCCCCAACTACCCCTTTGTGCCCCCAATATAGGGTTTGGTGCCCCCCCAACCCACTTTGTGCCCCCAAAACAGCATTTAGTGCCCCCCAACTCACCTTTTGTGCCCCCAATATAGGGTTTGGTGCCCCCCAACTACCCCTTTGTGCCCCCAAAACAGCATTTTGTGCCCCCCCCAACCCACCTTGTGCCCCCAACTACCCCTTTGTGCCCCCAATATAGGGTTTGGTGCCCCCCAACTACCCCTCTGTGCCCCCAAAACAGCATTTAGTGCCCCCAGACCCACCCTTTGTGCCCCCAATATAGGGTTTGGTGCCCCCCCAACTCACCTTGTGACCCCCAACTACCCCTCTGTGCCCCCAAAACAGCATTTAGTGCCCCCCAACCCACCCTGTGCCCCCCAACTCACCTTTTGTGCCCCCAATATAGGGTTTGGGGCCCCCCCAACCCACCTTGTGCTGCCCAACTACCCCTCTGTGCCCCCAAAACAGCATTTAGTGCCCCCCAACCCACCCTGTGCCCCCCAACTCACCTTTTGTGCCCCC
>CM050686.1:0-50968 GCA_027574665.1 Rhynochetos jubatus | reverse complement strand
ACTCCCTCCATCCCCCCCAGACCCCCCCAGCCTCCCTCCATCCCCCCAGACCCCTCCAGCCTCCCTACATCTCCCTCCAACCCTGGGTGTCACCCCCTCCATCCCCCCAGACCCCTCCAGCCTCCCTACATCTCCTTCCAACCCTGGGTGTCACCCCCTCCATCCCCCCAGACCCCCCCAGCCTCCCTCCATCCCCCCCCAGACCCCCCCCAGCCTCCCTCCATCCCCCCCAGACCCCTCCAGCCTCCCTCCAACCCCGGGTGTCACCCCCTCCATCCTCCCAGACCCCCCCAGCCTCCCTCCATCCCCCCAGATCCCTTCAGCCTCCATCCATCCTCCCTACATCTCCCTCCAACCCTGGGTGTCACCCCCCTCCATCCCCCCAGACCCCTCCAGCCTCCCTCCATCCTCCTCTGTCTACCCCTAAGTCCCTTCCAGGCCCCTCCCATCTCCCCCTAACCCTCCCCAAATCCCCTCCAAGCCACCCCATCTCCCCCGTCTCCTCCCCTCTGACCCGGGCGTCACCCGCAGTGTCACCACCCCTTACAACGCCGACTTCGACGGGGACGAGATGAACCTGCACCTCCCGCAGTCGCTGGAGACGCGGGCGGAGATCCAGGAGCTGGCCATGGTGCCCCGCATGATCGTCACCCCCCAGTCCAACCGCCCCGTCATGGGCATCGTGCAGGACACCCTCACCGCCGTCCGCAAGTTCACCAAGCGCGACGTCTTCCTCGAGCGCGTACGTCCACGGCGGGAGGGGGGGGCGCGCCGCCCGTTTTCGGCTCGGAAAGGGGGAGGGGGGCATGGGAGGGGGGTCTGGGGCATGGGAGGGGGGTCTGGGGACGTTGGAGGGGGGTGATGTGGCTCTTGGGTGGGAAAAGGGGGGGGCTCTGAGGGCGTTGGAGGGGGTTTTGGGGGCGTTGGAGGGGGGGTGACGTGGCTCTTGGGTGGGAAAAGGGGGGTATGGGGGCATGGAGGGGTTGATGTGGCTCTTGGGTGGGCAAAGGGGGGGTCTGGGGCATTGGAGGGGGTTTTGGGGGCGTTGGAGGGGGGTGATGTGGCTCTTGGGTGGGAAAAGGGGGGTCTGGGGACGTTGGAGGGGGTTTTGGGAGCGTTGGAGGGGGGGTGATGTGGCTCTTGGGTGGGAAAAGGGGGGGTCTGGGGGCGTTGGAGGGGGGTGATGTGGCTCTTGGTGGGAAAAGGGGGGTCTGGGGCGTGGGAGGGGGTTGACGTGGCTCTTGGGTGGGAAAAGGGGGGGTCTGGGGACGTTGGAGAGGGTTTTGGGAGCGTTGGAGGGGGGTGATGTGGCTCTTGGGTGGGAAAAGGGGGGGTCTGGGGGTATTGGAGGAGGTTTTGGGGGCGTTGGAGGGGGGTGATGTGGCTCTTGGGTGGGAAAGGGGGGGTCTGGGGGCGTTGGGGGGGGTTGATGTGGTTTCCTGGGTAGGAAAAAGGGGCTTGGGGAGGTTATTGGGGTTGGGGGAGGGGGTGGCAAAGGGGGTTTTGGGGTGTTGTCTTTGGGGTGTCCCTGAGCTTTGGGGAGGGGGTTTGGGGGATGGTTTTGAGACCTTCTTGGGTGGTTGTGAGAGGGTTTGGGGTCCCCGTGGCTCTCCCTGACCCCCCCAGAAGGATTTTGGGGTCCCCGTGGTTCTCCCTGACCCCCCAGGAAGGATTTTGGGGTCCCTGTTGGTCTCCCTGACCCCCCCGAAGTTTTTTGGGGTCCCTGTTGGTCTCCCTGACCCCAGAAGGTTTTTGGGGTCCCTGTTGGTGTCTTTGCCCCTCCCCAGGATTTTGGGGTAGCTGTGGCTCTCCCTGACTCCCCAGAAAGGATTTTGGGGTCCCTATGTGTCTCCCTGACCCCCCCACAAGGATTTTGGGGTCCCTGTGGCTCTCTCTGACCCCCAGGAAGGATTTTGGGGTCCCTATGTGTCTCCTTGACCCCCCCACAAGGACTTTGGGGTCCCTGTGGCTCTCCCTGACCCCCAGGCAGGATTTTGGGGTCCCTGTGGCTCTCCCTGACCCCCCACAAAGATTTTGGGGTCCCTGTTGGTCTCCCTGACCCCAGAAGGTTTTTGGGGTCCCTGTTGGTGTCTCCCTGACTCCCCCCACAAGGATTTTGGGGTCCCTGTGGCTCTCTCTGACCCCCAGGAAGGATTTTGGGGTCCCTATGTGTCTCCTTGACCCCCCCACAAGGATTTTGGGGTCCCTGTGGCTCTCCCTGACCCCCCAGGAAGGATTTTGGGGTCCCTGTGGGTCTCTTTGTTCCCCCCTAGGATTTTGGGGTCCCCGTGGTTCTCCCTGACCCCCCCGAAAGGATTTTGGGGTCCCCGTGGCTCTCCCTGACCCCCTGGCAGGGTTTTGGGGTCCCTATGGGTTTCTTTGCTCCCCTGGCAGGATTTTGGGGTCCCTGTGGCTCTCCCTGACCCCCTGGCAGGGTTTTGGGGTCCCTATGGGTTTCTTTGCCCCCCTGGCAGGATTTTGGGGTCCCTGTGGCTCTCCCTGACCCCCCTCCACAAGGATTTTGGGGTCCCTGTGCATTTCTTTGCCCCCTCCCAAAGGATTTTGGAGTCCCTTTGCCCCCCCCCAAAGGATTTTGGGGTCCCTTTGACTCTCCCCAAGTACTTGGGGTCCCTACAGCCCTCTCCGCCCCCCGCCCCAGCGTTCGCCCTTCCCTGGGGTGCCCCCCCCATGGTTTCGGGGTGCTGAGGGGGTGTGTGTGCCCCCTCCCCAGGGGGAGGTGATGAACCTCCTGATGTTCCTGTCCACGTGGGACGGGAAGGTGCCCCAACCCGCCGTGCTCAAACCCCGCCCCCTCTGGACCGGGAAACAGATCTTCTCCCTCATCATCCCCGGCCACATCAACTGCGTCCGCACCCACAGCACCCACCCCGACGACGAGGACAGCGGGCCCTACAAGCACATCTCCCCCGGGGACACCAAGGTGGGGGGCCGGGGGGGGGTCCTGGGGGGGGTTTGGGGGAGATTGGAGGGGGTTTAGGGGGGTCTGGGGGGGTTTAGGGGGTGATCTGGGGTCAGTTAGAGGGGTACGATGGGGATAGCGGGGCCCTACAAGCACATCTGCCCCGGGGACACCAAGGTGGGGGGCCGGGGGGGGAGTTGGGGGGTCCGGGGGCGCTGCCGGGGGGGTCTGGGGGGGTTTAGGGGGTGATCTGGGGGCAGTTGGGGGGGTACGATGGGGATAGCGGGGCCCTACAAGCACATCTCCCCTGGGGACACCGAGGTGGGGGGCTGGGGGGGGGTCCTGGGGGGCTGCCGGGGGGGTCTGGGGGGTTTAGGGGGTGATCTGGGGGCAGTTGGGGGGGTACGATGGGGATAGCGGGGCCCTACAAGCACATCTCCCCTGGGGACACCGAGGTGGGGGGCTGGGGGGGGGTCCTGGGGGGCTGCCGGGGGGTTGGAGGGGGTTTAGGGGCTGATCTGGGGGCAGCTGGGGGGCTGTGATGGAGACGGGGGGGCCCTACAAGCACATCTCCCCCGGGGACACCAAGGTGGAGGCCTGGGGGGGGGTCCTGGGGGTGATTGGGGGAGATTGGAGGGGGTTTGGGGGGGTCTGGGGGGGTTTAGGGGGAGATCTGGGGGCAGTTGTGGGGGTACGATGAGGATAGCGGGGCCCTACAAGCACATCTGCCCTGGGGACACCGAGGTGGGGGGCTGGGGGGGGGTCCTGGGGGGGTTTGGGGGAGATTGGAGGGGGTCTGGGGGGGTTTAGGGGCTGATCTGGGGGCAGCTGGGGGGGCTGTGATAGAGACAGGGGGGGCCCTACAAGCACATCTCCCCTGGGGACACCAAGGTGGGGGCCTGGGGAGGGGTCCTGGGGGTGATTGGGGGAGATTGGAGGGGGTTTGGGGGGGTCTGGGGGGGTTTAGGGGGTGATCTGGGGGCAGTTGTGGGGGTACGAGGAGGATAGCGGGGCCCTACAAGCACATCTGCCCCAGGGACACCAAGGTGGGGGGCTGGGGGGGGCCGGGGGAGGCAGTTGGGGGGTCCTGGAGGGCTGCTGGGGGGGTCTGGGGGGGTTTAGGGGGTGATCTGGGGGCAGTTGGGGGGGTACGATGGGGATAGCGGGGCCCTACAAGCACATCTCCCCTGGGGACACCGAGGTGGGGGGCTGGGGGGGGGTCCTGGGGGGCTGCCGGGGGGTTGGAGGGGGTTTAGGGGCTGATCTGGGGGCAGCTGGGGGGGCTGTGATGGAGACGGGGGGGCCCTACAAGCACATCTCCCCCGGGGACACCAAGGTGGAGGCCTGGGGGGGGGTCCTGGGGGTGATTGGGGGAGATTGGAGGGGGTTTGGGGGGGTCTGGGGGGGTTTAGGGGGTGATCTGGGGGCAGTTGGGGGGGTACGATGGGGATAGCGGGGCCCTACAAGCACATCTCCCCCGGGGACACCAAGGTGGGGGGCGGGGGGGGGGTCCTGGGGGGGTTTGGGGGAGATTGGAGTGGGTCTGGGGGGGTTTAGGGGCTGATCTGGGGGCAGCTGGGGGGGCTGTGATGGAGACAGGGGGGGCCCTACAAGCACATCTCCCCCGGGGACACCAAGGGGGGGGTCTTGGGGGGTTTGGGGGGGGGGTCTGGGAAGGTTTGGTAGGACTTGAGGATGCTCGGGGTGGGGGGGGCGGCTCTTGGGGTGCCCTGGAAGGGTCTGGGGTGCCCCAGAGGGGGGTCTTTGTGGTACATGAGGGTGCTCGGGGGGGGCTCTTGGGGTGCCCTGGGGGGGTCCCTGTTGTTGGGGGGGGGCGTCCCAAACCCCGTGTCCCCCCCCCCGCAGTGTGTGGCTGCTCCTGCTGAACCGTGTGATCCCCGGGGGCGGGGGGTGCGGTTGGGTGACCCCTGTGGCTATTTGGTGGGCGAGGGGTTCCCCGAGGAGTTTGGGGGGGGGTGGGGGTGGTCTTAGGGGTGTGCTGACCCCCCCACCCCCCCCCCGGCAGGTGATCGTGGAGAACGGGGAGCTGATCATGGGGATCCTGTGCAAGAAGTCGCTGGGCACCTCGGCCGGGTCCCTGGTGCACATCTCCTACCTGGAGATGGGCCACGACACCACCCGCCTCTTCTACAGCAACATCCAGACCGTCATCAACAACTGGCTGCTCATCGAGGGTGGGTCTGGGGGGGCCGGGGGGGGGGCCGGGGGGGGGCTACAGGGGTCATGAGGGGGTCCCAGACCCCCTACCTGGGCTGTGGGGCCGCCACACCTCCGGGCTCTTCTATAGCAACATCCAGACCATCATCAACAACTGGTTGCTCATCGAGGGTGGGGCTGGGGTGGCCGGGGGGGGAGCTGGGAGGAGGCTACAGGGGTTGTGGGGGGGGGTCCAGGGGGTCCCAGACCCCCTACGTGGGCTGTGGGGCCGCCACACCTCCGGGCTCTTCTATAGCAACATCCAGACCATCATCAACAACTGGCTGCTCATTGAGGGTGGGTCTGGGGGGGCCGGGGGGGGGCTACAGGGGTCATGAGGGGGTCCCAGACCCCCTACGTGGGCTGTGGGGCCGCCACACCCCCGGCCTTGTCTATAGCATCCTCCACACCGTCAACAACTGGCTGCTCATTGAGGGGGGGGCCCGGGGGGGGGGCTACAGGGGTCATGAGGGGGTCCCAGACCCCCTACATGGGCTGCGGGGCCGCCACACCCCCAGCCTCTTCTATAGCAACATCCAGACCATCATCAACAACTGGTTGCTCATCGAGGGGGGGGCTGGGGGGGCTGGGGAGGGGCTACAGGGGTCATGAGGGGGTCCCAGACCCCCTACCTGGGCTGCGGGGCCGCCACACCCCCGGGCTCTTCTATAGCAACATCCAGACCATCATCAACAACTGGCTGCTCATTGAGGGTGGGTCTGGGGGGGCTAGGGGGGGCTACAGGGGGGCTATGGGGGGTGGGGGTGTGGTCCTGGGGGTCCCAGACCCCCTACATGGGCTGCGGGGCCGCCACACCCCCGGCCTCTTCTATAGCATCCTCCAGATTGTAATCAACAACTGGCTGCTCATCGAGGGTGGGTCTGGGGGGGCCGGGGCGGGGGGCTACAGGCATCATGAGGGGGTCCCAGACCCCCTACATGGGCTGTGGGGCCACCACACCCCCGGGCTCTTCTATAGCAACATCCAGACCATCATCAACAACTGGCTGCTCATCGAGGGTGGGGCTGGGGGGGCTGGGGGGGGGGGCTGGGAGGGGGTTACAGGTGTTGGGGGGGGGGTCCTGGGGGTCCCAGACCCCCTACATGGGCTGCGGGGCCACCACACCCCCGGCTTCTATTATCCAAACTGGTCAGTGATTGGCTGCTCATGAAGGGGGGGGGGGGGCTGGGGTGGGGGTCCCAGGGGTCCCAGACCCCCCACGTGGGCTGCAGGACCACCCCCCACCCCCCTTCTACAGCATCATCCAAACCATGGTCAGTGATTGGCTGCTCATGGAAGTTGGGGGGGGGGGGGGGTGTCCCCAACCTCTTTCGGGGGCCCTGACCCCTCTCATACCCCACAGTGGGGGTGTGGGGACCTGGGGCTGCATCCCTGGGGGGCTGCACCCCCTTTTTTTGGGGGTGGGGGGGCACCTTGGCCCCCCCCCCTCCTTTTCCCACCCCCACAGCAGGGGGCCAGGTTGACTTTTGGGATAACACATGACTTTTGGGGCACCCTAGGACCCCTGGGGGGGGGTTGTGAGGTGCCAAAGGGACCCCCTTAAAATTGGGGGACCCCCTTTGACCCCCCCCTATTTTCACACACCCCCCCAGGCCACACTATCGGCATCGGGGACTCCATCGCCGACGCCAAGACCTACCAGGACATCCAGAACACCATCAAGAAGGCCAAGCAGGACGTCATCGAGGTGGGGGAGGGGTGGGGGGGTTTGGGGGACCCCCTCCCCAAATCTGGGGGGGGGGGCCCTAGTGACACCCTGACCTCCCCTCGTTAAGGTTTTTGGGGTTCCCCTGGGGTGGGGGGTTACCCACCCTTTGGTGACAGCGGTGGGGCGTGGCGCCGTGGGGAGGGGGGTTTTGGGGGGTGTCCCCCCCCACTCGCCGGTGTCTCTGCAGGGTTTTGGGGTGCCCCTGGGTGATGCTGTGGGACTCGGGGGGTTTGGGGGTGTCCTCAGTGATCCTGGGGACAGGTTTTGGGGGCTCCCCCGGTGATACTGGGAAGGTTTTGGGGTGCCCCCGGGGTTCTAGAGCACCCCCAGTTCCCCTGGGACACCTTGGGGGGTACCCCTGGGGTTCTAGAGCTCCCCCTGAGCCCTTGGGCTGTTTTGGGGTGCCCCTGGGGTTCTAGAGCACCCGCAGCTCCCCCAGAACATTTTGGGGTGCCACTGGGTTCTAGAGCCCCCCCGGGACATCTTGGGGTGCCCCTGGGGTTCTAGAGCACCCCCCATTCCCCCAGGACATTTTGGGGTGCCACTGGGTTCTAGAGCTCCCCCAGCTCCCCTGGGATGTCTTGGGGTGCCCCTGGGGTTCTAGAGCACCCCCCCCTTCCCTGGGGACATCTTGGGGTGCCCCCTGGGTTCTAGAGCACCCACAGCTCCCCTGGGACATCTTGGGGTGCCCCTGGGGTTCTGGAGCACCCACAGCTCCCCCGGGACATTTTGGGGTGCCCCTGGGGTTCTAGACTACTCCCAGTTCTCCTGGGACATCTTGGGGTGCCCCTGGGGTTCTAGAGTACTCCCAGTTCTCCTGGGACATTTTGGGGTACCCCTGGGGTTCTGGAGCACCCACAGCTCCCCTGGGACATCTTGGGGTGCCCCCGGGGTCCTGAAGCACCCTACCACCCCCCGCGGAACGTTCCGGCCCGCTTCCCGATGATCCATCCCGGCCCCCCACCCCCCCCCTTTATTCCCTCCCGGGGCTCCCCCTGAATTTCGGGGCGCCCTGACGTCACCCCCGGGGTGTGTGTGTGTGGGGGGGGGTTGGTTCTAGGTCATCGAGAAGGCGCACAACAACGAGCTGGAGCCGACGCCGGGGAACACCCTGCGCCAGACCTTCGAGAACCAGGTCAACCGCATCCTCAACGACGCCCGTGACAAGACCGGCTCCTCTGCCCAGAAATCCCTCTCCGAGTACAACAACTTCAAGTCCATGGTGGTCTCGGGGGCCAAGGGCTCCAAGATCAACATCTCCCAGGTGCGGGGGGGGGTCCTGGGGGGCTCTCTGAGGGGTTTCGAGGGGTCTCTGAGGGGTTTGGGGGGCTCTTGTTGGATTTGGAGGCATCTGGGGGGGGTTCTTGGGGGTCTGTGGTGGTCTGGGGCTCCAAGATCAACCTCTTCCAGGTGCGGGGAGGGGTCCTGGGGGCTCTCTGAGGAGTTTGGGGGGGTCTCTGAGGGGTCCGGGGGGCTCTCTGAGGAGTTTGGGGGGGTCTCTGAGGGGTTTCAGGGGGTCTCTGAGGGGTTTGGGGGGCTCTTGTTGGGTTTGGAGGCATCTGAGGGGGGTTCTTGGGGGTCTATGGTGGTCTCGGGGGCCAAGGGCTCCAAGATCAACATCTCCCAGGTGCGGGGGGGGGGTCCGGGGGGGCTCTCTGAGGGGCTTCGAGGGGTCTCTGAAGGGTTGGGGGGGCTCTTTTTGGGTTTGGAGACATCTGGGGGGGGTTCTTGGGGGTCTGTGGTGGTCTGGGGCTCCAAGATCAACCTCTTCCAGGTGCGGGGAGGGGTCCTGGGGGGCTCTCTGAGGGGTCCGGGGGGCTCTCTGAGGAGTTTGGGGGGCTCTCTGAGGGGTCTGGGGGGCTCTCTGAGGAGTTTGGGGGGGTCTCTGAGGGGTTTCGAGGGGTCTCTGAGGGGTTTGGGGGGCTCTTGTTGGGTTTGGAGGCATCTGGGGGGGGTTCTTGGGAGTCTGTGGTGGTCTGGGGCTCCAAGATCAACCTCTCCCATGTCTTGGGGGGCTCTGTGGGTTCTTGGGGGATCCCTGGGGGACCTTGGGACGTTGCCTGTGGGTCCCCCCCAAGAGTTCTGGGGGTCCGGGGGATGACTTGGGGGTCGCAGTGGGTCCGGGCAGACCCCGTTGGCCATCGAGCTGCTCCATGGTGGTCACCAAGGGGCAGATGGTGGTCACCAACACGTCCCATGGGCCTTGGGGGTCCCTGTAGACCCTCAGGGTCTTCCCTATGGGGGTTTGGGCCCCCCCAAGAGTTCTGGGGGTCCGGGGGATGACTTGGGGGTCGCAGTGGGTCCGGGCAGACCCCGTTGGCCATCGAGATGCTCCATGGTGGTCACCAAGGGGCAGATGTTGGTCACCAGCGTCTCCCATGGCCCTGGGGGGTCCCTGTAGACCCTCAGGGTCTTCCCTATGGGGATTTGGGCCCCCCCAAGAGTTCTGGGGGTCCGGGGGATGACTTGGGGGTCGCAGTGGGTGTGGGCAGTCCCCGTTGGCCATCGAGCTGCTCCATGGTGGTCACCAAGGGGCAGATGTTGGTCACCAGCATTTCCTGTGGGCATGGGGGGTCCCTGCAGACCCTTGGGGTCTTCCCTAAGGGGATTTGGGCCCCCCCTAAGAGTTCTGGGGGTCCGGGGGATGACTTGGGGGTCGCAGTGGGTCCGGGCAGTCGCCGTTGGCCATCGAGCTGCTCCATGGTGGTCACCAAGGGGCAGATGTTGGTCACCAACACGTCCCATGGGCCTTGGGGGTCCCTGCAGACCCTTGTGGGGGTTCCTGTAGACCCTCGGGGTCTTCCCCATGGGGCTCCCCATCCCCCCTGAGCGTTCTGGGGCTCCGGGGGATGACTTGTGGGTCTCAGTGGGTCCGGGCAGACCCCGTTGGCCATCGAGATGCTCCATGGTGGTCACCAAGGGGCAGATGTTGGTCACCAGCGTCTCCCATGGCCCTGGGGGGTCCCTGTAGACCCTCAGGTCTTCCCTAAGGGGGTTTGGGCCCCCCCTAAGAGTTCTGGGGCTCCGGGGGACGACTTGGGGGTCGCAGTGGGTCCGGGCAGTCCCCGTTGGCCATCGAGATGCTCCATGGTGGTCACCAAGGGGCAGATGTTGGTCACCAACACGTCCCATGGGCCTTGGGGGTCCCTGTAGACCCTCAGGGTCTTCCCTAAGGGGGTTTGGGCCCCCCCTAAGAGTTCTGGGGGTCCGGGGGATGACTTGGGGGTCGCAGTGGGTCCGGGCAGTCGCCGTTGGCCATCGAGATGCTCCATGGTGGTCACCAAGGGGCAGATGTTGGTCACCAGCATTTCCTGTGGGCCTGGGGGGTCCCTGCAGACCCTTGGGGTCTTCCCTAAGGGGGTTTGGGCCCCCCCTGAGCGTTCTGGGGCTCCGGGGGATGACTTGTGGGTCGCAGTGGGTCCGGGCAGACCCCGTTGGCCATCGAGCTGCTCCATGGTGATCACCAAGGGGCAGATGTTGGTCACCAACACGTCCCGTGGGCCTTGGGGGTCCCTGCAGACCCTTGTGGGGGTTCCTGTAGACCCTCGGGGTCTTCCCCATGGGGCTCCCCATCCCCCCTAAGAGTTCTGGGGGTCCGGGGGATGACTTGTGGGTCTCAGTGGGTCTGGGCAGACCCCGTTGGCCATCGAGATGCTCCATGGTGGTCACCAAGGGGCAGATGTTGGTCACCAACACGTCCCGTGGGCCTTGGGGGTCCCTGTAGACCCTCAGGGTCTTCCCTAAGGGGGTTTGGGCCCCCCCTAAGAGTTCTGGGGCTCCGGGGGATGACTTGGGGGTCGCAGTGGGTCCGGGCAGACCCCGTTGGCCATCGAGCTGCTCCATGGTGGTCACCAAGGGGCAGATGTTGGTCACCAACACGTCCCATGGGCCTTGGGGGTCCCTGCAGACCCTTGTGGGGGTTCCTGTAGACCCTCGGGGTCTTCCCCATGGGGCTCCCCATCCCCCCTGAGCGTTCTGGGGGTCCGGGGGATGACTTGTGGGTCTCAGTGGGTCCGGGCAGTCGCCGTTGGCCATCGAGCTGCTCCATGGTGGTCACCAAGGGGCAGATGTTGGTCACCAACACGTCCCATGGGCCTTGGGGGTCCCTGTAGACCCTCAGGGTCTTCCCTAAGGGGGTTTGGGCCCCCCCTAAGAGTTCTGGGGCTCCGGGGGATGACTTGGGGGTCGCAGTGGGTCCGGGCAGTCCCCATTGGCCATCGAGCTGCTCCATGGTGGTCACCAAGGGGCAGATGTTGGTCACCAGCATTTCCTGTGGCCCTGGGGGGTCCCTGTAGACCCTCAGGTCTTCCCTAAGGGGGTTTGGGCCCCCCCTAAGAGTTCTGGGGCTCCGGGGGATGACTTGGGGGTCGCAGTGGGTCCGGGCAGACCCCGTTGGCCATCGAGCTGCTCCATGGTGGTCACCAAGGGGCAGATGTTGGTCACCAACACGTCCCATGGCCCTGGGGGGTCCCTGCAGACCCTTGGGGTCTTCCCTATGGGGGTTTGGGCCCCCCCTAAGAGTTCTGGGGGTCCGGGGGATGACTTGTGGGTCGCAGTGGGTCCAGGCAGTCCCCATTGGCCATCGAGCTGCTCCATGGTGGTCACCAAGATGACCCATCTCCCCCGATGTTGGCTTGGGGAGTCGACCCGTTCCCCGCAGCAATACCTCACCCTTCCGCGGTCTGGGGGCGCCCCCCGCCGCTGTGCCCCCCACCTCCCTCCTCCCCCTCTCCCCCCAGGTGATCGCGGTGGTGGGCCAGCAGAACGTGGAGGGCAAGCGCATCCCCTTCGGGTTCAAGCACCGCACGCTGCCCCACTTCATCAAGGACGACTACGGCCCCGAGAGCCGCGGCTTCGTGGAGAACTCCTACCTGGCCGGCCTCACCCCCACCGAGTTCTTCTTCCACGCCATGGGGGGGCGCGAGGGGCTCATCGACACCGCCGTCAAGACGGCCGAGACCGGTCAGACCCCCACCCCGGCCCGGCCGCCGCGCGCCTCTCCCCCTCCTGTGCGCCTCCTGCCCCGCGCGTCCTCCCCCCCGGCCCGGCGTCCCTCGTCCTGGCGTCCCTCCCCCGGTGTCTCCGTCCCCAGTCCCAGTGTCCCCTGTCCCAGCATCCCCGTTCCCATTCCCAGTGTCCCCTGTTCCCCAGTCCCGGCGTCCCCAGTCCCGGCGTCCCCAGTCCCAGCGTCCCCCATCCCAACATCCCTGTCCCTAGTCCCAGCATCCCCAGTCCCGGCGTCCCCAGTCCCAGCGTCCCCCATCCCAACATCCCCAGTCCCAGCATCCCCAGTCCCGGCGTCCCCCATCCCAGCATCCCTGTCCCCCATCCCAGCATCCCTGTCCCCCATCCCAGCATCCCTGTCCCCAGTCCCAGCATCCCTGTCCCCCGTCCCAGCATCCCCAGTCCCAGCGTCCCCCGTCCCAGCGTCCCCCGTCCCAGCGTCCCCCAGTCCCAGCGTCCCCCAGTCCCAGTCCCGGCGTCCCCCGTTCCCCAGTCCCGGTGTCCCCAGTCCCGGCGTTCCCCGTCCCAGCATCCCCGTCCCCAGTCCCAGTGTCCCCCGTTCCCCGTCCCCAGTCCCAGCATCCCCGTCCCAGTGTCCCCCGTTCCCCGTCCCAGTGTCCCCTGTTCCCTGTCCCCAGTCCTGGCATCCCCGTCCCAGTGTCCCCCATCCCCAGTCCCAGTGTCCCCCATCCCAGTGTCCGCCGTCCCCAGTCTCAGCATCCCCGTCCCCAGTCCCAGCATCCCAGTCCCGGCGTCCCCAGTCCTGGCGTCCCTCCCCCAGCGTCCCCCGTCCCCAGTCCCAGCATCCCCATCCCAGTGTCTCCCAGTCTGTCCCAGTGTCTTCTGGTCCATCCTGACATGTGTCTCCCGGCATCTCCCCCACCCCCTCCCAGGGGGTCTCTCCCGCCCTGTCCCGGGGTATCTATCCCAGCGTCCCCCCGTTGGGTGTGTCCCGTGCGTCCCCCCTGTCCCACATGTCCCCCCCCCCCGGCATGTCCCTTGCTCCCCCCATCCAGTGTCCCCCCCGTCCCGCATGTCCCCGGCTTCTCCGGGTACCACCCCCGGTCCCCCCTCTGGGCACCCAAAGCCCCCCAGGACCCCCAACCCCTCCCCAGTTGCCTTCTGGGGGCCCCCAAAGCCCCCCAGGACCCCCCAACCCCTCCCCAGATGCCTTCTGGGGGACCCCAAATCCACTATAGGGGCCCCCAACCCCTCAAGAGATGCCTTCTGGGGGTCCCCCAAAGCCCCCCAGGACCCCCAACCCCTCCCCAGGTGCCTTCTGGGGTCCCCCAAAGCCCCCCAGGCCCCCCAACCCCTCCTTAGATGCTTTCTGGGGGTACCCAAAGCCCTCCAGGACCCCCAATCCCTCCCTGGATGCCTTCTGGGGGACCCCAAAGCCCCCCAGGACCCCCCAACCCCTCCCTGGATGCCTTCTGGGGGCCTCCAAAGCCCCCCAGGATCCCCAACCCCTCCCCGGGTGCCTCCTGGGGGGGTCCCCAAACCCCTCCAAGACCCCCAAACCCTCCTCAGATGCCTCCAGGACCCCCAACTCCTCCCAAGATACCTCCTGGGCTCCCCCAAAGCCCTTCAGGACCCCCAACCCTCCCTAAGGGACCCTCAAACCCTCCCCAGATGCCTCCTAGGGGGATCCCCAAAGACCTTCAGGACTCCCAAACTTTCCCCAGATTCATCCTAGGGACCCCCAAACCCTCCTTAGATGCCTCCTAGGGACCCCCAAAGACCTCCAGGACCCCCAACCCACCCTAGGGGTCCCCCAAACCCTCCCTTGGCGACCCGTAAGCCCTCCCCAAATGCCTCTTAGGGGACCCCTGAGGACCCTCAGGACACCCAAACCCTCCCCAGATGCCTCCAGGACCCCCAAACCCACCCTCGAGGACCCCTAACCCCTCCCCAGACACCCCTCCGGTCTCCCCCAAATCCCTTCTGGCCCCCCCCCTTCAACCCTCTTGTCCCCCCCCCCCCCGGCAGGGTACATCCAGCGCCGGCTGATCAAGTCGATGGAGTCGGTGATGGTGAAGTACGACGCGACGGTGCGGAACTCCATCAACCAGGTGGTGCAGCTGCGCTACGGCGAGGACGGGCTGGCCGGCGAGAGCGTCGAGTTCCAGAACCTGGCCACCCTCAAACCCTCCAACAAGGCCTTCGAGAAGAAGTGAGAGACCCCCGCCAGCGTGAGATCTGGGGGGCGGGGGGATGTCCCGAGGGCTGGGTGTAGGCTGGGGGAGGGGGGATTGGAGACTCTTGGCCAAGAGCTGGACCCAACTTGGGGTCCCCAAGGGGCTTTATCCAAGAGCTGGACCCAACTTGGGGTCCCCAGGGGGCTTTATCCAAGAGCTTGACCCAACTTGAGGTGCCCTTTCCAAGACCCAGACCCATTTTTGGGGTCCCCAAGGTGCCTTTTCCAAGAATTGGATCCATTTTTGAGGTCTCTAATATTCTTAATTCTCATTGTGGGTCACGTTTTGGTGTCCCCAGGCTCCTCCTTCCCAAACTGGGACCCAACTTGAGGTCCTCAAGGTGCCTCTTCCAAGAACGGGACCCATTTTTGGGGTCCCCAAGGTTCTTCAACCAAGACTTTGACCCATCATGGGGTCCCCAAGGTGCCTGTTTGGAGAGGTGGACCCATTTTTGGGGTCCCCAAGTTGCCTTCTCCAAGAGCCGGACCCATTTTTGGGCTCCCCAATGTTCTCCTTCGCACTGTGGGTCACATGTTGGGGTCCCCAAGATGCTCTTGGCCAATGTGGGTCACGTTTTGGTGTCCCCAGGTTCCTCCCCAAACTGGACCCCAACTTGGGGTCCCCAAGGGGCTTTATCCAAGAGCTTGACCCACCTTGGGGTGCCCCTTCCAAGAGCCAGACCTATTTTTGGGGTCCCCGAGGTGCCTCCTCCAAGAGCCGGACCCATTTTTGGGGTCCCCAAGGTGCCTCTTCCAGGAGTTGGACCCAACTTGGGGTGCCCCTTCCAAGAGCCAGACCCACTTTTGGGGTCCCCAAAGAGCCTCTTCCAAGAGCTGGACCCAACTTGGGGTCCCCAAGGTGCCTCCTCCAAGAGCCGGACCCACTTTTGGGGTCCCCAAAAAGCCTCTTCCAAGAGTTGGACCCACTTTTGGGGTCCCCGAAGAGCCTCTTCCAAGAGCCGGACCCAACTTGGGGTGCCCTTTCCAAGACCCATTTTGGGGGTCCCCAAGGTGCCTCTTCCAAGAGCTGGACCCAACTTGGGGTGCCCCTTCCAAGAGCCGGACCCATTTTTGGGGTCCCCAAGGTGCCTCTTCCAAGAGCCAGACCCAACGTGGGGTGCCCCTTCCAAGGCCCAGACCCAACTTGGGGTGCCCTTTCCAAGACCCAGCCCCATTTTTGGGGTCCCCAAGGTGCCTCCTCCAAGACCCAGACCCAGCCTGGGGTCCCCATGGTGCCTCCTCCAATCACAGGACCCCCCCCCCCCATTTCCCACGCTTTCCCCCCAACCCCAACTTCGTACCCCGACCACGCCAACCCTCCCCCACATGGTCCCGTCTCCCCGCCCCCCTCGATTCCCGGTGCCCCCCGCCCCTCGATTCCCGCTGCCCCCTCCCCTCAATTTCCCCTCCGTGCCTCCCCCCGCCCCCCTCGATTCCCGGTGCCCCCCGCCCCTCGATTCCCGCTGCCCCCTCCCCTCAATTTCCCCTCCGTGCCTCCCCCCGCCCCCCTCGATTCCCGGTGCCCCCCGCCCCTCGATTCCCGCTGCCCCCTCCCCTCAATTTCCCCTCCGTGCCTCCCCCCGCCCCCCTCGATTCCCGGTGCCCCCTCCCCTCAATTTCCCCTCCGTGCCTCCCCCCGTCCCGCGATTCCCGCTGCCCCCTCCCCTCATTTTCCCCTCCGTGCCTCCCCCCGCCCCCCTCGATTCCCGGTGCCCCCCGCCCCTCGATTCCCGGTGCCCCCTCCCCTCAATTTCCCCTCCGTGCCTCCCTCCCCGCCCCCCTCGATTCCCGGTGCCCCCCGCCCCTCGATTCCCGGTGCCCCCTCCCCTCAATTTCCCCTCCGTGCCTCCCTCCCCGCCCCCCTCGATTCCCGGTGCCCCCCGCCCCTCGATTCCCGGTGCCCCCTCCCCTCAATTTCCCCTCTGTGCCTCCCTCCCCGCCCCCCTCGATTCCCGGTGCCCCCCCGCCCCTCGATTCCCGGTGCCCCCTCCCCTCAATTTCCCCTCCGTGCCTCCCTCCCCGCCCCCCTCGATTCCCGGTGCCCCCCGCCCCTCGATTCCCGCTGCCCCCTCCCCTCAATTTCCCCTCCGTGCCTCCCTCCCTGTCCCCCTCGATTCCCGGTGCCCCCCGCCCCGCGATTCCCGGTGCCCCCTCCCCTCAATTTCCCCTCCGTGCCTCCCCCCGCCCCCCTCGATTCCCGGTGCCCCCTCCCCTCAATTTCCCCTCCGTGCCTCCCTCCCCGCCCCCCTCGATTCCCGGTGCCCCCCGCCCCTCGATTCCCGGTGCCCCCTCCCCTCAATTTCCCCTCCGTGCCTCCCCCCGCCCCCCTCGATTCCCGGTGCCCCCCGCCCCGCGATTCCCGCTGCCCCCTCCCCTCAATTTCCCCTCCGTGCCTCCCCCCGCCCCCCTCGATTCCCGGTGCCCCCCGCCCCTCGATTCCCGGTGCCCCCTCCCCTCAATTTCCCCTCCGTGCCTCCCCCCGCCCCCCTCGATTCCCGGTGCCCCCCGCCCCGCGATTCCCGCTGCCCCCTCCCCTCAATTTCCCCTCCGTGCCTCCCCCCGCCCCCCTCGATTCCCGGTGCCCCCCGCCCCGCGATTCCCGGTGCCCCCTCCCCTCAATTTCCCCTCTGTGCCTCCCTCCCTGCCCCCCTCGATTCCCGGTGCCCCCCGCCCCTCGATTCCCGGTGCCCCCTCCCCTCAATTTCCCCTCCGTGCCTCCCTCCCCGTCCCCCTCGATTCCCGGTGCCCCCCCGCCCCTCGATTCCCGGTGCCCCCTCCCCTCAATTTCCCCTCCGTGCCTCCCTCCCCGCCCCCCTCGATTCCCGGTGCCCCCCGCCCCTCGATTCCCGGTGCCCCCTCCCCTCAATTTCCCCTCCGTGCCTCCCTCCCCGTCCCCCTCGATTCCCGGTGCCCCCCGCCCCTCGATTCCCGGTGCCCCCTCCCCTCAATTTCCCCTCCGTGCCTCCCTCCCCGCCCCCCTCGATTCCCGGTGCCCCCCGCCCCTCGATTCCCGGTGCCCCCTCCCCTCAATTTCCCCTCCGTGCCTCCCTCCCCGCCCCCCTCGATTCCCGGTGCCCCCCGCCCCGCGATTCCCGGTGCCCCCTCCCCTCAATTTCCCCTCCGTGCCTCCCTCCCCGCCCCCCTCGATTCCCGGTGCCCCCCGCCCCTCGATTCCCGCTGCCCCCTCCCCTCAATTTCCCCTCCGTGCCTCCCTCCCCGCCCCCCTCGATTCCCGGTGCCCCCCGCCCCTCGATTCCCGGTGCCCCCTCCCCTCAATTTCCCCTCTGTGCCTCCCTCCCCGCCCCCCTCGATTCCCGGTGCCCCCCGCCCCTCGATTCCCGGTGCCCCCTCCCCTCAATTTCCCCTCTGTGCCTCCCTCCCCGTCCCCCTCGATTCCCGGTGCCCCCCGCCCCGCAATTCCCGGTGCCCCCTCCCCTCAATTTCCCCTCCGTGCCTCCCTCCCCGCCCCCCTCGATTCCCGGTGCCCCCCTGCCCCGTGATTCCCGGTGCCCCCTCCCCTCAATTTCCTCTCCGTGCCTCCCCCCGCCCCCCTCGATTCCCGGTGCCCCCCGCCCCTCGATTCCCGGTGCCCCCTCCCCTCAATTTCCCCTCCGTGCCTCCCTCCCCGCCCCCCTCGATTCCCGGTGCCCCCCGCCCCGCGATTCCCGGTGCCCCCTCCCCTCAATTTCCCCTCCGTGCCTCCCTCCCCGTCCCCCTCGATTCCCGGTGCCCCCCTGCCCCTCGATTCCCGGTGCCCCCTCCCCTCAATTTCCCCTCCGTGCCTCCCCCCGGGGCCCAGGTTCAAGTTCGACTACGCCAACGAGCGGGCGCTGCGGCGGATGCTGCAGGAGGAGCTGGTCAAGGACGTCCTCTCCAACGCCCACATCCAGAACGAGCTGGAGCGGGAATTCGAGCGCATGCGGGAGGACCGCGAGGTCCTGCGGGTCATCTTCCCCACCGGCGACAGCAAGGTGACCCCCCCCGTGACCCCCCACCCCGGCGGCTGTAGCACGAAGGACTGACACCCCCCCCCCTTTCTTTTTGGGGCGTTATCCCGCTTTTTGGGGTGTTATCCCTCTTTTTTGGGGCCTCATCCCTCTTTTTTGGGGCCTCATCCCTCTTTTTTGGGGCCTCATCCCTCTTTTTTGGGGCCTCATTCCTCTTTTTGGGGTGTTATTCCTCTTTTTTTTGGGGCCTTATCCCTCTTTTTGGGGGGCGTTATCCCTCTTCTGGGTCCTTATCCCTCTTTTTGGGGGCATTATCCTTTTTTGGGGGGCCTTATCCCTCTTTTGGGGGCCTTATCCTGCTTTTTGGGTTGTTTTCCAGCTTTTCTGGGGCGTTATTCCTCTTTTCGGGGCCTTATCCCGCTTTTTGGGGCCCTACCTGCTTTTTCTGGGGCCTTATCCCTCTTTTTGGGGCCTTATCCCTCTTTTTGGGGTCCTTATCCCTCTTTTTGGGGGCTGTTATCCCTCTTTTCTGGGGCGTTATCCCTCTTTTTGGGGTGTTACTCCTCTTTTTTTTGGGGGCGTTATCCCTCTTTTCTGGGTCCTTATCCCTCTTTTTTTGGGGGCGTTATCCCTCTTTTTGGGGGCCTTATCCCGTTTTCTGGGGCGTTATCCCTCTTTTTCTGGGGCGTTATCCCTCTTTTTTGGGGGCCTTATCCCGTTTTCTGGGGCGTTATCCCTCTTTTTCTGGGGCGTTATCCCTCTTTTTTGGGGGCCTTATCCCGCTTTTTGGGGCGTTTTCCGGCTTTTTGGGGGCGTTATTCCTCTTTTCGGGGCCTTATCCCGCTTTTTGGGGCCCTACCTGCTTTTTCTGGGGCGTTATCCCTCTTTTTTGGGGGCGTTATCCCTCTTTTGGGGGCGTTATTCCTCTTTTTTGGGGGCGTTCTCCCTCTCTTTGGGGCCGTTATCCCTCTTTTTGGGGCCTTATTCCTCTTTTTGGGGCGTCATCCCTCTTTTTGGGGCGTTATTCCTCTTTTTTGGGGGCGTTATCCCTCTTTTTGGGGCCTTATTCCTCTTTTTTGGGGGCGTTATTCCTCTTTTTTGGGGGCGTTATTCCTCTTTTTTGGGGGCGTTCTCCCTCTCTTTGGGGCCGTTATCCCTCTTTTTTGGGGCCTTATCCCTCTTTTTTTGGGGCGTCATTCCTCTTTTTTTGGGGCGTCATCCCTCTTTTTGGGGCGTCATCCCTCTTTTCGGGGGCCTTACCCCGCTTGCTGGGCTGTTATCCTGCTTTTTGGGGTGCAGCAGGAACAACTGACCCCCCCTTTGCTTTCTGGGTGCCCTATTTGGGGTCCTGCCCCGCTGCTGCCCCCCCCTTTTGGGGTTCCCCCCCCAGAGCCCAGGGGGTCTTCACCCCCTTTTTGGGGTGCGGCAGGAAGGCACTGCCCCCCCCCCCCCCGCTTTGTGGGAGCCCTTTTTGGGGGTCTTGCCCCCCTTTTTTGGGGTGCTGACCCCCCAGTTCAGAGCATGGCCCCCCCATATCCCTATTTGGGGGGCAATAACCCCACTTTTGGGCCCTACCCCTGGCGTTTCTGGGCACTGATACCCCTGTGGCCCCAATTTGAGGGGTGCTGACCCCCCGTTTTGGGGTCTTGCCCCCCTTTTTTGGGGTGCTGACCCCCCAGTTCAGAGCATAGCCCCCCCATATCCCTATTTGGGGGGGCAATAACCCCATTTTTGGGCCCTAACCCGGGCGTTTCTGTGCACTTATCCCTCTGTGGCCCCGATCTGGGAGTCCTGACCCCCGGTTTTGGGGTGCTGACTCCCTTTTTTGGGGTGCTGACCCCCCAGTTCAGCGCATGGCCCCCCCATATCCCTATTTGGGGGGCAATAACCCCATTTTTGGGCCCTACCCCTGGCGTTTCAGGGCACTGATACCCCTGTGGCCCCCATTTGGGGGTCCTGACTGCCCAGTTTGGGGTGCTGAACCCCCAGTTTAGAGCATGGCCCCCCATATCCCTATTTGGGGGGGCAATAACCCCACTTTTGGGCCCTAACCCGGGCGTTTCTGTGCACTGATCCCCCTGTGGCCCCAATTTGGGGGTCCTGACCCCCCGTTTCGGGGTGCTGACCCCCGTTTCGGGGTGCTGCCCCCCCAGGTCGTTCTCCCCTGTAACCTGCTGCGCATGATCTGGAACGCCCAGAAGATTTTCCACATCAACTCCCGTCTCCCCTCGGACCTGCACCCCGTCAAGGTGGTGGAGGGTAAGTTGGGGTACCCCTCCCCCAATTAAGGGCTGGGGCGAGGGGGGGTCCTGAGCTCAAAGGGATGTGCTGGGGGTGGGCTGTGGGGCTGGTGGGACCCCCCAGGAGGGGGGCTCAGACCCTCAGGAAGGTTTGGGAGGGATTTGGGGACTCCCAGAAAGGTACTGGGGGACCCCAGTGACCCTCCTGGAAGGTTCTGAGGGTCCTGGGGACCCCCAGGGAGGTTTTAGGGGGGGACTTGAGGACCCCAGTGACCCCCCCAGGCAGGTTCTGAGGGTCTTGGGGATCCCCAGGGAGGTTCTGGGGGCATTGAGGACCCCCCAGGAAGGTTTGGGGGGGACTTGAGGACTCCAGTGGCCCCCCCAGGGAGGTTCTGAGGGTCTTGAGGACCCCAGGGAGGTTCTGGGAGCCTTGAGGACCCTCAGGAAGGTTTGGGGGGCACTTGAGGACCCCAGTGACCCCCCCCAGGGAGGTTCTGAGGGTCTTGAGGACCCCAGGGAGGTTCTGGGGGCCTTGAGGACCCCCAGGAAGGTTTGGGGGGGCCTTGAAGACCCCAGTGGCCCCCCCAGGGAGGTTCTGGGAGCCTTGAGGACCCCCAGGAAGGTCTGGGGGGGGCCTTGAGGTCCCCAGTGACCCCCCAGGGAGGTTCTGAGGGTCTTGAGGACCCCACTGAAGGTTCTGAGGGTCTTGGGAGCCCCCCCAGGGAGGTTCTGGGAGCCTTGAGGACCCCGATGCAGGTTGTGTAGGACTTGGGGACCCCCCCCCCCCCCAGCATCCCCCCGACGCCTTGTGCCTGTTCGCAGGGGTGAAGGAGCTGAGCCGGAAGCTGGTGATCGTGAACGGGGACGACCCGCTGAGCCGACAGGCGCAGGAGAACGCCACGCTGCTCTTCAACATCCACCTCCGCTCCACCCTCTGCAGCCGCCGCATGGTGGAGGAGTTCCGCCTCAGCGGGGAGGCCTTCGACTGGCTCCTGGGCGAGATCGAGTCCAAGTTCAACCAGGCCATCGTGAGTTGGGGGCTGGGGGGGCGGATCTGAGGGGCTTAGGGGGTAGATCTGGGGGGCTTAGGGGGCAGATCGAGGGGTGTGGGGGTGGATCTGGGGGGCTTAGGGGGCAGATCGAGAGATCTGGGGGGCTTAGGGGGCAGATCGAGGGGTCTGGGAGGGATCTGGGGGGCTTAGGGGGCAGATCTGGGGGGCTTAGGGAGCAGATCGAGGGGTGTGGGGGTGGATCCGGGGGGCTTAGGGGGCAGATTGAGGGATCTGGGGGGCTTAGGGGGCAGATCGAGGGGTCTGGGGGGGATCTGGGGGGCTTAGGGGGCAGATCAAGGGGTCTGGGGGTGGATCCGGGGGGCTTAGGGGGCAGATTGAGGGATCTGGGGGGCTTAGGGGGCAGATCGAGGGGTCTGGGGGGGATCTGGGGGGCTTAGGGGGCAGATCGAGGGATCTGGGGGGCTTGGGGGCAGATCAAGGGGTCTGGGGGTGGATCCGGGGGGCTTAGGGGGCAGATCGAGGGATCTGGGGGGCTTAGGGGGCAGATCGAGGGGTCTGGGAGGGATCTGGGGGGCTTAGGGGGCAGATCTGGGGGGCTTAGGGAGCAGATCGAGGGGTGTGGGGGTGGATCCGGGGGGCTTAGGGGGCAGATTGAGGGATCTGGGGGGCTTAGGGGGCAGATCGAGGGGTCTGGGGGGCTTAGGGGGCAGATCAAGGGGTCTGGGGGTGGATCCGGGGGGCTTAGGGGGCAGATTGAGGGATCTGGGGGGCTTAGGGGGCAGATCGAGGGGTCTGGGGGTGGATCCGGGGGGCTTAGGGGGCAGATCGAGGGGTCTGGGGGGGATCTGGGGGGCTTAGGGGGCAGATCTAGGGGTCTGGAGGGGATCTGGGGGGCTTAGGGGGCAGATCGAGGGGTCTGAGGGTGGATCCGGGGGGCATAGGGGGCAGATCGAGGGGTGTGGGGGTGGATCTGGGGGGCTTAGGGGGCAGATCTAGGGGCCTGGGGGGGGGATCAGGGGTCAGAGCCGGGGGTCTGGGGGGGAGGGGGATGTGGGGTAGAGCTGTGGGTCTGGGGGGGATCAGGGGTCAGAGCTGGGGGTCTGGGGGTGGATGTGGGTCAGAGCCGTGGGTCTGGGGAGGATCGGGGGTCAGAGCTGGGGGTCTGGGGGGGAGATGTGGGCCAGAGCTGTGGGTCTGGTGGGGATCGGGGGTCAGAGCCGGGGGTCTGGGGGGGATCGGGGGTTTGGGTGGGGATGTGGGGCAGAGCCAGGAGTCTGGGGATGGGGATCGGGGGTCTGGGGGGGATCGGGGGTCTGGGTGGGGATGTGGGGCAGAGCCGGGGGGATTGGGGGTCAGAGCCGGGGGTCTGGGGGGGATTGGGGATCTGGGTGGGGATGTGGGGCAGAGCCGGGGGTCTGGGGGGGGATGTGGGGCAGAGCCGAGGGTCTGGGGGGGATCGGGGGTCTGGGGGGGGATGTGGGGCAGAGCCGTGGGTCTGGGGGGGATCGGGGGGATGGGGATGGGGATCAGGGGTCTGGGGGGGATGTGGGGCAGAGCCGTGGGTCTGGGGGGGATTGGGGGGATGGGGATGGGGATCGGGGGTCTGGGGGGGGATGTGGGGCAGAGCCGGGGGTCTGGGGGGGATCGGGGGTCTGGGGGGGGATGTGGGGCAGAGCCGGGGGTCTGGGGGGGATCGGGGGTCTGGGGGGGGATGTGGGGCAGAGCCGAGGGTCTGGGGGGGATCGGGGGTCTGGGGGGGGATGTGGGGCAGAGCCGTGGGTCTGGGGGGGATCGGGGGTCTGGGTGGGGATGTGGGGCAGAGCCGTGGGTCTGGGGGCCTCACCAGGACCCTTCGGACTCGGAGTCGCCGATGTTCTCAGGGGGGTTTGTCTCCACCCCGGGGGTGGTTCTGGGGGGTCCCCCCTGACCCCTCCCCTCTCCCCCCCCCCTCCAGGCGCACCCCGGGGAGATGGTGGGGGCTCTGGCCGCCCAGTCCCTGGGCGAACCGGCCACCCAGATGACCCTCAACACCTTCCACTACGCGGGGGTCTCGGCCAAGAACGTGACGCTGGGCGTCCCCCGCCTCAAGGAGCTCATCAACATCTCCAAGAAGCCCAAGACCCCCTCGCTCACCGTCTTCCTCCTGGGCCAGAGCGCCCGCGACGCCGAGCGCGCCAAGGTGGGGCTGGGCCGGGCCGGGGGAGGGGCTGGGGGCGTGGGGAGGGGGGTGGGGGAGGGGGATCGTGACCCCCGCCGTGGCTTCGGCTCGTGGGAATGTGGTGGGTGCTGGGGGCATCTCCCACCTCCCCGTGTCCTCCATCCCCGGCTCCTCCATCCCCTGGTCCCCGTGTCCTCTGTCCCCATGTCCCCCTGGTCCCCGTGTCCTCCATCCCTGGATCCCCATGTCCTCCGTCCCCTGGTCCTCATATCCTCTGTCCCCGTGTCCTCCATCCATGGGTCCCCGTGTCCCCTGGTCCCCGTGTCCTCCATCCCTGGGTCCTCGTGTCCTCTGTCCCCGTGTCCTCCATCCCTGGGTCCCCGTGTCCCCTGGTCCCCGTGTCCTCCATCCCTGGGTCCCCGTGTCCCCTGGTCCCCGTGCCCTCCATCCCTGGATCCCCATGTCCTCCGTCCCCTGGTCCCCGTGTCCTCTGTCCCTGTGTCCTCCATCCCTGGGTCCTCATGTCCTCTGTCCCCGGGTCCTCCATCCCCAGGGTCCCATGTCACCTCCTCATGTCCTCCATCTCTGGGTCCCCGTGTCCCCTGGTCCCCGTGTCCTCCATCCCTGGGTCCCCGTGTCCCCTGGTCCCCGTGTCCTCCATCCATGGATCCCGTGTCCTCTGGTCCCCGTGTCCTCCACCCCCTGGTCCCCGTGTCCTCTGTCCCTGTGTCCTCCATCCCTGGGTCCTCATGTCCTCTGTCCCCGGGTCCTCCATCCCCGGGGTCCCATGTCACCTGGTCCCCGTGTCCCCTGGTCCCCATGTCCTCCATCCATGGATCCCGTGTCCTCTGGTCCCCGTGTCCTCCACCCCCTGGTCCCCATGTCCTCTGTCCCCATGTCCTCTGTCCCCGTGTCCTCCATCCCTGGGTCCCCGTGTCCTCTGTCCCTGTGTCCTCCATCCCTGGGTCCTCATGTCCTCTGTCCCCAGGTCCTCCATCCCCGGGGTCCCATGTCACCTCCTCATGTCCTCCATCCCTGGATCCCCATGTCCCCTGGGTCCCCATGTCCTCCATCCCTGGATCCCCGTGTCCTCTGTCCCCATGTTCTCCATCCCTGGGTCCCCATGTCCTCCAACCCCGGATCCCCATGTCCTGTGTCCCCTGGTCCCCGTGTCCCCTGGTCCCCGTGTCCCCTGGTCCCCGTGTCCTCTGTCCCCATGTCCTCTGTCCCCCGGGTCCCCGTGTCCTCCATCCCCTGGTCCCCATGTCCTCCGTCCCCATGTCCTCTATCCATGGATCCCCGCGTCCCCTGGTCCCCGTGTCCCCACGTCACCTCCCCGTGTCCTCCGTCCCCCATCCCTGGGTCCCCGTGTCCCCTGGTCCCCGTGTCCCCTGGTCCCCGTGTCCTCCATCCCTGGATCCCCGTGTCCCCTGGTCCCCGTGTCCTCCATCCCTGGGTCCCCGTGTCCCCTGGTCCCCGTGTCCTCCATCCCTGGATCCCTGCATCCTCCACCCCCGTGTCCCCGCGTCACCTCCCCGTGTCCTCCGTCCCCACGTTCCCGTGCCGTCTCATCCTGTTGCCGACACCCTGTCCCCCCCCCAGGACATCCTGTGCCGCCTGGAGCACACCACGCTGCGGAAGGTGACGGCCAACACCGCCATCTACTACGACCCCAACCCCCAGAGCACGGTGGTGGCCGAGGACCAGGAGTGGGTCAACGTCTACTACGAGATGCCCGACTTCGACGTCAGCCGCATCTCGCCCTGGCTGCTGCGCGTCGAGCTCGACCGCAAGCACATGACCGACCGCAAGCTCACCATGGAGCAGATCGCCGAGAAGATCAACGCCGGTGGGGGCCGGGGGCGGGGCTGGGGGGCTGTCCTGAGGGGGCTTTGAGGGTGGCTGGGGGGGTCTGGGGGAGCCTTGAGGGCATCTGGGGGGGAGGTTTGAGGGTGGCTGGGGGGGTCTGGGGGAGCCTTGAGTGCGTCTGGGGGGGATTTGGGGGTCCTGGGGGGGAGCCTTGAGGGCATCTAGGGGGAGTTTTGGGGGTCCTGGGGGAGCCTTGAGGGTATCTGGGGGGTCTGGGGGAGCCTTGAGGGCATCTAGGGGGAGTTTTGGGGGTCCAGGGGGAGCCTTGAGGGTGGCTGGGGGGTCTGGGGGAGCCCTGAGGGCATCTAGGGGGAGTTTTGGGGGTCCTGGGGGAGCCTTGAGGGTGGCTGGGGGGTCCTGGGGGAGCCTTGAGGGCGTCTGGGGGGGATTTGGGAGTCCTGGGGGAGCTTTGAGGGTGTCTGAGGGGTCCTGGGGGAGCCCTGAGGGTGTCTGAGGGGTCCTGCGGGAGTTTTGGGGGTCCTGGGGGAGCCTTGAGGGTATCTGAGGGGTCCTGGGGGAGCCCTCAGGGTGTCTGAGGGATCCTGGGGGAGCCTTGAGGGCATCTAGGGGGAGTTTTGGGGGTCCTGGGGGAGCCTTGAGGGTGTCTGAGGGATCCTGGGGGAGCCTTGAGGGTGGCTGGGGGGTCCTGGGGGAGCCTTGAGGGCATCTAGGGGGAGTTTTGGGGGTCCTGGGGGAGCCTTGAGGGTATCTGGGGGGTCCTGGGGGGGCCTTGAGGGTGGCTGGGGGGTCCTGGGGGAGCCTTGAGGGCGTCTGGGGGGCATTTGGGAGTCCTAGGGGAGCTTTGAGGGTGTCTGAGGGGTCCTGGGGGAGCCCTGAGGGTGTCTGAGGGGTCCTGGGGGAGTTTTGGGGGTCCTGGGGGAGCCTTGAGGGTGTCTGAGGGATCCTGGGGGAGCCCTCAGGGTGTCTGAGGGGTCCTGGGGGAGTTTTGGGGGTCCTGGGGGAGCCTTGAGGGTATCTGGGGGGTCCTGGGGGAGCCCTGAGGGTGTCTGAGGGATCCTGGGGGAGCCTTGAGGGCATCTAGGGGGAGTTTTGGGGGTCCTGGGGGGACTTTGAGGGTGGCTGGGATGTCCTGGGGGAGCCTTGAGGGCATCTGCGGGGATTTGGGGGTCCTGAGGGGGAGGTTTGAGGGTTGCTGGGGGGGTCTGGGGGAGCCTTGAGGGCGACTGGGGGGGATTTGGGAGTCCTGGGGGAGCCCTGAGGGTGTCTGAGGGATCCTGGGGGAGCCTTGAGGGCATCTAGGGGGAGTTTTGGGGGTCCTGGGGGAGCCCTCAGGGTGTCTGAGGGGTCCTGCGGGAGCCTTGAGGGCATCTAGGGGGAGTTTTGGGGGTCCTGGGGGAGCCTTGAGGGTATCTGGGAGGTCCTGGGGGAGCCTTGAGGGTGTCTGAGGGATCCTGGGGGAGCCTTGAGGGCATCTAGGGGGAGTTTTGGGGGTCCTGGGGGAGCCTTGAGGGTATCTGGGAGGTCCTGGGGGAGCCTTGAGGGCATCTAGGGGGAGTTTTGTGGGTCCTGGGGCAACTTTGAGGGTGGCTGGGGGGTCCTGGGGGAGCCTTGAGGGTGTCTGAGGGATCCTGGGGGAGCCCTCAAGGTGTCTGAGGGGTCCTGGGGGAGTTTTGGGGGTCCTGGGCGGACTTTGAGGGTGGCTGGGATGTCCTGGGGGAGCCTTGAGGGCATCTAGGGGGAGTTTTGGGGGTCCGGGGGGGGCTTTGAGGGTGGCTGGGGAGTCTGGGGGAGCCCTGAGGGCATCTAGGGGGAGTTTTGGGGGTCCTGGAGGGGCTTTGAGGGTGGCTGGGGGGTCTGGGGGAGCCTTGAGGGTATCTGGGGGTTCCTGGGGGAGCCCTGAGGGTGGCTGGGATGTCCTGGGGGAGCCTTGAGGGCATCTAGGGGGAGTTTTGGGGGTCGTGGGGGGGCCTTGAGGGCATCTGGGGGGGGTTTGGGGGTCCTGGGAGAGCCTTGAGGGCATCTGGGGGAGGTTTTGGGAGTCCTGAGGGGATCTGTGGGGTCCTGGGTGGTCCCTGTGGGCACCTGGGGGGGGGATTTGGTGGGGGGGGGGCTGTCCTGTGTTACCCTTGAGATGAAACCTTAGGAGTCCCCGGGGTGGGGGGGGGGGGCGGGTCCTGAGTGACCCTGGTGGCCCTGCGGGTGGCCGCAGGCTGATGCAACGACCCGTGGGTGCCCTCCCGCCCCTCCCCCAACCCATGGGTGCCCCCCCCTCCCCCCCCCCCCAGGCTTCGGCGACGACCTCAACTGCATCTTCAACGACGACAACGCGGAGAAGCTGGTGCTGCGCATCCGCATCATGAACAGCGACGAGAACAAGATGCAGGAGGTGGGGGCGGGGGCACCCATGGCCGGGGGGGGCAGGTGGAGGGTGGGGGGCACCCTCGGGACCCCGCTGAGTGTGTGTGTGTGTGTCCCCCCCGCCCCACCAGGAGGAGGAGGTGGTGGATAAGATGGACGATGACGTCTTCCTGCGCTGCATCGAGTCCAACATGCTGACCGACATGACGCTGCAGGGCATCGAGCAGATCAGCAAGGTGGGGGGGCACCCATGGGTGCTGGGGGGGGGGGGGGGGGGAGGGGGCTGCGGGTCATGGGGAGCACACAGGGACCTCCCCGGGGGGGGTGTTTAGGGGGGTCAGGACACCCACCCATGGCACCTGAGGGCGTCTAGGGCTCCCTGGAGTGTCTCTCCGGGTGCCACGGCAGCACCCATGGGTGCCCCCACAGCACCCGTGGGTGCTCAGGTGTGTGCCAAGGCTCCTGGTGGGTCCTGAGGGGCTCATGGAGAATGTTGGGAGGTCCAGGACCCCCCCAGTGACCCCCCTAGGCACCTGAGGTGGTCCAGGGCTGCCTGAAGTGTCCCCCTGGGTGCCCCAACAGCACCCATGGGTGTCCCAACAGCACCCATGGGTGCTCAGGTGTGTGCCCAGGCTCCTGGTGTGTCCTGAGGGGCTCATGGGTATTCTCCATGGGGAATGTTGGGACATCCAGGACCCCCCCAGTGACCCCCCTAGGCACCTGAGGGTGTCCAGGGCTGCCTGAAGTGTCCCCCTGGGTGCCCCAACAGCACCCATGGGTGTCCCAACAGCACCCATGGGTGCTCAGGTGTGTGCCCAGACTCCTGGTGTGTCCTGAGGAGCTCATGGGTGTTCTCTGTGGGGAATGTTGGGACATCCAGGACCCCCCCCAGCGACCCCCCTAGGCACCTGAGGGGGTCCAGGGCTGCCTGAAGTGTCCCCCTGGGTGCCCCAACAGCACCCATGGGTGTCCCAACAGCACCCATGGGTGCTCAGGTGTGTGCCCAGACTCCTGGTGGGTCCTGAGGAGCTCATGGGTGTTCTCCATGGGGAATGTTGGGACATCCAGGACCCCCCCAGTGACCCCCCTAGGCACCTGAGGGGGTCCAGGGCTGCCTGAAGTGTCCCCCTGGGTGCCCCAACAGCACCCATGGGTGTCCCAACAGCACCCATGGGTGCTCAGGTGTGTGCCCAGACTCCTGGTGTGTCCTGAGGAGCTCATGGGTGTTCTCCATGGGGAATGTTGGGACATCCCGGACCCCCCCAGTGACCCCCCATGGCACCTGAGGGTGTCCAGGGCTGCCTGAAGTGTCCCCCTGGGTGCTCTGGTAGCACCCATGAAGGCCAGGCAGCACCCATGGGTGCTCAGGTGTGTGCCAGGGCTCCTGGTGGGTCCTGAGGAGCTCATGGGTGTTCTCCATGGGGAATGTTGGGACATCCAGCACCCCCCCAGTGACCCCCCTAGGCACCTGAGGGGGTCCAGGGCTGCCTGGAGTGTCCCCCTGGGTGCTCTGGTAGCACCCATGAAGGCCAGGCAGCACCTATGGGTGCTCAGGTGTGTGCCAGGGCTCCTGGTGGGTCCTGAGGAGCTCATGGGTGTTCTCCATGGGGAATGTTGGGAGGTCCAGGACCCCCCCAGCGACCCCCCTAGGCACCTGAGGGGGTCCAGGGCTGCCTGAAGTGTCCCCCTGGGTGCCCTGGTGCACCCGTGGGTGCCCCCACAGCACCCATGGGTGCTCAGGTGTGTGCCCAGACTCCTGGTGTGTCCTGAGGAGCTCATGGGTGTTCTCTGTGGGGAATGTTGGAACATCCAGGACCCCCCCAGCGACCCCCCATGGCACCTGAGGGGATCCAGGACTGCTTGCAGTGTCCCCCTGGGTGCCCCAACAGCACCCATGGGTGTCCCAACAGCACCCATGGGTGCTCAGGTGTGTGCCCAGACTCCTGGTGTGTCCTGAGGAGCTCATGGGTGTTCTCCATGGGGAATGTTGGGAGGTCCAGGACCCCCCCAGCGACCCCTTTTGGGCACTTGAGGGTGTCCAGGGCTGCCTGAAGTGTCCCCCTGGGTGCCCCAACAGCACCCATGGGTGCCCAGACTCCTGGAGGTTCTCCATGGGGAATTTTGGGAGGTGAAGGACACGCCCACCCGAGAACTTCCAGGACTTTGTGGCGTGTTGGCCCTGGTTGCCAAGCCAGCACCCCGTGGGTGCCCCCGGCAACAGCACCCAGTGGGTGCCCCTCCCCGGCAACCCCCCTGTGTGCAGCCGCGTTGCGCCAGGACCCCCTTGCCCGTAGCTCCTGTGGAACCCGTGGCCGTTGTCCCGGGATGACCCATCTCGCCCCCCCGTCCGCCCCGGGGAGCACCCGTGGGTGCCGCTGACCGCTCCCCCCGCCTCTCCCAGGTGTACATGCACCTCCCGCAGACGGATAACAAGAAGAAGATCATCATCACGGAGGACGGGGAGTTCAAGGCTCTCCAGGAGTGGATCCTGGAGACCGACGGCGTCAGCCTCATGCGGGTGCTGAGCGAGAAGGACGTGGACCCCGTGCGCACCACCTCCAACGACATCGTCGAGATCTTCACCGTCAGTGGCGGGGGGGGGGGGGCACACGGGGCCTTGGGGAGGGGGTTTGGTGGGCACCCGGGGCATTGGGGTACCCAGGGCTTTGGGGAGGGGGTTTGGTGGGTACCCGGAGCACTGGGGAGGGGGGTTGGTGGGCACCCGGGGCATTGGGGAGGGGGTTTGGTGGGCACCCAGGGCACTGGGGTACCCAGGGCCTTGGGGAGGGGGTTTGGTGGGCACCCGGGGCATTGGGGAGGGGGTTTGGTGGGTACCCGGGGCATTGGGGAGGGGGTTTGGTAGGCACCCAGGGCCTTGGGGAGGGGGTTTGGTGGGCACCCGGGGCATTGGGGAGGGGGGTTGGTGGGCACCCAGAGCCTTGGGGAGGGGGTTTGGTGAGCATCTGGGTCCCTTGTGGGGGGTTGGTGGGTACCCAGGGCCTTGGGGAGGGGGTTTGGTAGGCACCCGGGGCATTGGGGTACCCAGGGCCTTGGGGAGGGGGTTGGTGGGTACCCAGGGCATTGGGAAGGGGGTTTGGTGGGCACCCAGGGCCTTGGGGTACCCAGGGCATTGGGGAGGGGGTTTGGTGGGCACCTGGGGCCTTGCGGTACCCAGGGCATTGGGGAGGGGGTTTGGTGGGCACCCAGGGCCTTGGGGAGGGTCTTTGGTGGGCATCTGGGTCCCTTGGGGGGGGTTGGTGGGTACCCAGGGCATTGGGGAGGGGGTTTGGTGGGCACTCGGGGCATTGGGGAGGAGGTTTGGTAGGCACCCAGGGCCTTGGGGAGGGGGGTTGGTGGGCACCTGGGGCCTTGGGGAGGGGGTTTGGTGGGCACCCGGGGCATTGGGGTACCCAGGGCCTTGGGGAGGGGGTTTAGATGGCACCTGGGGCATTGGGGAAGGGGTTTGGTGGGCACCCAGGGCCTTGGGGTACCCAGGGCCTTGGGGAGGGGGTTTGGTGGGCACCTGGGGCCTTGCGGTACCCAGGACATTGGGGAGGGGGTTTGGTGGGCACCCAGGGCCTTGGGGAGGGGGTTTGGTGGGCATCTGGGTCCCTTGGGGGGGGTTGGTGGGTACCCAGGGCATTGGGGAGGGGGTTTGGTGGGCACCCGGGGCATTGGGGAGGGGGTTTGGTAGGCACCCAGGGCCTTGGGGAGGGGGTTTGGTGGGCATCTGGGTCCCGTGGGGGGGGTTGGTGGGTACCCAGGTCCTTGGGGAGGGGGTCTGAGGGGTACCCGGGGCCTTGGGGAGGGGGTTTGGTGGGCACCAGGGTCCCTTGGGGGGTCTGATGGGCACCCAGGGCCTTGGGGAGGGGGTTTGGTGGGTACCCAGGGCCTTGGGGAGGGGGGGTTGGTGGGCACCCAGGGCCTTGGGGAGGGGGTTTGAGGGGCACCAGGGTCCCTCAGGAGGTCTGATGGGCACCCGGGGCATTGGGGAGGGGGTTTGATGTGCCCCCATCTCCCCCGGGTGCTGGTTCCGCTGGACGCGAGGGTCCCCTCTCGCCATGCTCCGCCCCCCCCCCCCGCCCCGCTGCTGTCCGTTGGGTGTCCGTTGGGTGTCCGTTGGGTGTCCATCTCCCCCTCCTTGCTGTGGGTGGGGGGGTGGTCACCGGGTGCCCCTTGCCCCGCCCCCTCCCCCAGGTGCTGGGCATCGAGGCGGTGCGGAAGGCGCTGGAGCGGGAGCTCTACCACGTCATCTCCTTCGACGGCTCCTACGTCAACTACCGCCACCTGGCCCTGCTCTGCGACACCATGACCTCGCGCGGCCACCTCATGGCCATCACCCGCCACGGCGTCAACCGCCAGGACACCGGGCCCCTCATGAAGTGCTCCTTCGAGGAGACGGTGGGGCCCCGGGGGGGGGTTGGGGGGGCTGGATGTGGGGTTTTGGGGCCGGTTGGGGGGGTTTTGGGGCCGGTTGGGGGGGTTTGGGGGGCTGGACGTGGGGTTTGGGGGCCTGTTGGGGGGGTTTTGGGGCCTGTTGGGGGGGTTTTGGGGGGCTGGACGTGGGGTTTGGGGCCTGTTGGGGGGGTTTTGGGGCCTGTTGGGGGGGTTTGGGGGGCTGGACGTGGGGTTTGGGGCCTGTTGGGGGGGTTTGGGGGGCTGGACGTGGGGTTTGGGGCCTGTTGGGGGGGTTTTGGGGCCTGTTGGGGGGGTTTGGGGGGCTGGACGTGGGTTTTGGGGCCTGTTGGGGGGGTTTGGGGGGCTGGACGTGGGGTTTGGGGCCTGTTGGGGGGGTTTTGGGGGGCTGGACGGGGGGTTTGGGGGCCTGTTGGGGGGGTTTGGGGGGCTGGACGTGGGGTTTGGGGCCTGTTGGGGGGGTTTTGGGGGGCTGGACGTGGGGTTTGGGGCCTGTTGGGGGGGTTTTGGGGCCTGTTGGGGGGGTTTGGGGGGCTGGACGTGGGTTTTGGGGCCTGTTGGGGGGGTTTTGGGGGGCTGGACGTGGGGTTTGGGGGCCTGTTGGGGGGGTTTGGGGGCCTGTTGGGGGGGTTTTGGGGGGCTGGACGTGGGGTTTGGGGCCTGTTGGGGGGGTTTTGGGGCCTGTTGGGGGGGTTTGGGGGGCTGGATGTGGGTTTTGGGGCCTGTTGGGGGGGTTTTGGGGCCTGTTGGGGGGGTTTGGGGGGCTGGACGTGGGGTTTGGGGCCTGTTGGGGGGGTTTTGGGGGGCTGGACGGGGGTTTTGGGGCCTGTTGGGGGGGTTTTGGGGCCTGTTGGAGGGGTTTGAGGGGCTGGAAATGGGGTTTGGGGGTTTTGGGGGGCTGGATGTGGGGTTTGGGGCCTGTTGGGGGTGTTTTGGGGGGGCTGGATGTGGGGTTTGGGGATTTTGGGGTGCTGGACATGGGGTTTGGGGGGCTGTTGGAGGGGTTTGAGGGGCTGGAAATGGGGTTTGGGGGGGTTGGGGGGCTGGCAGGGGGTTGGGGGGCTGGAAATGGGGTTGGGGGGCTGTCAGGGGGGTTGGGGGGGCTCAGGGGGCTGGCAGGGGGTTGGGGGGCTGGAAATGGGGCTGGGGGGGTTTGGGGGGGTTGGGGGGCTGTCTGGGGGTTGGGGGGGCTCAGGGGGCTGGCAGGGGGTTGGGGGGCTGGAAATGGGGTTGGGGGGCTGTCAGGGGGTTTGGGGGGGCTCGGGGCTGGCAGGGGGTTGGGGGGCTGGAAATGGAGGTTTGGGTGGGGCTGGAGGGTTTGGGGGGGGTTGGGGTGTTGGAGGGGCTTTGGGGGGGCTGGACATGGGGGGGTTGGGGTGCTGGTGGTGGGGGGCACTCGTGGGGGTGCTGGGCGAGGGGGATTTGGGGTCCCCCCAAGTGGGTTGGGGGCGAGGGGGGGTGTTTGTGGGGGGTGTGCATCCCCTCCCATTGCCGAGGGCGGGACCGAGGGCTGCCGGCGGGGGCTGGGCGGTGGGTCGGTGGTTATTTTCGGGGCGCTCCCCCCCCCCCCCAAAAAAGGTGGACGTGCTGATGGAGGCGGCGGCGCACGGGGAGAGCGACCCCATGAAGGGGGTCTCGGAGAACATCATGCTGGGGCAGCTGGCCCCCGCCGGCACCGGCTGCTTCGACCTCCTCCTCGACGCCGAGAAGTGCCGCCACGGCATGGAGATCCCCAGCGCCCTCCCGGGGCTCGGCGTCGGCGGCCGTGAGTCCCCGCCGGGGGCTGGGGGGGGGGGGGCGCCCGGGAGTCGGGGTACCCCCCCCCAGAGCGCTGGGTGCCGTGGGGAGGAGGGAGGGAGGGGGCGTGGTGGGGTCAAGACCCTCAATGTCATCATGGCCAACAGCCTTGGGTGGGGTTGGGGGGGCACCCAGACCCCTGGGGTCACCCACAGTGGGGTGGGGGTCACCCAGATATCGGGGTACCCCCCCCGAGCGCTGGGTGCCGTGGGGAGGAGAGGGGGGTCATCACAAGGGTGGTGGGGTCAAGACCCTCAATGTCATCATGGCCAACAGCCTTGGGTGGGGTTGGGTGGGGGGGCACCCAGACCCCTGGGGTCACCCACAGTGGGTTGGGGGGTCACCCAGGTGTTGGGGTGCCCCCCCCAGAGCGCTGGGTGCCGTGGGGAGGAGAGGAGGGTCATCACAAGGGTCATGGGGTCAAGACCCTCAATGTCATCATGGCCAACAGCCTTGGGTGGGGTTGGGGGGGCACCCAGACCCCTGGGGTCTCCCACAGTGGGGTGGGGGTCACCCAGATATCGGGGTACCCCCCCCGAGCACTGGGTGCCGTGGGGAGGAGGGGGGGGGGGGCGTGGTGGGGTCAAGACCCTCAATGTCATCATGGCCAACAGCCTTGGGTGGGGTTGGGGGGGCACCCAGACCCCTGGGGTCTCCCACAGTGGGGTGGGGGGTCTCCCACAGTGGGGTGGGGGTCACCCAGATATCGGGGTACCCCCCCCGAGCGCTGGGTGCTGTGGGGAGGAGGGGGGGGGGGGGGGCGTGGTGGGGTCAAGACCCTCAATGTCATCATGGCCAACAGCCTTGGGTGGGGTTGGGGGGGCACCCAGACCCCTGGGGTCTCCCACAGTGGGTTGGGGGGTCACCCAGGTGTTGGGGTACCCCCCCACGAGCACTGGGTGCCGTGGGGAGGAGAGGGGGGTCATCACAAGGGTCGTGGGGTCAAGACCCTCAATGTCATCATGGCCAACAGCCTTGGGTGGGGGTGGGGGGGGCACCCAGATCCCTGGGGTCACCCACAGTGGGGTGGGGGGTCACCCAGATATCGGGGTGTGTCCCCCCCCGGCCTCTGGGGTCCCCTAACGTGTGTGTGACCCCCCTCCCCGCAGCCACCGGGATGTTCTTCGGGTCGGCCCCCAGCCCCATGGGGGGGATGTCCCCCGCCATGACGCCGTGGAACCAGGGTGCCACCCCCGCCTACGGGGCCTGGTCCCCCAGCGTGGGTACGTGGGGGGGCTCTTGGGGGGGGTTAGAGGGGTTGGGGGGGGGCTATGGGGTGGAGTAGGGGGGTCAGTGGGATGGCTGGGGGTCCCTGGGGCAGACTGGGGGGTGAGTTGGGGGTCGATTTGGGGTCCGTGGGGGGGGCTGGGAGTCCCTGGGGCAGACTGGGGGGTGAGTTGGGGGTCGATTTGGGGTCCCTGGGGGGGGCGGGGGGGTGAGTGAGGGGTCCCTGGTGGAGGCCTGGGGGGTCCCTGGGGCAGACTGGGGGTGAGTGGGGGGTCCCTGAGGGTGAGTTGGGGGTGGATGGGGTCGATTTGGGGTCCCTGGGAGAGGGGTGGGGGTCACTGGGAGGGCTGGGGCATGAGTTGGGGGTCCCAGGGGCAGTGGGGGGGTCTGTGGGGCAGACAGTGGCTCTTGGGGGTCCTGGGGGCAGTGGGGGGGGCAGTAGGGGGGTCTGTGGGGCAGAGAGGCTCTTTGGGGGTCACTTAGGGGTCCTGGGGGCTGGTGGGGGGGTCTGTGGGGCAGACGGTCCCTCGGGGGTCCTGGGGGCAGTGGGGGGGGGCAGTAGGGGGTCTGTGGGGCAGACAGTCTCTCGGGGGTCCTGGGGGCTGGTGGGGGGGTCTGTGGGGCAGACAGTCTCTCGGAGGGTCCCTTGGGGGTCCCAGGGGCAGTGGGGGGGTCTGTGGGGCAGACGGTCTCTCTGGGGGTCCCTTGGGGGTCCCGGGGGCAGTGTGGGGGTCCGTTCGGGGTGCTGACCCCCCCCTTCCCCCCCCCCAGGCAGCGGCATGACCCCGGGGGGCGCCGGCTTCTCCCCCAGCGCCGCCTCGGACGCCAGCGGCTTCAGCCCCGGCTACTCCCCCGCCTGGTCCCCCACCCCCGGCTCCCCCGGCTCCCCCGGCCCCTCCAGCCCCTACATCCCCTCCCCCGGTGAGTACAGCCCCCCCGGTGCCCCACAGCACCCCCCGCACCCCACAGCACCCCACATCACCCCAAAACCACCCTGAAACACACCAAAACACCCTGAAACACCCTGAAACCGAAACACCCTGAAACACACCAAAACACCCCGAAACACCCTGAAACACACCCAAAAACACCCCGAAACACCCCAAAACACCCCCCCAACACCCCGAAACACACCCAAAAACACTCTGAAACACACCAAAACACCCTGAAACACGCCAAAACACCCTGAAACACCCCAAAACACCCTGAAACACCCCAAAACACCCTGAAACACGCCAAAACACCCCGAAACACACCCAAAAACACCCCAAAACACCCCCCCGGCACCCCACATCACCCCAAAACCACCCTGAAACACACCAAAACACCCTGAAACACACCCAAAAACACCCTGAAACACCCTGAAACACCCCCCCGACACCCCGAAACACACCCAAAACCACCCTGAAACACACCAAAACACCCCGAAACACACCCAAAAACACCCTAAACCACCCCAAAACACACACCCTGACACTGGAAAACACCCCCCCAACACCCCAGACACCCCAAAACACCCCCCCCGACACCTCAAAACACCCCTCAGACACCCCAAAACCACCGGAAAACACCCCAAAACACCCCCCAGACACCCCAAAACACTCCTCAGACACCCCAAAACCACCGGAAAACACCCCCCTGACCCCCCCAAAACACCCCCCCAACACCTGAAAACACCCCAAAACACCCCCCCGGCACCTAAAACCACCCCAAAACACCCCCTGACGCTAGAAACCCCCCCAAAACACCCCCCCAGCAGCCAAAACCCCCAGAAAACACCCCCCCGACACCCCAAAACCACCCCAAAACACCCCCCCGACACTGGAGACTGCCAGAAAACACCCCCCACACACCCCAAAACACCCCGAAGCACCCCACAGACACCCCAAAACACCCCCCCTGACACCCCACACCCCCCAAAATACCCCCCCTGACACTGGAAAAGACCCCCCAGACCCCCCAAAACACACACCCTGACACCAAAAAACACCCCCCCGGCACCGGAAACCAGACAGACACCCCTCGGGCACTTGGAAACACCCCCCGCACCCCACATCACCCCAAAACACCCCCCAACTCTGCCCCACAGAGCCCCCCAACACCCCACCGACACCTCCCCGACACTCAACACCCCATCAACACCCCCCCAACACCCAACACTCCCCACAGAGCCCCCCAACACCCCATCAACACCCCCCCAACACTGCCCCACAGACCCCCCCAACACCTCCCCAACACCACCTCACAGAGCCCCCCAACACCCCATCAACACCTCCCCAACACCCAACACTGCCCCACAGAGCCCCCCAACACCCCATCAACACCCCCCAACACCCAACACTGCCCCACAGAGCCCCCCAACACCCCATCAACACCCCCCAACACCCAACACTCCCCACAGAGCCCCCCAACACCCCACCAACACCCAACACTGCCCCACAGAGCCCCCCAACACCCCACCACCACCCCCCAACACCCCATCAACACCTCCCCAACACCGCCCCACAGAGCCCCCCAACACCCCACCAACACCTCCCCAACACCCAACACCGCCCCACAGAGCCCCCCAACACCCCACCACCTCCCCAACACCCAACACCGCCCCACAGACCCCCCCAACACCCCCCCAACACCCAACACCGCCCCACAGACCCCCCCAACACCCAACACTGCCCCACAGACGCCCCCAACACCCAACACCGCCCCACAGAGCCCCCCAACACCCCACCAACACCCAACACTGCCCCACAGAGCCCCCCAACACCCCACCAACACCCCCCAACACCCAACACTGCCCCACAGAGCCCCCCAACACCCCATCAACGCCTCCCCAACACCCAACAATGCCCCACAGAGCCCCCCAACACCCTAACAACACCTCAGAGCCCCCCAACACCCTATCAACACCTCCCCAACACCCAACACCGCCCCACAGAGCCCCACAACACCCCAGAACTCCCCCCCCAAACACCACACAACACTCCAACAACACCCCACACCACCTCACAGAGCCCCCCCAACACACCACAGAGCCCCACAGCCCCCCCCAGACCCTCCTAACACCCCACAACACCCACGTGGGGACCCCCCCGGTGACCCTCGTGTTCTCTCTGCAGGTGGTGCCATGTCACCCAGCTACAGCCCGACATCACCCGCCTATGAGCCGCGCTCGCCCGGGGGCTACACCCCACAGAGCCCCAGCTACAGCCCCACCTCGCCCAGCTACAGCCCCACTTCTCCCAGCTACAGCCCCACCTCGCCCAACTACAGCCCGACTTCCCCCAGCTACAGCCCGACCTCTCCCAGTTACAGCCCCACCTCGCCCAGCTACAGCCCGACTTCCCCCAGCTACAGCCCCACCTCGCCCAGCTACAGCCCCACTTCTCCCAGTTACAGCCCCACCAGCCCGAGCTACAGCCCCACTTCTCCCAGTTACAGCCCCACCAGCCCCAGCTACAGCCCGACTTCGCCCAGCTACAGCCCGACCTCTCCCAGCTACAGCCCCACTTCTCCCAGTTACAGCCCGACCTCTCCCAGCTACAGCCCCACCAGCCCCAGCTACAGCCCCACTTCTCCCAGCTACAGCCCCACCAGCCCCAACTACAGCCCCACCAGCCCCAACTACACCCCGACCTCTCCCAGCTACAGCCCCACTTCTCCCAGTTACAGCCCCACCAGCCCCAACTACACCCCGACCAGCCCCAACTACAGCCCGACTTCTCCCAGCTACAGTCCCACTTCTCCCAGTTACAGCCCCACCTCGCCCAGTTACTCCCCCTCCAGCCCCCGCTACACCCCGCAGTCGCCCACCTACACCCCCAGCAGCCCCAGCTACAGCCCCAGCAGCCCCAGCTACAGCCCCACCTCCCCCAAGTACACCCCCACCAGCCCCAGCTACAGCCCCAGCTCCCCGGAGTACACCCCCACCAGCCCCAAGTACAGCCCCACCTCCCCCAAGTACAGCCCCACCAGCCCCAAATACAGCCCCACCTCCCCCACCTACAGCCCCACCACCCCCAAGTACAGCCCCACCTCCCCCACCTACAGCCCCACCAGCCCCGTCTACACCCCCACCAGCCCCAAGTACAGCCCCACCTCCCCCACCTACAGCCCCACCAGCCCCAAATACAGCCCCACCTCCCCCACCTACAGCCCCACCAGCCCCAAGGGCTCCACCTACAGCCCCACATCCCCCGGCTACAGCCCCACCTCGCCCACCTACAGCCTCACCAGCCCGGCCATCAGCCCCGACGACAGCGACGAGGACAACTGAGCCCCGGGGGGGGGGGGGGGCGCCCCCCAACCCCACCCCACACCCCCCCCCCCCCGCAGGCTGTGGGCCTGACCCCTAAGTGAGGGGGGTGGGGGGTGACACCTCCGGGGGGCAGATCGACCCCCGACTTTATTTTGGGGGGGGGGGGGGGGCGACGCCCACGTTGACGCGGGGTAGGGAGGGGGGGTGACGCCTAACTGGGGGGGGGGGGGGCAGCCCCCCGATTTGGGGAGGGTAAATCCCAGGGGAGGGGGGAGGGGCATCACCCACCCCACGTGGGTGTAATTTATGGGGGGGGGGGGGGGCGTTAGTTAATGAGCGGGGAGGGGCAATAGGTGGGGGGGGGGGGATGGGGCAGGCCCTGGTGATGGGGTTGGGGGTTGAGGGGGGGTCCTCGGCCCCTCCCCCCCCCCCAATGTATTCTCGGGGGGGGGGAGGGGAAACCGGCTGGAATTTGGGGTTTTTTTTGGGGAAAAATAAAGCGTTTTACTCATTTTCAACCCCGCCTCCGGGTGTGCTTGATGAGGGGGGAGGGGGGCGACCACCCCCCGGCACCCAACACCTGCCTGTGGGGGCACCCGTGGGGGCGAGATTGAAAAAAAAGGGGGGGGGGAAAGGGGGTGACACCCCCCCCCCCCCAAAGCTGGCAGCGGTGGGATTCGAACCCACGTCCCCGCGGGGACTGGAGCCTAAATCCAGCGCCTTAGACCGCTCGGCCACGCTACCGGGGCGCGGGGGGAGCGGCGAGCGCGCGGCGCCAACCCTGGGGGGGCGGGGCCGGCGCGCGGCAGGGGGCGGGGCCTGACCGCCCGCCTCCGCGCTCTTCCCCCCTCCTCCGCAGGGGAGGGGGGAGCGGGCGGGGCTACGCGTGACCACGCCCACTCCCCCCTTCCGGGGCACGCCGGGAAAAGGGGCGGGGCTTCGGGCCGTCATGGCGGCGCCCATGGTGGATGGTGCGTTGGGGGGGGGGGGGCGCGGCCCGAAGCCCCTCGGGGGAGGGAGGGGAGGGGCGGGGCTTCCCCACACACACGGTGCTGACCCCTCCCCTCCCCCCACAGCCCCCCAGGGGGCGCCGACCCCCCCCGCGACCCCCCCCGCGGCGGAGCCGCCCCCGGAGGAGCCGGAGGCCTTGGAGTGAGTGGGGGAGGGGCGGGGCGGGGGGGGGGGAGGGGTCAGGGCGGGGGGTCTCTAACGCCCCTCCCCCTCCCCCCAGGCTGCCCTTCTACGAGCTGGGCCGCCCCCCCCGCCCGGTGTGGGGGGCGCGGGGGGAGTTCGCCCACCGCCCCCACAACTTCCTGCGGGGCTGCAAGTGGTGAGACCCCCCCGCCCCTCCCCCACCCCCTCACACCCCCCTCACACCCCCCCACCCCCCACACACACCCCCCTCACAGCCCCCCGCCCCTCCCCCACCCCCCTCACACCCCCCTCACACCCCCCCCGCCCCTCCCCCACCCCCCTCCCAACCCCCCCTCCCCCTCCCCAGGGCTCCCGGCCACCGGGGGTGGGGGGTCCCGAGACCCCTTGGAGGGGGGATGGGGGGGTCCCCAGACGGTTTGGGGGGGATGGGGGGGTCTCTGACAGCCTGGGGGGGGTGGGGAGTCCCAGGACCCCTTGGGGGGATGTTGGGGGGGTCCCTGGTGGCCTGGGGGGGGTGGGGGGGTCCTGAGACCCCTTGGAGGGGCAGTTGGGGGGGTCCCCAGACGGTTTGGGGGGGATGGGGGGGGGTCCCTAACAGCCTGCCGGGGGGGGGGGGGTCCTGAGACCCCTTGGAGGGGCAGTTGGGGGGGTCCCCAGACGGTTTGGGGGGGATGGGGGGGGGTCCCTGACAGCCTGGGGGGGATGGGGGGTCCCGGGTCCCCTTGGGGGGATGTTGGGGGGGGGTCCCTGGTGGCCTGGGGGGGGTGGGGGGTCCTGAGACCCCTTGGAGGGGGGATGGGGGACTCCCAGACGGTTTGGGGGGGATGGGAGGGGGGTCCCTAACAGGCCTGCTGGGGGTGGGGGGTCCCGGGACCCCTTGGAGGGGGGATGGGGGGGTCCCGGTCCCCTTGGGGGGATGTTGGGGGGTCCCTGGTGGCCTGGGGGGGGTGGGGGTCCTGAGACCCCTTGGAGGGGGGATGGGGGGCTCCCCAGACGGTTTGGGGGGGATGGGGGGGGTCTCTGACAGCCGGTGGGGGGTGTGGGAGTCCCAGGACCCCTTGGGGGGATGTTGGGGGGGTCCCTGGTGACCTGGGGGGGGTGGGGGTCCTGAGACCCCTTGGAGGGGCAGATGGGGGGGTCCCCAGATGGTTTGGGGGGGATGGGGGGGGGTCCCTAACAGCCTGGGGGGTGGGGGGGTCCCGAGACCCCTTGGAGGGGGGATGGGGGGGTCCCCAGACGGTTTGGGGGGTGTTGGGGGGGTCCCTGGTGGCCTGGGGGGGGTGGGGGGTCCTGAGACCCCTTGGAGGGGGGGATGGGGTGTCCCCAGACGGTTTGGGGGGGATGGGGGGGTCCCTGACAGCCTGCTGGGGGTGGGGGGTTCCGAGACCCCTTGGAGGGGGGATGGGGGGGTCCCAGATGGTTTGGGGGGGATGGGGGGGGGTCCCTGGGTGGCCTGGGGGGGGTGTGGGGGGTCCCAGGACCCCTTGGATGGGGCATGGGGGGGTCTCTGACGGCCTGGGGGGTGTGGGGGGTCCTGAGACCCCTTGGAGGAGGGATGGGGGGGTCCCCAGACGGTTGGAGGGGATGGGGGGGGGTCTCTGACGGCCTGGGAGGGGGTGGGGGGTCCTGGGACCCATTAGAGGGGGGATGGGGAGGGGTCCCTGGTGGCCTGGGGGGAATGGGGGGTCCCGGGACCCCTTCGGGGGGTGTTGGGAGGGGTCCCTGACAGCCTGGGGGTGTGGGGGGTCCTGAGACCCCTTGGAGGGGGGGGTGGGGGGGATCCCCAGCCAGCCGGGGGGGGGGTGTCCCTGGTGGCCTGGGGGGGATGGGGGTCCCGGGACCCCTTGGGGAGGGAGATGGGGGGTCTCTGACAGCCTGGGGAGGGTGGGGGGTCCTGAGACCCCTTGGAGGGGGCGTGTGGGGGGGGGTCCCTAGGTAGCCGAGGGGGTCCCGGGACCCCTTGGGGGTGTTGTGGGGGTCCCCCGGATGGTCTGGGGGGGGGGTGGGGAGTCCCGGGACCCGTTGGAGGGGGATGGGGGGGGGTCCCCAGATGGCCTGGGGGGGGATGGGGAGGGGTCCCTGGGTGGCCCTAGGGGGGATGGGGGATCCCGTGACCCCTTGAGGGGGGAGATGGGGGGGTCCCTAGGCAGCCGGGGGGGGTCCCGAGACCCCTTTGGGGGGGGTGGGGGGATGGGGGGGGGTGTCCTAGACACCCTGGGGGGTGATGGGAGGGGGTTGGGGGTCCCAGACACGCTAAGGGGGAGGATTGGGGGGGGGGCGTGTCCTAGAGTTGGCCCCGCCCCCCTCACCCCCCCCCCCCACGCCCCCCCAGGGCCCCCGACGGCTCCTGCGTCCTGACGTGCAGCGACGACAACACCCTCCGCATCTTCGACCTCCCGCCCCCCCCGGGCCCCCCCCCGGGGCTGCCCCCCCCCGAGCTGGTGGGTGACCGGGGGGGCGCTATGGGGTGCGCTGGGGGGCTCCCAGGGGGTTGGGGGAGGGGGCAGTTTGAGGGGGGTGGGGGGTCACTCGGGGGCTTCCGTGGGGCATTGGTGGGTGTCTGGGGGGGGGGGGGGGGGTGTCAGTGGGTCGCTGTGGGGCTCCCCGGGGGGGCTGGGGGTCGCTGTGGGGCACTGGGAGGGGCTGGGGGTCGCTATGGGGCTCCCTGGGGGTCACTGTGGGCACTGGGAGGGGCTGGGGGTCACTATGGGGCACTGGGGGCTGGGGGTCGCTGAGGGGCTGGGGGTCGCTATGGGGCACTGGGGCTGGGGGTTGCTGTGGGGCACTGGGAGGGGCTGGGGGTCACTATGGGGCTCCCCGGGGGGACTGGGGGTTGCTGTGGGGCATTAAGGGGGGGCTGGGGGTCGCTATGGGGCTCCTGGGGGGACTGGGAGTTGCTGTGGGGCATTAAGGGGGGGCTGGGGGTCACTCTAGGGCATTGGGGGGGGTTGGGGGCTTGCTGTGGGGCACTGGGGGGCTGGGGGTCGCTGGGGGCTGGGGATCGCTATGGGGCACTGGGGGCTGGGGGTTGCTGTGGGGCACTGGGGGGGGCTGGGGGTCGCTGGGGGCTGGGGGTAGCTCTGGGGGCTGGGAGTCACTGTGGGGCACTGGGGGGGACTGGTGGTCGCTCTGGGGGGCTGGGGGTCGCTGTGGGCGCTGGGGGGGGCTGGGGGTCACTATGGGGCACTGGGGGTCGCTGTGGGGCACTGGGGGGCTGGGGGTCGCTGGGGGGCACTGGGGGGTCGCTATGGGGCACTGGGGGTCGCTGTGGGGCACTGGGGGCTGGGAGTCGCTGGGGGGCTGGGAGTCGCTGTGGGGCACTGGGGGTCGCTATGGGCCCCCCCCGGCAGGTGCCGGCGCTGCGGGTGCCCGAGGGCGACACCATCTACGACTTCGCCTGGTTCCCCCTGATGGACTCGGCCCAACCCCCCACCTGCCTGTGAGGGGCTGGGGACTGGGGGACTGGGAGGGACTGGGAGGGGCTGGAGGGACTGGGGGGACTGGGAGGGACTGGGAGGGGACTGGGAGGGACTGGGAGGGGGCTGGGGGGGGGCTGGGGAGGGACTGGGAGGGGGCTGAGGGGCACTGGGGGGACTGGGGGGGGCTGAGGGGCACTGGGGGGAACTGGGGGGGACTGACTGGGAGGGACTGGGAGGGGACTGAGGGGCACTGGGGGGCACTGGGAGGGACTGGGGGGGACTGGGAGGGACTGGGGGGGACTGAGGGGGACTGGGAGGGGACTGGGGGGCACTGAGGAGGAACTGGGGGGGACTGACTGGGAGGGACTGGGGGGGGCTGAGGGGCACTGGGAGGGACTGGGACGCACTGGGGGGGACTGGGGGGACTGGGAGGGGGTTGAGAGGCACTGGGGGGGAACTGGGAGGGACTGGGGAGACTAGGAGGGGGCTGGGGGGGACTGAGGGGGCTGATGGGGACTGGGGGGACTGGGAGGGGGCTGAGGGGCACTGGGGGGACTGGGAGGGGCTGATGGGGACTGGGAGGGAACTGGGAGGGGGCTGGGGGGGACTGGGAGGGACTGGGAGGGGGCTGAGGGGCACTGGAGGAAACTGGGGGGACTGGGAGGCAGTGGGAGGGGACTGGGAGCGGGCTGAGGGGGACTGGGAGGGACTGGGGAACACTGGGAGGGGGCTGGAGGGCACTGGGTGTTACTGGCAGATGCTGGGAGGGCTGGGGGAGGTACTGGGAGGCACTGGGGGCTGCAGGGGGGGGGCAGTACTGGTCTGTACTGGTCTATATTGGTTTGTACCAGTCCATACTGGTCCATACTGGTTTATACTGGTCCGTACTGGCAGGCTGGCGGCCAGCAGCCGGGACAACCCCGTGCACCTCTGGGACGCCTTCGAGGGGACCCTGCGGGGGTCCTTCCGCGCCTACAGCCACCTGGTGAGGGGGGCTGGGGGGGGCTGGGGGGGACCCCAGGCTGGGGGGGGGCTGGGGGGGGACCCTGGGTTGGGGAGGGGGCTGGGGGGGGACCCCAGGGTTGGGGGGGGGCTGGGGGAGACCCCAGGCTGGGGAGGGGCTGGGGGGACCCTGGCCTGCAGGGGGGGGGGCTACGGGGACCCTGGGGTTGGGGAGGGGGCTGGGGGGGACCCCGGGGTTGGGGGGGGGCTATGGGGACCCTGGGGTTGGGGGGGGCTGGGGGGGACCCCAGGCTGTGGGGGGGGGGGCTGGGGGAGACCCAGGCTGGGAGGGGGCTGGGGGGGACCCCGACCTGTGGGAGGGGGGGACTATAGGGGGACCCCAAGTTGGGGGGGGGCTGTAGGGGACCCCAGCCCATGGGGGGGGTTTAGGGGACCCTGGTGTTGGGGGGGGCTATAGGGGGACCCCGATGTTGGGGGGAGCTCTAGGGGGACCCCGATGTTGGGGGGGGCTGTAGGGGGACCCCAACCTGCGGGGGGGGGGCTGTAGGGGGTCCCCGATGTTGGGGGGGGCTGTAGGGGGACCCCAACCTGCGGGGGGGGGGCTGTGGGGAACCCCGATGTTGGGGGGGGCTATAGGGGACCCCAGCCTGCGGGGGGGACTATAGGGGGACCCCGATGTTGGGGGGGTCTATAGGGGGACCCCAACCGGGGGGGGGCTATAGGGGGACCCCGATGTTGGGCTGTCTATAGGGGGACCCCAACCTGGGGGGGGGCTGTAGGGGGACCCTGATGTTGGGGGGGGCTGTAGGGGGACCCCAACCTGGGGGGGGGGGGCTGTAGGGGGACCCCGATGTTGGGGGGGGCTGTAGGGGACCCCAACCTGGGGGGGGGGCTGTGGGGGACCCCGATGTTGGGGGGGGCTATAGGGGACCCCAACCTGCGGGGGGGGGCTGTAGGGGGACCCCGATGTTGGGGGGGGCTGTAGGGGGACCCCAACCTGGGGGGGGGGCTGTAGGGGGACCCCGATGTTGGGGGGGTCTATAGGGGGACCCCAACCGGGGGGGGGGCTATAGGGGGACCCCGATGTTGGGCTGTCTATAGGGGGACCCCAACCTGGGGGGGGGGGCTGTAGGGGGACCCCGATGTTGGGAGGGGCTATAGGGGACCCCAACCTGGGGGGGGGGCTGTAGGGGGACCCCGATGTTGGGGGGGACTATAGGGGGACCCCAACCGGGGGGGGGGGGCTGTAGGGGGACCCCGATGTTGGGGGGGACTATAGGGGACCCCCACCGGGGGGGGGGGCTGTAGGGGGACCCCGATGTTGGGGGGGGCTATAGGGGGACCCCAACCTGGGGGGGGGCTGTAGGGGGACCCGATGTTGGGGGGGCTGTAGGGGGACCCCAACCTGCGGGGGGGGGCTGTGGGAAACCCCGATGTTGGGGGGGGCTATAGGGGACCCCAGCCTGCGGGGGGGACTATAGGGGGACCCCGATGTTGGGGGGGTCTATAGGGGGACCCCAACCGGGGGGGGGGCTATAGGGGGACCCCGATGTTGGGCTGTCTATAGGGGGACCCCAACCTGGGGGGGGGCTTGTAGGGGGACCTGATGTTGGGGGGGGCTGTAGGGGGACCCCAACCTGGGGGGGGGGGCTGTAGGGGGACCCCGATGTTGGGGGGGGCTGTAGGGGACCCCAACCTGGGGGGGGGGGCTGTGGGGGACCCCGATGTTGGGGGGGCTATAGGGGACCCCAACCTGCGGGGGGGGCTGTAGGGGGACCCCGATGTTGGGGGGGGCTGTAGGGGGACCCCAACCTGGGGGGGGGGCTGTAGGGGGACCCCGATGTTGGGGGGGTCTATAGGGGGACCCCAACCGGGGGGGGGGGGGGCTATGGGGGACCCCGATGTTGGGCTGTCTATAGGGGGACCCCAACCTGGGGGGGGGGGCTGTAGGGGGACCCCGATGTTGGGAGGGGCTATAGGGGACCCCAACCTTGGGGGGGGGGCTGTAGGGGGACCCCGATGTTGGGGGGGACTATAGGGGGACCCCAACCGGGGGGGGGGGCTGTAGGGGGACCCCGATGTTGGGGGGGACTATAGGGGACCCCAACCGGGGGGGGGGGCTGTAGGGGGACCCCGATGTTGGGGGGGGGCTGTAGGGGGACGCCAGCCTTCGGGGGGGAGGGGGGGGGGCGCGTAGGGGGCCCCGGGGTGTCTGGGGGGGGTAGGGGGCCACGGGGGGGGGGGGGGCCCGCGCAGGTGACGGCGGTGCCGGGGGGGGCAGGAGGAGCCGGTGGCCCCCCACTCGCTGGCCTTCGCCCCCGACGGCTCCCGGCTCCTGGGGGGCTTCGACGGCGCCGTCCGGCTCTTCCCCACCCACCGCCCGGGGCGGCACGGCCAGGAGAGGCGGCTGCACCGTGAGGGCGGGGCCGGGGGCGGGGCTTGGGGGAGGGGGCGGGGCCTGCGAGGGTGGGGCCTGAGGGAGGGGCCTGAGGCAGGGGGAGGGGGGAAAGGGAGTGTCCCAGGGGGAACACGGGGGAAGGGGCGTGGGTTGAGGGAGGGGCGTGGCTTGAGGGAGGGGCGTGGGGTGGGTGGAGCCTAAAGGGGTGTGGTCGTGGTGGTGGGAGCCGCGGTGGGAGGGATGGAGCCTGTTCCAGAGGGTCAGAAGGGAGAGGGGAAGGGGCGTGGCTTGAGGGAGGGGCGTGGTGGGTGTGGGTGGAGCCTAAAGGGGTGTGGTCGTGGTGGGTGGGGCCTCGGGGGCGGGGCTTAGGTGGGTGTAGGGTAGGGGCGGAGCCTGTTCCAGGGGGTCAGAAGGGAGAGGGGAAGGGGTGTGGCTTGAGGGAGGGGCGTGTCTTGAGGGAGGGGCGTGGCTTGAGGGAGGGGCGTGGGGTGGGTGGAGCCTAAAGCGGTGTGGTCGTGGTGGGTGGAGCCTCGGGGGAGGGACGGAGCCTGTTCCAGAGGGTCAGAAGGGAGAGGGGAAGGGGCGTGGCTTGAGGGAGGGGCGTGGTGGGTGTGGGTGGAGCCTAAAGGGTGTGGTCGTGGTGGGTGGGACCTCGGGGGCGGGGCTTAGGTGGGTGTAGGGTAGGGGGGGCGGAGCCTGTTCCAGGGGGTCAGAAGGGAGAGGGGAAGGGGTGTGGCTTGAGGGAGGGGCGTGGCTTGAGGGAGGGGCGTGGTGGGTGTGGGTGGAGTCTAAAGGGGTGTGGTCGTGGTGGGTGGAGCCTCGGGGCAGGGCTTAGGTGGGTATGGGGGGAGGGGCGGAGCCTGTTCCAGGGGGTCAGAAGGGAGAGGGGAAGGGGTGTGGCTCGAGGGAGGGGCGTGGCTTGAGGGTGGCGCGTGGTGGGTGTGGGTGGAGCCTAAAGGGGTGTGGTCGTGGTGGGTGGAGCCTCGGGGAGGGGTTTAGGTGGGTGGGGTCTCGTGGGCAGGTCTAAACGGGTGGGCGGAGCCTGAGTGCTGTCCTCTCCCCCTTGCAGAGCGGGGGCAGGGCCAGCGGGGCCTGATTGGCTGCCTGGCCTTCAGCCCCACCCAACCGGTGTTCGCCTGCGGCTCCTATGGGCGGAGCCTGGGGGTGTACCCCCTGGAGGAGGGCGGGGCCTTGGCCCTTTGGCCCCGCCTCCCGGCCGCCCCCACCCACCTCCTCTTCAGCCCCGACGGGACCCGCCTCTACGCGGGGGGGCGCAAGGTGGGCGTGGCCTCGCGGTGGGAGGGGCTTGGGTGTGGCCTCAGGGGGCGTGGCCCGGGGGAAGGGGGGTGGAGACTGCAGCTGGGGGGTGTGGCGTCAGAGCTGGGGGCGGGGTCTTATCCCTGGGTGGGCGTGGTCTCAAAGTTGGGGCGTGGCCTCTGATCTAGGGGCGGGGTTTGTAGCCTTTGGGCGGGGCTTGTGTGCCGAGGCGGGGTGTTTGGGGCAGTGGGGGCGTGTCCCACATTGGCTCCGCCCCCAGGACCGGCACATCCTCTGCTGGGACCTGCGGCGCCCCGAGCGCCCCCTGCTGGGGCTGGAGCGGCGGGTGGACACCAACCAGCGCGTGACCTTTGACCTCGACCCGTGAGTGACCGCCCCCCCCCGCCTCGCCGGGACCCTTTTCTTTTGGGGGGGGGGGGGGTGGGCACACACGCTGGGGCCCGGTGACCCCTCCCCTCTTGCCCCTCCCCCCCCCGCAGGACGGGGCGGTTCCTGGTGGGGGGCGACACCGACGGCTTCGTCACCGTCTGGGACACGCTGACCCCCCCGGGGCCGGGGGACCCCCCCCTGCTGCCCCCCCTCCTGCGCTTCCGCGCCCTCCGCGACTGCGTCAACGGCGCCAGGTAACGCCCGGGACCCCCCCCAAAACGCTGGGACCCCCCCCCCAAACTCCTGGGACCCCCCCCAAAATGCTGGGACCCCCCCCCCAAAACGCTGGGACCCCCCCCCCCAAACTCCTGGGACCCCCCCCCAAACTCCTGGGCCCCCCCCAAAACGCTGGGACCCCCCCCCCAAACTCCTGGGCCCCCCCCCAAAACGCTGGGACCCCCCCCCCAAACTCCTGGGCCCACCCCCCAAACTCCTGGGACCCCCCCCCCCAAACTCCTGGGACCCCCCCCCAAACTCCTGGGCCCCCCCCCAAACACCTGGGTCCCCTTCCTGGGTGCCTGGGACCCCCCTCAAAATACCTGAGACCCCCCCCAAACTCTTGGGACACCCCCCCCCCCCAAAATGCTGGGACCCCCCCCCCCCGGGTCTGCGGTGCCCCCCCACCCCGGGTCTGGGGTGTCCCCCCCCGGGGTCTGAGTGCCCCCCCCCGGGGCCTGGGTCCCTGGGGTGCTGTGGGGTGGGGGTCACCCAGCGGCCTGTGCCCCCCCCCCCCCCCCCAGCCTTCACCCCCCGCGCTCCCGCTGTTGGCCACCGCCTCGGGGCAGCGGCTGTTCCCGGCGCCGTGGGACAGTGACGAGGAGGAGGGGGGTGAGGACGGACCCCCCCCGGGGGGTGACAATCGTCTGCAGCTCTGGTGGTGGGGCCCCGACCCCCCCGGGGACACCGAGTGTCACCCCCTTGGGACAACGGCTGTTACTGCCACGGGGACAACGGCTGGGACGCCCCCGGGGACAGCGGGACCGCGGACGCCGACTGTCACCGTGCCGGGGACACCGGGACCGCGTGTGATGGTTGTCACCCCTCCGGGGACACGCGTCGTCACCTCCCTGGGGACACCGGAACTGGCTTCTCCATGGACACCGACTGTCCCCGTGCCGGGGATGCTGACTGTGACACTGCTGGGGACACCGACTGTCACCCCCCTGGGGACACCGGCCCTGCCTGTGCCCCGTACGCCGACTGAAATCCATCTGGGGACGTCAGCTGTCACCCCCTGGGGACACCAACTGTGACTATCACCCCCTGGGGACACCGGGACCAGCCTCTCCATGGACACCGTCACCCCCCTGGGGGACACCAACTGTGACTGTCACCCCCTGGGGACACCAGAACCAGCCTCTCTGTGGACATGGACTGTCACCCCCTGAGACACCGACTGTGACTGTCACCCGGAATTGGCCTCTCCATGGTCACCGACTGTCACCCCCTGGGGCCACCAGAACTGGCCTCTCGATGGACACCGACTGTCACCCCCTGGGGACACTGGCTGTGACTGTCACCCGGAATTGGCCTCTCCATGGTCACCGACTGTCACCCCCTGGGGACTCCAACTGTGACTGTCACCCCCTGGGGACACCAGAACTGGCCTCTCGATGGACACCGACTGTCACGCCTTGGGACACCAACCGTGACTGTTCACCCGAATTGGCCTCTCCATGGTCACTGACTGTCACCCCCTGGGGCCACCAACTGTGACTGTCACCTCGTGGACACCGGAACCAACATCTCTGGGGACATGGACTGTCACCCTCTGGGGACACCAACTGTGACTGTCACCCCCTGGGACACCGGAACCAACTTCTCCATGGTCACTGACTGTCACCCCATGGGACACCGACTGTGACTGTCACCCGTGGGACACCGGAACCAACTTCTCCATGGTCACCGACTGTCACCTCATGGGACACCGACTGTGACTGTCACCCCGTGGGGACACTGTGACTGTCACCCCCTGGGGACACCGGAACCCACTTCTCCACGGTCACCGACTGTCACCC
>CM050685.1:251074-356123 GCA_027574665.1 Rhynochetos jubatus | reverse complement strand
GGAGGGGGGGGGTCCGGTGAGGGCAGGGGAAGGGTCCCCGAGGAGGAGGGAGGACCTGGGGGGGGGGTGTCCGGTCCGGGAGGGGGTTAAAGGGGGTCTGGGGGGGGAGGGCTCTGTGAGGGGGAATGGGGGTCCCTAAGGCCCGGAGGTGGGGTGGCATTCATGTCCCCCCGTGTTTAGGGGGGGGGTGGGCGGGTAATGCCGTGTGTGTGACACGAGGGACCCACCCTGGCTTCGGGGGGGGGGGGTGAGGGGTGTCGTTCTGTGTGTGTCCCCCCCCCTGGCTGGGAGGGGAGGGACCCCCGGTCTGTAAAAGGGGGGGGGGGGGGGGGGGCCTGTGTTTTGGCGATGGAAAAAGGGGGGTCCCAGTGTCTGCGAGGGGAAGGCGGGGGGGGCTCACCGAGGGGTAGGGGGTGTCCCATTTTGCGGGGGGGGGGGGGGGCGCTATGGAGTTAGGAGGAGGCCCCCCCCCCGCCCCCCCTGAGGTTTGGCTGTGCGCAGAAACACCCCCCCCCGCCCATCACCCCCCTATTTTTTTAAGAGGAGAAAGGGGACCCCACACACACACATTAGGAGAAAAGTGGGGGTGCGGGGGGGCTCCCCTCACTGCCCCCTCCCCTTTTCCCCCCCCCCCCCAGATTATGTCTATTTTGAGAACTCCTCCAGCAACCCCTACCTCGTCCGCCGCATCGAGGAGCTCAACAAGGTGAAGCTCTTGGGGACCCCCCCCCCCTTATTCCTGAAGGGCTTCCCTTGCCCCCTCTTCACATTTTTGGGGGCCCCCCCCCCCCCCGCCCCCAGACCGCCAACGGGAACGTGGAGGCCAAGGTGGTGTGTCTCTTCCGCCGGCGGGACATCTCCAGCAGCCTCAACAGCTTGGCTGACAGCAATGCCCGTGAGTTGGGGGGGGGGGGGGGGGGGGCCTGGGGGGCTCCTGCACCCCCGGGGGGGGTGGTGGGGGGTGGGCTGCGCCTGTGACCCCCCCCCCTTCCCTTCCCCAGGGCTGGGCGTGTGGTGTGGGGGCAGATCCCAACTTGCTGCCGCTCTTGCCTTGGGGGTGTTTGATTCTCTGAAGGCTGCGTGCCCCCCCGCTTCCCCTCCATGGGGCTGCACCCCCCCCCCCCCCCAAGCTTGGGGCATCCCTGGGGGGTGATTTTTGGGGCTGGGGGGGGGGGGGGGGGGCGGTATTTGAGGTCACATGCGCCCCAGAGGGGGGTTTTGGGGGGCATGTGGGGAAGGAATGAGGCACAGCCTGGTCTCACCGCGCCCCCCCGCCCCCCAGGGCTGGCAGGAAGGTTTTAGAGCTTGGGGGTGGGGGGGGGGGGTCCCCTGGGGCCTGCCCCAGCCCCCCACGGTGCTTCCCGCGTGTGAGCAGGGCTGGGCTCCCCTCCCCCCCCCCACCCTTCCCCGCCTCGGGCCTGGGCTGCTGCCAGAATCCTGGGGAGGGGGGGTTGCTGGGAGAACAATACACCTCCCCGCTCGATGCTGAGGGGGGTGGGGAGCAGCCGGGGGAGGGTGGGGGGGGGGTGGGAGGGGGGAGGCTGCTGACCCCCCCTCCTGTCCCCGTCGTTCCCCCCCCCCCCCAGGCGAATTCGAGGAGGAATCCAAGCAGCCCCACCATGACGGACGCAGCAGCGGCACCAACTGAAACACCGGGAGCTCTTCCTCTCCCGGCAGTTCGAATCCCTGCCGGCCACGCACATACGGTGCGTCCCGGGGGGCGGGGGGGGCGGGGGGTCTTGGGGGCAGGGGGGGTACCGGGCCTTGCCGTGACACCCCCCTTTCCCACCCCCTCTCCCCGGCCCGCAGGGGGAAGTGCAGCGTGACGCTCCTCAACGAGACCGACATCCTGGGCCAGTATCTGGAGAAAGAGGTGAGTCCCACGCCCCAAAGGCGGGTGGGGGGGGTTGATTTGGGACCCCCCCCCCCTTCATTTTTAACCTCCCTGCAGGACTGTTTCTTCTATTCGTTGGTGTTTGACCCCGTCCAAAAAACCCTCTTGGCCGATCAGGGCGAGATCCGGGGTCGGCTGCAAGTACCAGGCCGAAATCCCAGACCGGCTTGCCGAAGGTATCCGAGGGTGGGGGGGGGGCACTGCCATTTGAGGAGGGGGGCACATAGAATCAGCTTGATACACACACACACACCCCCCCCCAGGCGAATCAGACAACCGGAACCAGCAGAAGATGGAGATGAAGGTGTGGGACCCCGACAACCCCCTGACGGATCGACAGAGTCGACCAGTTCTTGGTGGTGGCGCGGTGAGTTGAGACCCTGGGGGAGTGGGTCTGGGGGTGTGTGTGTGGGGGGGGGGGCCCTCCTGACACACCGTGCCCCCCCCCAAAATTCGCCAGAGCCGTCGGGACCTTCGCGCGTGCCCTGGACTGCAAGCAGCTCCATCCGGCAGCCCAGCCTTCACATGAGCGCCGCCGCCGCTTCCCGGGATATCACGCTGGTGAGATTCGACGGGGCCGGAAGGGGGACACCCCCTCACCCTCCGATTTCTGGGGTTCCCACTGACCCGTCTTCTCCCTTCCGAGCAGTTTCACACGCCATGGACACCCTCCAGCGCAACGGCTACGACCTGGCCAAGGCCATGTCGACTCTGGTGCCGCAGGGTGGGGCCGGTGCTTTGCCGCGACGAGATGGAAGAAGTGGTCGGCTTCCGAGGCCATGCTCTTCGAGGAAGCGCTGGAAAAATACGGCAAGGACTTCAACGACATCCGGCAGGACTTTGTGAGTCGGGATTGAGGTGACAGAGCTTTTTGGGTGGGGGGGACCAGGGTAAAAGACTCCCCCTACCCTGATGCGAGGTCTTGCTCCCGTAGCTGCCCTGGAAGTCTTTGGCCAGCATCGTGCAGTTCTATTACATGTGGAAAACCACCGACCGCTACATTTCCAGCAGGTGAGGGGCCTGGGGTGGGGTGGGGGGCTGTTATGGGATGGAGGGGGGGTTGCTACGAGCCCCCCACCCTCCGTCCTGCCCCGTCTTACTCCCCTCTTTGCTCGCAGAAGAGGCTGAAGGCAGCGGAGGCGGATAGCAAGCTGAAACAAGTCTACATCCCCACCTAGTGTGAGTTGGGGAGGGGGTGCTCTTTTTGAGGTGGGGGAGGCCTGGACATCCTCCTAGGCTTGGGGAGGGGGAGATGGGACCTCTATTGACCCCCCCACCCCTTTGTCCATAGCACGAAGCCGAACCCCAACCAGATCATCTCGGTGGGCTCCAAACACCGGCATGAACGGGGGCCGGTTTCCAGAAGGGGCTGACGTGCGAGAGCTGCCACAGTCAGTGGGGGTGGGGGGGTGGGGGGGGTCTGGGAGCCGGGGGATCAGGGGGGATGCTGGGCTGGGGGTCCTGGGGCTGGGGGAAATGAGGGGGATGCTGGGGGGTGGGGGGTCGTGGGTGTGGGGGGGGCTATTGGAGTGGGAGGGGGACATGGGTGACAGTGGAGCAGGAGTAGAGGTATATAGGGGTTGGGGGGGGGGGCAGCAGGGCAGCTCTAGGGGTTGGGGGTCAGGAATAGGGGCATATAAGGGGATGGGGGGCAGCTGTGGGGCAGGAGCAGGGGCTTATAGGGGTTAAGGGGGGGCAGCAGGGCAGCTCTAGGGGTTGGGGGGCAGCTGTAGGGTCTGTGGGGCAGGAGCAGGGGCTTACAGGAGTTAAAGGGGTAGGAGGGGGGGGCAGCAGGGCAGCTCTAGGGGTTGGGGGGCAGGAACAGGGGCATATAAGGGGATGGGGGGCAGGAGCAGGGGCTTATAGGGGTTAAGGGGGTAGGAGGGGGGGCAGCAGGGCAGCTCTAGGGGTTGGGGGGCAGGAAGAGGGGGCATATAAGGGGATGGGGGCAGGATGGGGGGCAGCTGTAGGGTCTGTGGGGCAGGAGCAGGGGCTTATAGGGGTTAAGGGGGTAGGAGGGGGGGCAGCAGGGCAGCTCTAGGGGTTGGGGGGCAGGAAGAAGGGCATATAAGGGAATGGGGGGCAGGAGCAGGGGGCTTATAGGGGTTAAGGGGGGGCAGCAGGGCAGCTCTAGGGGGTTGGGGGCAGGAACAGAGGGGCATATAAGTGGATGGGGGCAGGATGGGGGGCAGCTGTAGGATCTGTGGGGCAAGGAGCAGGGGCTTATAGGGGTTAAGTGGGTAGGAGGGGGGGGCAGCAGGGCAGCTCTAGGGGTTGGGGGGCATGAAGAGGGGCATATAAGGGGATGGGGGGCAGCTGTAGGGTCTGTGGGGCAGGAGCAGGGGCTTATAGGGGGTTAAGGGGGTAGGAGGGGGGGGCAGCAGGGCAGCTCTAGGGGTTGGGGGGCAGGAAGAGGGGCATATAAGGGGATGGGGGGCAGCTGTAGGGTCTGTGGGGCAGGAGCAGGGGCTTATAGGGGTTAAGGGGGTAGGAGGGGGGGCAGCAGGGCAGCTCTAGGGTCTGTGGGGGCAGGGAGCAGGGGCTTATAGGGGTTAAGGGGTGTAGGAGGGGGGGGCAGCAGGGCAGCTCTAGGGGCTGGGGGGCAGGAACAGGGGCATATAAGGGAATGGGGGGGCAGGAGCAGGGGCTTATAGGGGTTAAGGGGGGTAGGAGGGGGGGCAGCAGGGCAGCTCTAGGGTCTGTGGGGCAGGAGCAGGGGCTTATAGGGGTTAAGGGGTGTAGGAGGGGGGGCAGCAGGGCAGCTCTAGGGGCTGGGGGGCAGGAACAGGGGCATATAAGGGAATGGGGGGCAGGAGCAGGGGCTTATAGGGGTTAAGGGGGGACAGCAGGGCAGCTCTAGGGGTTGCGGGCAGGAACAGGGGCATATAAGGGGATGGGGGCAGGATGGGGGGCAGCTGTAGGGTCTGTGGGGCAGGAGCAGGGGCTTATAGGGGTTAAGGGGGTAGGAGGGGGGGCAGCAGGGCAGCTCTAGGGGTTGGGGGGCATGAAGAGGGGCATATAAGGGGATGGGGGGCAGCTGTAGGGTCTGTGGGGCAGGAGCAGGGGCTTATAGGGGTTAAGGGGGTAGGAGGGGGGGCAGCAGGGCAGCTCTAGGGGTTGGGGGGCAGGAAGAGGGGCATATAAGGGGATGGGGGGCAGCTGTAGGGTCTGTGGGGCAGGAGCAGGGGCTTATAGGGGTTAAGGGGGTAGGAGGGGGGGCAGCAGGGCAGCTCTAGGGGTTGGGGGGCAGGAACAGGGGCATATAAGGGGATGGGGGGCAGCTGTAGGGTCTGTGGGGCAGGAGCAGGGGCTTATAGGGGTTAAGGGGGTAGGAGGGGGGGCAGCAGGGCAGCTCTAGGGGTTGGGGGGCAGGAACAGGGGCATATAAGGGAATGGGGGGCAGGAGCAGGGGCTTATAGGGGTTAATGGGGGGCAGCAGGGCAGCTCTAGGGGTTGGGGGCAGGAACAGGGGCATATAAGGGGATGGGGGCAGGATGGGGGGGCAGCTGTAGGGTCTGTGGGGCAGGAGCAGGGGCTTATAGGGGTTAAGGGGGGACAGCAGGGCAGCTCTAGGGGTTGGGGGCAGGAACAGGGGTTTATAGGGTTAAGGGCGGGGCAGCAGGGCAGCTCTAGGGGTTGGGGGGCAGGAAGTGGGGGGGGCAGCGCTCCTCGCCTTGCACCCCGGTGTCGGAGTCCCCACGCCCAACCCCCCCCCCCACTTCCCCGCAGCCACCCAGTCTGCCCAGTGGTACGCTTGGGGCCCCCCCAACATGCAATGCCGCCTCTGCGCCTCCTGTTGGATCTACTGGAAGAAATACGGGGGGTTGAAGACCCCCACCCAATTGGAGGGAGCGACCCGCAGCGCCTCGGTGAGTTCCCAGGGGGGGTTTTTGGGGGGGGGTGGGGGGTGTGTTTTCCGTTACTGATGTCCGTCCTCGTCGTAGGAACCCCATTCCCGGGGTCACCTCTCGCGTCCCGAAGCGCAGAGCCTTTCTCCGTACACCACCAGCGCCAGTCGAGCCAAACTTTTGGCCAAGAACCGCCAAACCTTCCTGCTCCAGACCACCCGTCTCACCCGTTTGGCCCGCCGCCTCTGCCGCGACGTCCTCCAGCCCCGCCGCGCCGCCCGCCGCCCCTACGCCCCCATCAACGCCAACGCCATCAAGGCCGAGTGTAGGTGACGCGGCGAGTTGGGGGGGGGGGGGGGGGGCGATGGGTGGTCCTATGCGCCCGCCCTTCACCTTTCTGCCTGTATCCCCGTCCCCCTGCCCTGCCCCGTCCCTCGCCTCAGGCTCCATCCGCTTGCCCAAGGCCGCTAAGGCGCCCCTCAAGATTCACCCGCTGGCCCGGCTGCCCCTCGCTGCCATCGTCAAGGAGCTGGGTGAGGGGCTCGGGGGGGGGGGGGGGGGGTTCTGGGAGGGGTCTCTGGGGGTCTGGGAGGGGTCTTTAGGGGTCTTGGGGGCGGTCTCTGGGGGGTCTGGGGGCGTTCTCTAGGGGTCTTTAGGGTTCTGGGGGTTCTGGGAGGGGTCTCTGGGGGTGTGGGAGGGGTCTTTAGGGGTCTTGGGGGCAATCTCTGGAGGGTCTGGGGGCGTTCTCTAGGGGTCTTTAGGGTTCTGGGGGTGTGGGAGGGGTCTCTGGGGGTGTGGGAGGGGTCTTTAGGGGTCTTGGGGGCGGTCTCTGGGGGGTCTGGGGGCGTTCTCTAGGGGTCTTTAGGGTTCTGGGGTTCTGGGAGGGGTCTCTGGGGGATCTGGGGGCGGTCTCTGGGGGTCTGGGAGGGGTCTTTAGGGGTCTGGGGGCAGTCTCTGGGGGGTCTGGGGGCATTCTCTAGGGGTCTTTAGGGTTCTGGGGGTTCTGGGAGGGGTCTCTGGGGTTCTGGGGGGTTCTCTGGGGGTGTGGGAGGGGTCTCTGGGGGTGTGGAAGGGGTCTTTAAGGTTCTGGGAGGGGTCTCTGGGGTTCTGGGGGGTTCTCTGGGGGTGTGGGAGGGGTCTCTGGGGGTGTGGGAGGGGTCTCTGGGGGTGTGGGAGGGGTCTTTAGGGTTCTGGGAGGGGTCTTTAGGGTTCTGGGAGGGGTCTCTGGGGTTCTGGGGGGTTCACTGGGGGTGTGGGAGGGGTCTTTAGGGTTGTGGGGGGTTCTCTGGGGTTCTGGGGGGGTTCTCTGGGGGTGTGGGAGGGGTCTCTGGGGTTCTGGGGGGTTCACTGGGGGTCTGGGAGGGGTCTCTGGGGGTCTTGGGGTGGGGGGGTCCTCGGGGGGCGGGGCATTGATGTGCAGGTATGGCTTGGGGCCACGAGGGGTGGGGGGCTCATGGAGTGATTCGGGGGGGGGCTGCGGGAAGCCTCTAACACCCCCCCCCCCCCCCCGCACCCCCCTCCCCAGCGGCCCAGGCCCCCCTGAAGCCGAAGACGCCGCGGGGCACCAAGACCCCCATCAACCGGAACCAGCTCAGCCAGAGCCGGGGCTTGGCCGGGCTGGTGGGCAAGAGGGGCTACGAGGGGGTGGGCGAGGGCCACCGCCCCCCCCGGGTACGGGTACGGACCGTGGGGCTACCAGGGGGCGGCGTGGGCCACCAGCCCTTGGTACGGCCACGGGGGGGGGGGCGGGGACTCGCTGGGATTGATGGGGAGAAGGGCCTGTGGGGTGGGGCTGGGGCTGGTGGGGGGTGGGGCCTGGGGGGTTGATTGACAGGGGGTGGGGAGTGGAGGGGCCTGGAGTGGTTGATGGGGTGGGGCTTAGGATGATTGATGGGGTGGGGCTTGTGATTGACAGGGGTTGGAGCCAATAAGTGGGTTTAGCCAGTTGGGAGCCTGGGGTGATTGATGTGGGGGGTGGGGATTAGGGTGATTGACAGGGAGTGGAGCCGGGGGGGGGGGTTGGCCTGTTGGTGGAGGGGCCTGGGGTGATTGATGGAGGGCGGGGCTTGGGGTGATTGACAGGGGGTGGAGCCAATAAGTGGTTTCAGCCAGTGGGGGGGGTTGGGGTGATTGACAGGGGGTGGAGCCAATAAGTGAGTTTAGCCAGTTAGAGGGGCCTGGGGTGATTGACATGAGGGGTGGGGCTTGGGTGATTGACAGGGAGTGGAGCCAGTAAGTGGGTTTGGCCAGTTGGAGGGGCCTGGGGTGATTGACATGAGGGGTGGGGCTTGGGGTGATTGACAGGGGGGAGCTGGAGGGACCTGGGGTGATTGACATTGGGGGCGGGACCTGGTGTGATTGACAGGGTGTGGGTCACGCGGGATTGGCGCTGGCCCTTGATTGGTTGGCAGAGGACCTGGGGGGTGGGGACCGGCCTGATTGACAGGGGAGTGGAAGGCGCTGGGTCGACTGACAGCTCCAGCGGCCAATGGGCGGGGGCGGGGAGGGGGTTAAGGGGCGGGGCCTGACTTTCCCGCGCAGGTGGGCGCCTCTGGCCTCCCTTTCTCGGCCAACGGGCGCCCCCTGACGGCGGGGCTGCGCGCCGGGCCCCCCCCCGCCAGCAAACGCCAGAAGCTGAACCCCGCCGACGCCCCCAACCCCGTCGTCTTCGTGGCCACCAAGGACACACGGTAACGGGGGCGGGGACGGGGGGGAGTACCAGGCTTTGGGGGGCCCGTGGGGCGCCCCTTCGCTGCTGACACCCCCTTCTCCGCCCCTCTCCCCACCCCCCAGGGCGCTACGGAAGGCGCTGACGCACCTGGAGCTCCGCCGGGCCGCCCGGCGCCCCAACCTGCCCCTCAAGGTGAAACCGGGGCTGCCCCTGAGACCCGGAGGGGGAGGGGTCCTGGCACCATCCGCACCCCCCCACCCCGCCAGCACCTCAGAACCCATCGTCCTCGAGGACTGAGCCCCCCCCCCTCCCCCGGGCCAGGCCCCTTTTGTATTTTTTTTATGTCCATAGGAACCCGCCGGGGGGGGGGCGGGGGGAGGGGGCGGGGTCCGGTGCCGGGCCGGAGACACACACCACCCCCCCCCCGCTTCCCCCCACCCCGCCCCGAGCCCCGCGGGCCCCTTTTGTACGTGCAGCGCTGCCCCCGGTTTTGTATCTCGGATCGTCCCGGTTCTGTAGCGACAGGAAATAAAAACCGACGATTTTTCTTCACCGGCATTAAACCACCGGCACCGGGAGAGGGGGGTGGGGGGTGGCGGAACGCTTTCGGCAGGCCGCGTTTCCCGGGGGGGAGCGTGGGACGGGGGCACTTCCGCCGGAAGTGCTCGGGCTGTGCGACGTTAAGGGGTTACTTCCGGCGGAAGTGCCGTGGGGAAAGGAGCGCGGGAGGACGCCGGTGGTTGTGGGGAAGCGGGGTGGGGGGGGGCGGGGGGCGTGGCGGGTAACCGGCTCTGGTTCCGTGGAGACGGGTCCCGGCCCGGGGCCTGACCCTGATCCCGGTCCGGGCTCAGCCATGGACGCGGGTTCCTGCCCGGACCCTGGTCCCGGACGCTGCATGGACGCGGGTCCTGGTCCGGACCCTGATCCCGGTCCCGGCTCGGCAGAGGACCCCGGCCCGGACTCTGGTCCCGGCCCGGACCCTGGTCCCGGACCCTCCAGGGACTCTGGTCCCGGCCCGGACCCTGGTCCCGGACCCTCCAGGGACTCTGGTCCCGGCCCGGACCCTGGTCCCGGACCCTCCAGGGACTCTGGTCCCGGCCCGGACCCTGGTCCCGGACCTTCCAGGGACTCTGGTCCCAGCCCGAACCCTGATCCCGGTCCCGGCTCGGCCACGGGGCCTGGCCTGGACTCTGGTCCCGGCCCAGACTCTGGTCTTGGTCCCGGCTCGGCAGAGGACCCCGGCCCGGACCCTGATCCCAGAACCTCCATGGACGTGGGTCCCGGGCCGGACCCTGATCCTGATCCCGGCTTGGCCATGGACCCCGGCCCGGACTCTGCTCCTGGACCGGACCCTGGTCCCGGTCCCGGCCCCGCCATGGATACCAGCTCCATCCTAGCCCCTGACCCGGTGGCAGATCCCGACGTAGAGTCGCTACCGCGGGGCGGGTTCCGTTGCCGCCTGTGCCAGGTCTCCGCGGCCAACCGTGAGTGTGGGGGCTCCGGGGGGTGGTGGGGGCGGTGAGGATATCCCCGGGGCGCCGGCTAACGGCGTTGCCCCGTGCCCCGTGCAGGGCCCAGCCTGGTAGAGCATCTACGGGGGAAGAAACACCGGCGGTTCCGGATCCTTCGGGCCGAACGCCGGGCCCAGGAGCAGCGGAGCCTCTTCGTCAGTGGTTTCCCCCGCGGCACCTCGGGCGAGGAGCTCACCGACTACTTCAAGAGCTACGGGGACGTGGCAGCGGTCGTGATGGACAAGGAGAAGGTGGGAACCGGGCTGGGAGGAGCCCCCCAAGGCTCCGAGGGGGGAGCAGTACCGGGGTTCACGGTGTCCCCCTCGGTTCCGTAGGGCGCTTACGCCATCGTGGAGCTACGGGATGCCGCCAGCCGGGAGCGGGCATTGGCGGAGCCTCGGCACAGTTTGGCCGGTCACCGGCTCCGTGTCCGGCCCCGGGAGCAGAAGGATTTCTCCTGCGGTTCCCCGGGACGCAGCCCCCGGCGGGATTCTCTCAGCCCTGGGCAGCTGGAGCAGGCGCTTTGGCAGGCCCCAGATGTGAGTAGGGATTTTGGGGTGCTGGGGGGGGGGTCCCAGGGGCTCTTCTGAGAGTTTGGGTGGGGTGTCTTAGGGGTTTGAGGGGACGTCCTGGCTCTCTCCTGGGCTTTGGGGGGTGGTCCCGAGGCTCTCACAGGAGTTGGAGGGGGGATCCTGAGGCTCTTGGGGGGGTTTGGGGGGGTCCTGAGGCTCTTCCAAAGGTTGGGGGGGTGGACCTTAAGGCTCTGCTGTGGGTTTGGAGGGTCACAGGTCTCCCCTGGGGTTTGGGTGGGGCAGTCCTGGGTGTTGGAGGGGGGATCCTGAGGCTCTCTGGGGGGTTTGGGGGTCCCAAGTCTGCCCTAGGGGTTTGAGGGGAGATCCTGGGGGTTGGAGGGGGGTCCCTGAAGCTCTTCTGAAAATTGGGGGGGTCCTGAGGCTCTCCTAGGAGAATTGGAGTACCTCAAGGCTCTGTTAGGGGTTTTGGGGGGGGGTGTCCCAGGCCTTTCCTGGGGGTCTGGAGGGTCCCAGGCCTCTCTTGGGAGTTTCGGGGAGGATCCCTAGTCTCTCCCAGAGGTTTGAGGTGGGGTCCCAGGTCTCTCTTGATAATTTTGTGGGGGCCCCAGGGGTTTGAGGGGGGGGTAAGTCTCTCCCGGGGGGGCTTTTCGGGGGTCCTGGGGGTCAGAGAACAAGCTGGTGACCTCAAGGGATCTCGGGGGGGCCGTAGGTGGACACCCAGATGTCGGAGCTGGTGGAGATGCTGGAGCTGAGCGAGGACGAACGTCGCGTACGGCACCTCCTGGTCACGCTCTTCCAAGAGGTCTTCACCGAATTCTTCCCCGGTGAGTCTCCCTGCCCCCCGCGGCCCCTGACGCGCGCCGCTCTCCCCCCACCCCCGACGCGCCCGCGTTCGCCTCTCCCCGCCCAGGCTGCGCCGTCGTGCCGTTCGGTTCCTCCGTCAACGGTTTCGATACCCACGGCTGCGACCTCGACCTCCTCCTCGATTTGGAACCGACCAAATCCCTCCAGTCGTCGACGTCGGACGTTCCCGCCGACGATTCCATCCTGAGCGACGTCGATTTGACGGCGACGCCGCAAGTGTTGGACCTGGTGGCCGCCGTCCTCCGACGTTGCGTTCCGGGCGTACGTCGCGTCCGAACCGTTCCGGCCGCCCGTCTTCCCGTCGTCAAGTTCTGTCACGACCAATCGGGCTTGACGGGTGACGTCTCCGTCGACAACAGGTTTGGGATGGGGGGGCAACCCCCGAGGGGGTTGCTGGGGGCGGGGGAGGTTTCCTCACTCCGGTGACGCCTCCGTCTCCGCAGGCTGGCTCTCCTCAACACGCGGTACCTGCGGCTTTGCGCCGAGGCCGACGAGCGCGTCCGCCCGCTGGTCTACGCCGTGCGGCTCTGGGCCAAGCGGCAGGGCCTGGCAGGTGAGAACCCGGACGCTGGCGGCGTGTTCCCTCCGGATCCGTCGGCGCAGCTCTCTCACCCCTCTCTTTTTTCTCCCAGGAAACCCCTCCGGGAGCGGCCCCCTCCTCAACAATTACGCCCTGACGCTGCTGGTGGTGTTTTTCCTCCAGACTCGCAGCCCCCCCGTGCTGCCCGCCGTCGCCCGGCTCCGTGATTTGGCGGGTAGGGGTCCCTCCGTGTGTCCCCCCCACCCCGGAGCCCCCTTCGCATGTGACCCTTCCGTGTCCTTCTCCGTCCCAGGGGACGAGGACCGCGCCGTCGTGGGCGGATGGGACTGCAGCTTCCCCCGGGACGCGGCATCGCTGGAGCCCAGTGCCAACACCGAGACGCCCTGTGAGTGCCGGGTGGGGGTCCGGGGGGGGTATTCCCAGCATCCCAACCCTCCCCTCACCCCTCTTTCCCCCCAGGCTCGCTGCTGGCCGACTTCTTCCACGCCTTCGGCGATTTTGACTTCCCGGGATGCCTGATCTCGTTGAGGGAAGGCCGGGCCTTACCGTTGCCTCCCCCAGCCAGCCCCGAAGTCGCCGAGGGGTTAAAACTGGGACCCCTGAACCTCCAGGATCCCTTCGAACTGAGCCACAACGTGGCGGCCAACGTCAACGAGAAAACGGCGTCGCGGTTCGGGCGCTGCTGCCGCGATGCCGCCAAGTATTGCCGCAGCCTCCAGTACCGCCGTAAATCCACCAAAGGCCGGGCCTGGGGCTTGACGCGGCTTTTCCGGCCGGGCGCGGTGGAACCGGGAGCGGCGAGTTCCGGCGCTTTCCTCATCCCGATTCCCTTGGACGCCGTCGGTTTGCGGGAGCCCGGCTCTGGCGGCTCCTTGTTTCGGGAGGTCTGCTCCGCCGTCGCCTTCGTGCTGAGGGACGTTCTCAAGTGCGGCTGCGCGGCCGGGAAAACGCCGCCGGCTCCCGGCGAGGGATCCGTGCTCCCGGAGGATACGGAGCTAACCGAGGAGCCGGCGGTGGGTTCCAAGCGTCGCCCGCCCGAGGCGACCAACGGCGCCGCGACGCCGGGCGGGAAGAAACCGCGGAGGGACGGCGCGGAGGAGGAGACGGTTAACTGGACCTGCGCCGTCCGGCACCGCGTCTGGACGGGACGACGTCGCGTCCGCCGGCGGCTGCGTCACGGGGATGACTCCGAGGAGCCGGACGGCGACTCCTTGGACCTGGAGCAGAAGGTATCGGAGGCCGTCGTCCGACAGGAGGGCGACGGGGGCCGGCTGGAGCCGCCGCTGCGGTTCGAGGCCAGCGCCCGGCTGACCAACGCCCGACGGGAGCCGCGGGTGCTGCTGCGCTTCGTCCCTTCCCCGGCCTCTCCAGGGACCCTTTTCCGGGACTTTTTCCACTTCCTGCAGACTTTCCTACCGGCCGCCGTGCGGCGCCGCCTGGGTCCCCTGGAACGGCGGGACGGGGAGACCTTTTCCATATCCTGAGGGTATTTTTTCCAGTAAAAGGTGTTTTCCAGCAGCGTCCTGCGGGTTTTTCCCGCGGGAGCCGCGTCCGGTTGGGTTCAGGGTTGGGGATTTTTGGGGAGAAAAAGGCACAACGCGGGGAAAACGTAGAGCGGGGGCGGGTTAGAACCGCCCTCAGCGTTCTGGCCCGGGGCTCCCGTGGTTAGATTTTCCTTATTCCAAGGAATCTCGGGGATGGAGTGACGGGAGCACACGGGCTCAGCCCCGGGTTCGGCCTGGGGGTCCCACGGGCGTTTGACCCTCAACAACAGGCGCCGGGGTTTGGGTGGAGGGGCTGGGCGCCGTCGGGCCCCTCGGCCCAAGCTAGTCCCGCCCCGGCTCTGTCGTGTCCCGCCCCGGCTCGGAGCCGGGGGGTCGGTGCGGGCGGCGAGAGCGAGCGACCGGGTGGTTAAACCGCGACCCCCCACCCCCTGCAGCCCCGCCGACCCCGCACACGGGCGGCTTGGCGGGAAAACGGGGGGGGGCGGGGCGAATGCAAATTGCAATGCGCGGGGAGCCAATGGGAGTGCGGCGGGGGAAGAGCGGAGGGGCGGGGCGCAGCGGAGCCGGAGTGTGGAGAGCAGGGCGGAGGTTGAGGCGAACAGGGGCGGGGAGGAGGCGGGGCTACGCAAATCAGACACTAGTGGGAGCGAAGGGGGTGCTGGGAGTCTCCGTCGGTGCGGGTCCGGGGGTCGTGCGGGGGTCGGTGAGCGGAGATCGCGGTGGGGCGGAGCGGGGACGCGGGGAAAGGAGTCGGGAGCGGATGGAGGGGGTGGACGCGGGCGGCGCGGGGGTGTCCGTGATGTGGGCGGTGGGGGCGGTGGGTGAGGCGGTCCGGGGTGGGGTTAGTAGGTATCGCTTCTCGGCCTTTTGGCTAAGATCAAGTGTAGTATCTGTTCTTATCAGTTTAATATCTGGTACGTCCTCGATGAGAGGACTTTATATTAAACGGATTTTTGGTGTTGGGAGTTGGACCCGGAGCTTGCTCCCTCCGCTCCGCGCATCGTCCCGGTATTGCAGTGCCTCCGGGAACGGTGCACCCACCCCCGTGGGGGTCCTTGTGCTGGTCAAAGACAGAGCGAACCCAGCTGGCTGCGAGCTGCCTCGGCTGCATTCAGCGCCCGCTAGTGGCGCCCAGCGGCTCCGTGTGGCTCCGGTAATGGTGAGCGCGGCCGCGTTCGGGGAATGAACCGCGGGAGGCGAAGCGGTGGGTGGAGCTACGGTGTGGGCGGGGCGAATGAGATCGCCGCGATCGCGTCTAACGCCAAAAGCCGGCCGGAACAAGCAAAATCAACTAAAGGGGTGGGAGGGGGGTTGGGGCGGGGAGAATGCAAATGAAAGGGCGGAGCGTTTTAATGAGGAGGCTCAATCAGGATGCCGTGGGAACCCGGCCCAGGTTTAGCGGGGCCTTTGGGAACCGGGGGCGGGGCTTCGTAACGGGTTAAGGGGGCGGTGTGAATGCAAATTAGGAAGCGGGGCGTGTCGCCTAAAGCCGCTGAGGGGTCGTGGCGAGAGGAAAGCTCAGGCTGGGTATTTGCCTGGAGGACCAGTGGGGAAGGGCTCGTGCGAATCGAGGGCGTGGTTATGCTAATGAGGCCGCTCCGTGCTCCAACGCGCCGCCGCAGCCTCCCGCCGGGTCCTTCGGGGGGTCGGTTACCCCCGCGCTATCCCGGCACGGGCTCCCCAACGAGGCGGCGGAGGAGCGGGAGAACGGACGGCAATCCCGGACCCGCTGGGAGGGGGCAGAGCCCGCCGGGCCGCCACGGGGCAGCCCCACTCCCGCAGCGGGTGATCCCGGACCGTGTCCCGGCGGCTCGGGGTGTCCCGGCGGGGAAACCGCGCCCCGCCCCGCCGCTCCCATAGGCCCCGCCCTGGGGCGTGGCATTCAAACGAGCGATGCGGACAAACCAATCTGTACACAGCGCGGGAACGGTGAGAGGGGGCGTGGTCATGCAAATTCAGGGCGTTCAGCGTCGCGAATAACGGACGAGGGGGCGTGGCGCGTAGACAGCGGAGGGCGGAGCGCGGTCCTGGCGGAGTAATCGCGATTTGGGGGCGCGGTTATGCTAATCAGACACTAGTGGGAGCGAAGGGGGTGATGGGAGTCTCCGCCGGTGCGGGGCCGGGGGTCGTGCGGGGGTCGGTGAGCGGAGATCGCGGTGGGGCGGAGCGGGGACGCGGGGAGGGGAGTCAGGAGCGGATGGAGGGGGTGGGCGCGGGCGGCGCGGGGGTGTCCGTGATGTGGGCGGTGGGGGCGGTGGGTGAGGCGGTCTGGGGTGGGAGCGTTCGGTATCGCTTCTCGGCCTTTTGGCTAAGATCAAGTGTAGTATCTGTTCTTATCAGTTTAATATCTGATACGTCCTCGATGAGAGGACTTTATATTAAACGGATTTTTGGTGTTGGGAGTTGGACCCGGAGCTTGCTCCCTCCGCTCCGCGCATCGTCCCGGTATTGCAGTGCTTCCGGGAACGGTGCACCCACCCCTTTGGGGGTCTTTGTGCTGGTCAAAGACAGAGCGAACCCGCGTTACCCCTCCCCACACCCCCCCTCCTCCTACTCCGCAGCCCTCGAGTCCAGGCACAGCCGCGTCTCCCGCCGACCCTCTTTAATCCCGGCGCGGGGTGGGGGGTGGGGGTCCCGGCGTCACCCATCGCCCCCACACGGTCCTTCGGCGCCGCTGGCTCCGGCACCAGCCCCGGGGAGGGGGCGGCGGGGTTAACGCCATCCCGGCACCGCGAGTAGCCTGGAGTCTCCTTCCCCAGGGTCTGACCCCCCCCCCTCCCCTCCACCCCCAAGCCCGGCAACCGCTTCTTTCAGGGCCTTGTGGGTCGCCCCCCAAAAATGGGTTCGGTCTCGGCGTTCCACTCGGGATCGTGGCGACGCAGCGGGGGGAACGGCGCTTCCCTCCGCCGCTGGAGAAGCAGCCGGGCGGTCAGCAGGCACCACAGGAACACGGTCACCCAGGCCGATGCCTGCGGGGCGAGGGGGACGCTGAGCTGTGCCGCATCACCCCCACCCCCCGAATCTTCGTGCAAGCGGGCGGGGGTCCCCGGGAGATTCACGTGCCGCTGTCCCTCACCCCATCCCGGGATAGACACCCCCCCACCTTCCTCCCTGTGGGAATAGTCGGGGGGTGGGGTCAGCTTATCACCTGCTCACCCCCAACCCACCAGCCGGGCTGTGCAGACCCCAATAAGCTCAGGGGGGGCGGGGGGCTTCCCGGTGCTCCCCCAGCTCACCTGAGCGCTGTAGAGGTTGCTGTAGAAGCGTGTCGGGCTGTAGGACACCCACGGCTTGTGCTCAGCCTCCTGGCAGCTGTAGGGACAGCGGGTGTGAGGAGAAGCTGGAGGGGAGGGGGGGGACGACACCCCCTGGAAAAGGTCCAGTGGCCCCCCCCCCCACCAACCCCAAAGTGGTTGCCACCTGCTGAGGCTCTCGGTCTGCACGATGGAGGCGCAGAGAGCATCCATCCCCACGCGGAGGATGCAGGCGGAGACGAGGAGGAAGAAGAGGATGACGACGGCGACGACCAGGGCGACGTTGAGCCAAGCGCGGTCCCTGAGAGGGGAGAGTCGAGGCGTTCACCCCGGAGGTTCAGCTGGGGGGGTGGGAGAAACCCCCCCACTAAGCTGCCCACCCCCTCCCCAACCCGTCTCACCACTGGGACTCGCCGGTGCAGACCCCGTAGATGCCGTAGAGGAGAGAGGAGAAGCTGTACAAGGCCACCACGACGGAAACGACGGAGACGAAATAGCAGAGGGAGAGGTGGCTGAAGGATTTGGGCACCAACGCGGTCCCGTTCCAGCTCACGGCGCCGTAGAGGATGCACCATCCCCCAAACTCTCCCTGTAAACAGGATACCATTATTGGGGGGGGGGGGGGGGGGGGGGGGGGCTGTGTGCTCGCTGACACCCCCCCCCAGGCACCCACGCTCAGCCCCAGCAGGACAAACCGGCGAGGTGAGGTGGAGCTGGGGGAGGAGAGGAGCGTTGGAGGAGGAAGGAAGCTCAAACCGCTGCCCCCCCACCCCCCCTGACTCATGTGACAACCCAGAGAGGCCTTGGGATGGGGTAGGGGGCTCATCCGCAGCCCCCCCACCCCCCCACCCCGTACCCCGCTTTGCTCTCCACAGCGCCCGGTGATGAGAAACTGGGGGGGGGGGGGGGCACAGGATTTTGGGGGGGGGGGGTGTCAGGGCAGACCCTGCCAAGGCAGGAGCGAGACGGAGCCCCCCCACCCAGAACGTGGGAACAGCGCAGACCCCCGAGGGCAGCCCAAGGGCCTCGTTGGGCCCCTCGTAGCGAGGAGTGCCCCCCCCCCCGCCCCCAAATTGGGCCCCTCTTTCCCCAAGAGTGGGGTCAACCCCCTTTTCCGCCCTCGTTCTCCATCCCGGTACCTGCGCCACGGTGAGGGCCGAAGCGCAGACGATCCCGCAGAGGAAAGCGATTCCGTGGAGAACCAACTCCGCCAGCTGCAGGACGGACACCGCCATCTTCCGCCACCCGGGATCCGGACGGCCTCCTCCGCCCCACCCCGCCCGGGGACGGGCTCCTCCGGCCCGTTAACGGCGCCGCCGTCACGCGCAGCCCCCTCCCTCCCCGGGATCCCCCCGCCGCCGGCTGGGTTGGTTCCGGGTGTTGCGTCCTGTTGTGGCTGGGGGGAGGTGTCCCACGCGGCCCCCACCGGCCCGAAACGGCTCCTGAGCCCAGGCTGCTGGGAGCTGGCGGCGGCCATCCCTCCCTCTGTATCCCTCCCCCTTCCCTCCCTCTCCCTCCTTCCCTCTCTCCCTCTTTCCCTGTATCCCTCACTCCTTCCTTCCTCCCTCCTTCCCTGTATCTCTCCCTCCCTCCCTGTATCCCTCCCTCCCTCTCTGTATCCCTCCCCCTTCCCTCTCTCCCTCCTTCCCTGTATCCCTCCCTCCTTCCTTCCCCCTCTCCCTCCTTGTATCACTCCCTCCTTCCCTGTATCCCTCCTTCCTTCTTTCCCTGTATCCCTCCCTCCTTCCTTCCTCCCTCCTTCCCTGTATCCCTCCTTCCTTCTTTCCCTGTATCCCTCCCTCCTTCCTTCCTCCCTCCTTCCCTGTATCCCTCCTTCCTTCTTTCCCTGTATCCCTCCCTCCTTCCTTCCTCCCTCCTTCCCTGTATCTCTCCTTCCTTCCCTCTCTCCCTCCCTCCTTCCCTGTATCTCTCCTTCCTTCCCTCTCTCCCTCCTTCCTTCTTTCCTCCCTCCTTCCCTGTATCTCTCCTTCCTTCCCTCTCTCCCTCCTTCCTTCACTGTATCCCTCCTTCCATCTCTCCTTCCTTCTTTCCCTGTATCCCTCTCTCCTTCCTTCCCTGTATCCCTCCCTCCTTTCCTCCCTCCTTCCCTCTCTCCCTCCCTCCTTCCCTGTATCTCTCCTTCCTTCCCTCTCTCCCTCCCTCCTTCCCTGTATCTCTCTCTCCTTCCTTCCCTGTATCCCTCCCTCCTTCTTTCCTCCCTCCTTCCCTCTCTCCCTCCCTCCTTCCCTGTATCTCTCCTTCCTTCCCTCTCCCTCCCTCCTTCTTTCCTCCCTCCTTCCCTCTCTCCCTCCCTCCTTCCCTGTATCTCTCCTTCCTTCCCTCTCCCTCCTTCCTTCTTTCCTCCCTCCTTCCCTGTATCTCTCCTTCCTTCCCTCTCTCCCTCCCTCCTTCCCTGTATCTCTCCTTCCTTCCCTCTCTCCCTCCTTCCTTCTTTCCTCCCTCCTTCCCTGTATCTCTCCTTCCTTCCCTCTCTCCCTCCATCCTTCCCTCTCTCCCTCCTTCCCTGTATCCCTCCATCTCTCCTTCCTTCTTTCCCTGTACCCTCCCTCCTTCTTTCCTCCCTCCCTCTCTCCCTCCTTCCTTCCCTCTCTCCCTCCTTCCTTCCCTCTCTCCCTCCTTCCTTCCCTCTCTCCCTCCTTCCTTCCCTCTCTCCCTCCTTCCCTGTATCTCTCCTTCCTTCCCTCTCTCCCTCCTTCCTTCCCTGTATCCCTCCTTCCACCTCTCCTTCTTTCCCTGTATCCCTCTCTCCTTCCTCCTTCCTTCCCTGTATCCCTCCCTCCTTCCCTCTCTCCCTCCTTCTTCCTTTCCTCCCTCCTTCCCTGTATCTCTCCTTCCTTCCCTCCCTCCTTCCTTCCCTCTCTCCCACCCACCCTCCTCTTCCAGCACCCAGGAGGACGCACCCCAAGGCCGGGGGGGGACCCCCTCCCCCCCCCCCAGCACCCATAGACGGGCGGGAATTTCACCAGGACACCCACGACCCACCAACCCGCTCCACCCCCCCCTCGGCAGCCGACACCTCCCACAGGGACACAGGAACCCCCCCCCAGCACCGGACACCCTTTTATTAACCACGGGCCGCGCTACAGCCGCGGGTGGTGACCCCGGACAAGCAGCACCCACGGGACACCCCACCCCGGTGCCGACGGACACGCCGACCCGGCACTGCCCGGGGCCGATGCCAGCCGGCCCACGGGGTCGGGGGGTAGGATCCAGTACCCACCCCCTACAATCAGAGCAGGAGGTGGAGGGAGTACTCGGCCCGTGGCCACCTCCGGGCCGGTCGGGCGGTTCGGCCGATCATGGGCAACTTTTGGGCGTAGCGGGAGACGTGTCCGGCTCCGTGATGCTGCGGGAAGCTGGTTTGGAAAAGGCGACCTTGACAACGTCGCCCGGCCTGTCGCCCCGCGATAACGAAACTGAACCTCGGGGTCCCTCGTGGAGCGAAACGACATTTTTGGAAAACCTCACGGGTCCCCGGACGGTGACCGGGTTGCCGGGGGGTCCCTCGGGGTCGGCTCAGGTTGGTCGGTCGATGTAACGTCGGTCGACCTGTCGGAACCTCGCTCCGCGGGCTCTCCTCTTCCCTCGGGCTCACCGTGGCGTTGGCGGTCAACTGGGGCATCTTACGCGTAGCTCCTTCGCCCCCGAAACCAGGCGGGTCCTTCCGGGTACCCTCGGGGGTACCGGGAGGGGGAAGGGTGACCGGCGGGAACCCCGTGCCGAAACGGGCGGCCAGGCTGTCACCGAAAAAATCGTACAGCTCCCGATACATATCGTGGAGGGACAGGGAGGGCGGCACGGGCGACGACGAGGATTGGGGCGTACCGCCGCTACCCCCAAGTTGGAGCAGGGGTCGACCGAGGCCGAAACCGGCTTCGGCTTGGGGATCCGCCTTGGGGCTGTGCCGCGGGGACCCCTCCTGCCGCGTCGTTGTGCCGGACGCCGGCGCTTGCTGCGCCTTCATCTTCAACAGGCGTTCCACAGCCACCTTGGGGAGGGGGAAACGGTGTTGGCAGGGGGCGCCCCCAACCCATCCCGTGCCCCCCGCGCCCCCCCACCCCCGAGGATGTGCCACTCACCAGGATGGCACCGTAGACCTTGTGCCCGTCGGCCTTGACCTGAGCGTTGGACACGGAGTAGTCGTCCAGCACCGCTTGGAGATTGGCCCAGTAGGTGGGGAGATGGGGATAAAGCACCCGCTCCACCGCCTACGGACGGGACAGACGGACGGACAAGCACTCAGCAACACCGTGGGGGCTACGGTAGAGCGGTAGGACCCCCCCCCCCGAGCCCTCATCCATCCTCACCTTCCAGCCCAAGGCGTGCAGCCCCACCACGGCGCCGTAGTGGGAGCAGAGCGGCCGCACGGGATCGGCCAACACCTTCTGGAGCGAGAGCAGGATCTGATGGTAGAGCCCGCTCACCAGGTCACCGTGGGTCCTGCGGGGTGACAACGCGGGCGCTCGGGGTTCCCCCACCTCAACGGGGAGGGAGCGAAGGGAAGCGGGAGGGGCGCATCCAACCTCCCCATCCGCGAGGGTTGATAACGAGGATGCCGTCGCCCCGCGCTCCCCGTCGCCGCGGCGACCCGTGCGCGTCTCGCCCCCCCCCCCAACCCCGGGGTACCAGAAGATGCGGCTGAGCAGCATGGCGGCGTAGTCGCGCAGCGTCCAGTGGTCGTTGAGGGGGTTGATGGAGGCGGCCAGCGGCTCCAGCGCGCAGTACATGACGCTCCCGATGAGGCTACGGACGTAGGATCCCAGGCAGAGGAAGGGATTCTGGATCAGGCTACGGGCGATGTGCAACAACCGATTCAACTGCTCCAGGTCGTGGCTCACCGATTTCACCTAAAACAACATTTGGGGGGTGGGGTGTGTGAGCTCAGCGTGCCCCCACCCCTCCCTCCCAGATACACCCCCCTCCCCAAAACCCCCCCGGCTTGCGCTCACCCCGCTGACGACGTAGACGAAATAAGGCAGGAGGGCGGCAATTTTGGAGTTGGTTTGGAGGTCCTGGAGGGCTACCTACGGGCGAGGATGGTTGGCCACGGGGTGTGGGGGCCCGTCCACGCTCGGGGATGAGCGGGGCGGGGAGCCGTGCTTCACCCCACCTTCATGAGTTGGGGGTCGTCGCCCAAGACCGCCCGGGTGACGTGCTGGTAGTACTTGAGCAGGTCGTCTGTCAGCGTGGAGACGGCGCTGGGCACTGGGAAGTCGGGGCGGGGGGAGCGTCACCCCAAAATCCAGCTTCAGCACCGCCACGGGAGGGTGATGAGCCCCCTCCCCACTTCAACCCGGGGTCACCCCCGCCATTCCTTACCGGCTCCCTGCGGCTCCAGGTTGCCTTTTCCATCCAGGTAGGAGACGTGCACTGCAAGAGGGCGACGGTGACAGCTCTGCCCGAGCCTGGGGGGGTCCGGGGGGAGCCGGGGGGGGGGGTTGGGGGGTGCCCCTCACCTCGTACGGCCGTCTCAGCGCATCCCTTGGGAATGTTGGTGGCCAGGGCCAGCTCGACCAGGTTGACTTCTCGGTCTTCTTGGAAGTACAGCTCGCCCTCCTTGATGGTCCGGAAGGGAAGCGCGTCCTGGGAGCCGTATCCGCACACCGCCTGGGTTGGGGGGGGGTGGGGGGGGGTGTCAATGTGGTGGCAAACCCCCCCCCCTCCAAGGACAGCACCGACCCGAGGGGACCCCCAACCTCTGCTACAGGGCCCAGCCATCAGGACCAGTGTCCCCACCAGTACCCCCTCCAGTGTCCCCCCAGCTCCACCAGTGCCCCCCCCCCAGCCCCCCCAGTGTCCTCCTCAGCCCCACCAGTATCCCCTCCAGTGTTCCCCCCAATGTCTGCCAGCCCGACCAGTGTCCCCCCCAGCCCCCCCAGTGTGTCCCCCCAGCTCCACCAGTGTCATCCCAGCCCCACCAGTGTGTCCCCAGGCCCAGCAGTGTTCCCCCCAGCCTGCTCAGTGTGTCCCCCCAGCCCCTCCAGTGTGTCCCCCAATGTCTCCCCAGCCCCACCAGTGTACCCCAGTCCCACCAATGTCACCCCAGTGCCCCCCAGTCCCACCAGTGTCCCCCAGCGTGTGCCCAGTCCCACCAATGTCACCCCAGTGTTGCCCCCCAGCTCCACCAGTGTCCCCCCCAGCCCCACCAGTGTCTCCCAGTGTGTCCCCAGTCCCACCAATGTCACCCCAGTGTTGCCCCCCAGGCCCACCGGTGTCCCCTCCAGTCCCACCAGTGTCCCCCAGCGTGTCCCCAGTCCCACCAATGTCACCCCAGCTTCCCCCAGCCCCACCAGCGTCCCCCCAGCCCCACTGAGAAGGGGTAAGAGGCAGCAGGGACCCCCACCCACGCTCCCCCCACCATGGCACCTCGACGTTGCTCCAGCGCAGCGCCCGGTTAAAATCCTCCACCGTGAGTTTGCGTCGCCGCGTGTGTTTCATGAACTGGGAGCTGTTCTGGGAGGGGGGAGGGGGGATACCGTTACCGGGACCAGCACCGGGACCAGCACCGGGGATGGGGCAGAGGCCAGGCCCCAGGCCCGGGGGCCGCCCCCGCCGGCCGTACCTGCGTGGCCTCCCGCAGCCGGTAACAAACGTCTTCGGCCAATAAAGCCGCCACCTCGTCGCTGAGCTCCAACCCGGTGCTCTCGGCCATCAACCGCACCGATTCCCGCGGCAGCTCCACGAAACGCCGCTCCTCCCGTTCCGCCATGGCTGCGCCGACAGGCTGCGCGCCCTCCCGCGTGGCCACGCCCACTGGGGGGCGGGGATACGCAAAGAAAAGGGGACTGGTGCTCGAAAGGGCTGCTGGGAGGTGCCGCGGATGAGGGTCCCGGGGGAGCGGAGGGGGTCGGTGAGCGGAGATCGCGGTGGGGCGGAGCGGAGACGCGGGGAAAGGAGTCGGGAGCGGATGGAGGGGATGGGCGCGGGCGGCGCGGGGGTGTCCGTGATGTGGGCGGTGGGGGCGGTTGGTGAGGCGGTCCGGGGGGGGGAGGGTTGGGTATCGCTTCTCGGCCTTTTGGCTAAGATCAAGTGTAGTATCTGTTCTTATCAGTTTAATATCTGATACGTCCTCGATGAGAGGACTTTATATTAAACGGATTTTTGGTGTTGGGAGTTGGACCCGGAGCTTGCTCCCTCCGCTCCGCGCATCGTCCTGGTATTGCAGTGCCTCCGGGAACGGTGCACCCGCCCCCTTGGGGGTTCTTGTGCTGGTCAAAGACAGAGCGAACCCCGCTGGCTGCGAGCTGCTCCGGCTCTATTCAGCGCTGGCTGCCGCCGCCCTCACCCACCCTCCCGGTCCCGCTGTGGGTGGTGCCCAGCGCCTCCGTGTGGCTCCGGTACCGCCCAACGCAGCTCCCCGAGCTCGACCGAATCACCCAGAACTAACCCCAAACCGCACCCCCCGCGGGGAACGAGCCGTTGGGCTCAGTCCGTCTGCCCGCCGCTTCCTCCGGGGTCCATCCTCACCCTCTGGCCCTGCACAGCCCGGGGCGCTCCCCGCGCTGCAGCCGGGTCCGTGCCCCTCGGCGACCCCCGCACGGCTGCAGGGCCGGGCCGGCCGCACCGCGGGCCGCACGGACCCTCTGCCCCGGCGCCTAGAGCAGCTCCCGCCCCCGGCCGGGCTCTGCGGGGCGGTTCCCCTCACCTCGCTCCCTGCAGCCGTTTCTCTTCCCGCGGGCTTTCTCCCCTTGAATCCATCATCCCGGGGCGCTACCGCCGGCCCGGACGGGCTCGGCTTCGGCCCGGGGAGCGTCCAGCTCGGCAGCGGCCGGAACCGGCGCTGCCGGACACGGGGGCGGCCTCCAGCAGCTTCGCACGGAACCGGCCCGCCGGGACCGCTCCGGCTGCCGCCGCGCCAAGCCCGCACACGGGCGGCTTGGCGGGAAAACGGGGCGGGGCGAATGCAAATTGCAATGCGCGGGGAGCCAATGGGAGTGCGGCGGGGGAAGAGCGGAGGGGCGGGGCGCAGCGGAGCCGGGGGCGGGGTGTGGAGAGCAGGGCGGAGGTTGAGGCGACCGAGGGGCGGGAAGGGGGCGGGGCTACGCAAATCAGACACTAGTGGGAGCGAAGGGGGTGCTGGGAGCCTCCGCTGGTGCGGGGCCGGGGGTCGTGCGGGGGTCGGTGAGCGGAGATCGCGGTGGGGCGGAGCGGGAACGCGGGGAGGAGAGTCGGGAGCGGATGGAGGGGGTGGGCGCGGGCGGCGCGGGGGTGTCCGTGATGTGGGCGGTGGGGGCGGTGGGTGAGGCGGTCCGGGGTGGTAGGATTGGGTATCGCTTCTCGGCCTTTTGGCTAAGATCAAGTGTAGTATCTGTTCTTATCAGTTTAATATCTGATACGTCCTCGATGAGAGGACTTTATATTAAACGGATTTTTGGTGTTGGGAGTTGGACCCGGAGCTTGCTCCCTCCGCTCCGCGCATCGTCCCGGTATTGCAGTGCCTCCGGGAACGGTGCACCCGCCCCCTTGTGGGTGCTGATGCTGGTTAAAGACAGGTTTGACGGCCTTGGGCGAAACAGGGTTCAGGCACTGCCGTGTTCCTATTCAGGGGTAACTGCTGTTTCCCAGCGTCCTGCGGGTTTTTCCCGCGGGAGCCGCGTCCGGTTGGGTTCAGGGTTGGGGATTTTTGGGGTGAAAAAGGCACAACGCGGGGAAAACGTAGAGCGGGGGCGGGTTAGAACCGCCCTCAGCGCTCTGGCCCGGGGCTCCCGTGGTTAGATTTTCCTTATTCCAAGGAATCTCGGGGATGGAGTGACGGGAGCACACGGGCTCAGCCCCGGGTTCGGCCTGGGGGTCCCGCGGGCGTTTCGCCCTCGACAACAGGCGCCGGGGTTTGGGTGGAGGGGCTGGGCGCCGTCGGGCCCCTCGGCCCAAGCTAGTCCCGCCCCAGCTCCGTCCCTGGAAGCAGCCAGGCCGGGCTGGGTGAGGCTCGGAGCACCCGGGGCGGCTGGAGGGTGTCCCAGCCCGCGGCCGGGGGTGGCAGTGGGTGCTCATCGAGGGCCTTCCCGCCCCAAATCCTTCCCCGAGCCTTCCTTCCCCTTCCCTCTCCCGGCTCCGCGCCGGGATCCCGGGCTGCTGTGTCCACCCGCCTCCCGGGGAGCCCCGAGCGGCGCCGGTCCCGCCGCCCCCAGCCCGGCCGCGGCCGCAGCGCGGGGCCCCGCGGTTGTTAAAAAGGCCGCTGGGGGGCTGCGTGGAGGGGGCAGAGCCGGGTGAACGGTGCCGGGGGAGCGGGAGGGGCGTCCGGGCGAGCTCGGTGGGCGAGGGGGAGGCTGAGGGGCCGAGCCCCGGGGTGTCGGACAGGACGCGTGGGAACGGCTCGGGGCGGCGGGAGGGGCGAGAGGGTGAGACCGGGCAGCGTGCCTCCGGGGCGAGGGGGCGGGGCTAGCGATATAAGGGCGTGACCATGCAAATAAGATACCTGTTGGCTCGAAGGGGCTGCTGGGAGGCCCTGGTAATGTGGTCGCCGGGGTACGGCGGGGTGGGTGAGTACCCGGAGAACCCGGCTGCGCGTGCGGAACGCGGGGAGGGGAGTCGGGAGCGGATGGAGTGGGTGGGCGCGGGCGGCGCGGGGGTGTCCGTGATGTGGGCGGTGGGGGCGGTGGGTGAGGTGGTCCGGGGTGGGAGGACTGGGTATCGCTTCTCGGCCTTTTGGCTAAGATCAAGTGTAGTATCTGTTCTTATCAGTTTAATATCTGATACGTCCTCGATGAGAGGACTTTATATTAAACGGATTTTTGGTGTTGGGAGTTGGACCCGGAGCTTGCTTCCTCCGCTCCGCGCATCGTCCCGGTATTGCAGTGCCTCCGGGAACGGTGCACCCACCTCTCGGGGGGTATTTGTGCTGGTTAAAACAGATTTGAGCGCGCCTGTGCCACCTCCCGGCCGGGTCTGCCCGCAGACGCGCCCCAGCTCGACGACGAAGCCGCTGCGCTGGTGACTGAGCCGTGACTCCCGGGTGTCTGCGGAGGGAGATTCCAGACACGTCCTCGAAGCGAGGCCTCATTTTGGGTAGAAAGCGGGTGATTTTATACCCTTAGACGCCGTACACCAGGCCGTTTCCTGCTCTTCCCGCTAAGGGTTGATGATGACGCTTCAAATACGCAGAGGATCAGCCCCATAACACACACACACACACACCCCGCATCGGGGCACAGCCCTCCCGCCGCGCGACCACCCCGCTGCACCCGCCGCGCGGTTCCTCTCAGCGCAACACGTTCCCCACGGTGACGCCGAGATCTGGGGTTGCCCGGGCAACTGCCCGGGTACCGGTTCTCTGCGCCTCGGCCGCCGCCACCCTGGAAGCGTCCTCCGGTCTCTAACGTCCCTGAGGGGGCGGATTGTGCTTCCAAATGACCCCTCGTAGGAGGAGAACCCATTCGAATCTGTCTTTGACCAGCACAAAGACCCCCCAAGGGGATGGGTGCACCGTTCCCGGAGGCACTGCAATACCGGGACGATGCGCGGAGCGGAGGGAGCAAGCTCCGGATCCAACTCCCAACACCAAAAATCCGTTTAATATAAAGTCCTCTCATCGAGGACGTATCAGATATTAAACTGATAAGAACAGATACTACACTTGATCTTAGCCAAAAGGCCGAGAAGCGATACCTACTAACCCCACCCCGGACCACCTCACCCACCGCCCCCACCGCCCACATCACGGACACCCCCGCGCCGCCCGCGCCCACCCCCTCCATCCGCTCCCGACTCCCCTCCCCGCGTCCCCGCTCCGCTCCACCGCGATCTCCGCTCACCGACCCCCGCAGAACCCCCGGACCCGCACCGGCGGAGGCTCCCAGCACCCCCTTCGCTCCCACTAGTGTCTGATTTGCGTAGCCCCGCCTCCTCCCCGCCCCTCGTTCCCCTCAACCCGCTCTCCACACCCCGCCCCCGGCTCCGCTGCGCCCCGCCCCTCCGCTCTTCCCCCGCCGCACTCCCATTGGCTCCCCGCGCATTGCAATTTGCATTCGCCCCGCCCCGTTTTCCCGCCAAGCCGCCCGAGTGCGGGCTTGGCGCGGCGGCAGCCGGAGCGGTCCCGGCGGGCCGGTTCCGTGCGAAGCTGCTGGAGGCCGCCCCCGTGTCCGGCAGCGCCGGTTCCGGCCGCTGCCGAGCTGGACGCTCCCCGGGCCGAAGCCGAGCCCGTCCGGGCCGGCGGTAGCGCCCCGGGATGATGGATTCAAGGGGAGAAAGCCCGCGGGAAGAGAAACGGCTGCAGGGAGCGAGGTGAGGGGAACCGCCCCGCAGAGCCCGGCCGGGGGCGGGAGCTGCTCCAGGCGCCGGGGCAGAGGGTCCGTGCGGCCCGCGGTGCGGCCGGCCCGGCCCTGCAGCCGTGCGGGGGTCGCCGAGGGGCACGGACCCGGCTGCAGCGCGGGGAGCGCCCCGGGCTGTGCAGGGCCAGAGGGTGAGGATGGACCCCGGAGGAAGCGGCGGGCAGACGGACAGAGCCCAACGGCCCGTTCCCCGCGGGGGGTGCGGTTTGGGGTTAGTTCTGGGTGATTCGGTCGAGCTCGGGGAGCTGCGTTGGGCGGTACCGGAGCCACACGGAGGCGCTGGGCACCACCCACAGCGGGACCGGGAGGGTGGGTGAGGGCGGCGGCAGAGAGCGCTGAATGGAGCCGAGGCAGCTCGCAGCCAGCGGGGTTCGTTCTGTCTTTGACCAGCACAAGGACCCCCAAAGGGGTGGGTGCACCATTCCCGGAGGCACTGCAATACCGGGACGATGCGCGGAGCGGAGGGAGCAAGCTCCGGGTCCAACTCCCAACACCAAAAATCCGTTTAATATAAAGTCCTCTCATCGAGGACGTATCAGATATTAAACTGATAAGAACAGATACTACACTTGATCTTAGCCAAAAGGCCGAGAAGCGATACCTACTAAACCCACCCCGGACCGCCTCACCCACCGCCCCCACCGCCCACATCACGGACACCCCCGCGCCGCCCGCGCCCACCCCCTCCATCCGCTCCCGACTCCTTTCCCCGCGTCCCCGCTCCGCCCCACCGCGATCTCTGCTCACCGACCCCCGCAGGACCCCCGGACCCGCACCAGCGGAGGCTCCCAGCACCCCCTTTGCTCCGCCAGTTCTGCATTTTGCATAGCCCCGCCCCCTCCCCGCGTCCCGTACCCCTCAACCTCCCCCAAGGTCTCCGCGCCCCGCCCCTCTTCCCCCGCCGCACCCCCATTGGCTCCCCACGCATTGCAATTTGCATTCGCCCCGCCCAGTTCCTCCCCCAGGGTGAAAACGACCCCCCGGCAACCTCCTTACCGGGTCCTCCCAGCAGCCCCTTGGAGCCCGCAGACATTAAATTTGCATAACACCGCCCACACCCGGCCTTTATCTGCATATCCCCGCCCCCCTCGCAGACCGCGAGCCCCACGCCGCGTCCCCTGCTCTGGGGCAGCTCCGGGGACCCCAAACGGGAGGGGGGTGGCTGCATGTGTGTGTCCCCCCCCCCCCGGCGCAGGGTGTTTGGGGGCAGCAGGGAGTCCCACCACAGCCCCTTCTCCATCCCCTGCCCCCTAAGCTGTGACCCCCAGCAATCCCATTCCTGCATTCCCTCCCAAATCCCTGCCCCTTCCCTTAAATCCGGGGGCCCCCCCCCACCCCCCCCCAAACCCACCCGCCGACCACCCCTGCGCTTTCGGGCCCAATCCCTGAGCATGAAGAGGGGGATGAAGGCGCTCAAGAGCACCCCAAAGCCCTCTGGGGGCCACGGGCTGGGACGGAACCACACCAAACACCCGAGACGACCCCCCAAAACTGTCCCCCTCTCCACCCCAAAACCGCCGCGAGCCACCCTCCTGCTGCCCCCCCCCCCCAGGCTGTGCCCCAAATCCCTCCAAACTGCCCCCAAATCGATCCCCCAGCGGTCAGGGCACAGCACCAGAGGATGCTGGGCGAATCCGTCGTTGCCTTAAACGACGGCCCAGGGGCTGCGAGGGACGGTGAGGTTAATGAGGTTAACGAGGCTAATGAGGGAAAGGGGATGAGGGGGGGGTGGGCTCCCTCCCACCCACCCCCCTCCCTCCAGGAATAACCACAGCGTGCAGCACCGCCGGAGGGGCCGCGGATGAAGCCGCCCGCGCGATTCCAAGGGTCCCGGCGGTGAACATCGGCACCGGGGCGGGCGGAATGAGGCTGGGGGCGGTGGGGGGCGGTGGGGGGAGGAAGGGGGTGTCTCCCCACGAAACAGCTGGCCAGGTGGGGGGCTGAGGGTTTATTTGGAGGCCACAAGGGGAGGGGGGGACGGACAATTGGCGGTTTTCCGTCGCGTGCTAGAGGTTGCGGTAGGCGCCGACGGTGATGTCGAAGAGGCGGGGGTGGCAGAGGTGCCCCCCTTTATCCATCAGGAAGTAGAAAGGGCGCCCCTTGATTTTGAGGGGGATGGAGGCCGGCACCTCGGAACGGTGAGCGCGGCAGGAGACGTGACGTAACGGGACGGTGAAAGTGGGTCCTCGGCTTAACCCCAACGGGCCGTGGGTGCTGATGGTCACCTCTGACCCACCCCGGAGGAGCATCACCCGTCTCACGGCTCGAAGGGGGAACAGGCAACCGGCGGTCACGATCAGAGACCCTGCGGGGGAGGGGAGTGGGGGGGGGGGGGGGGGTTGGTGACCCACCGAACCGCTCTGCTCCCCCCACCCAGGCCCACCCGGATCCATCCTAATCCCACCCCACGGTACCGAGGGTGAGGCAGGAGGCGGTAAAACCGAATCGCCATTTGTTATCGCGGGGTCGGAGCGGGTCGTCTGGGCCGGGACCGGTAACGGGTCGAAGGGTCGTAAAGGCGAAATGAGCCATGTAGCCCCAGAAAACGCCCTGCCCGGCGCAGAAGAGTCCTACCAGGCGAAAAAACCGGCCCCGTTCGTGTCGGAACAGCACCACGTCCCGCGGTACCGCCGACGATACCTCCAGGAACGCCGCGGCCGCTCGCCGCGTCCTGGCGGCCGCCATTGCTCTGGCGCCCCTACTAAGTGACCCACACCCTCCCCGCCCCACTTCCGGGGTTAACAGCCATGCGCCGGTCTTACTTCCGGCGCCAACCGCCATCTTTGTGCCGGGCGTGAAACCAAAGGGCATAAATCCCACCCCCCCCTTAAAGGCGCAGCGCGCCCGCCCCCCCCCCCGCAAGGCGCCAGCAGCCAAAAGGATCAATTTATTGATTTATTTACAAAACAGTGAGGGATAAAACGTCGGGAAAAGGGGAGTGGAGACGGGGAGGGGGGGGCTGCTCACTTGAGAAATGCCACCTCAGGGATTTTGCCTTCCAGCTGTAAGAGGGAATTGGGGGGGGGGGGGGGGGCGCTCAGCCAGGGCCTGGAGCGCCCCCCAGGTTTGGGGAGAGGGTACCCCTTGACTCAGACCCACCCCCCCACCCCCCAACGCACCTTCAGCTGGGTGAAGACCTGCCCTGCCCGGACGTAATCCCAGTCGTTATCCTGCAGGCACCTGGGACGGAGGAGAGGGCGAGGAGGGGGTGGGAGTAGACCCACCCCCACCCCCACCCCACACGGTTTGAGGGTTGGGGAGGGGGGTTCAGGACTCACTTCTGGGACCACTCGAGGTTCATCCCTGACTGCATGGAGAAGGCGGCCAGCATCTCCTGCTGCTCGGCGGAGAGGGTGGGCACGGGGCTGGAGGAGGGGGTGGGCGCGGGCATGACGAAGGCCTTGCGGATCTCCTCCGTGGTGGCGTTGCGGATGAAGAGCTCGTCGTTAACGATGCACAGCCTGGGGGAGGGGGTCGGGGGTCGGGGGGGGGGCCAAGAGACGCACCTCTGAAAGGTTTTTTCTAAGGTTTTGGGATAATTCCACACGGAATTATTCTCTGAGGTCGCTGGGCCCGGGGAGAACAACCTGAAGGTCTTCAAGGATGGAGAATCCATCCCCTCCCCCAACCCTGGGTGACCCACTCGGACCCACCCCACCCCCCCCCCCCAAAAAAAAAAAAAAGGGGTCTCCTGATGCTCGGAGCTGGCACTGGGCACAAGGGGCTGGGGGTGTTTATCCCGGAGAAAAGGGGGATCGGGGGGGGGATCGGGGGGGGGATCCCCCCCCTCGGGCCCTACGAGGCTGAAAGCAAGGTGGGGGTACCGGAAGGCTGGGATGCAGCCCCTTCCTCATCCTCGCAGCCCCTGGCTGCTTCCTCATGGGAGGGAGACCCCCCAGCCCCTTCCTCACGGGACGGAGACCCCCCAGCCCCTTCCTCACAGGACGGACACCCCCCAGCCCCTTCCTCATCCTCACAGCCCCTGGCTGCTTCCTCATGGGACAGAGACCCTCCAGCCCCTTCCTCACGGGACAGAGACCCCCCAGCCCCTTCCTCATCCTCGCGGCCCCTCGGCTCCTTTCTCACGGGACGGAGACCCTCCAGCCCCTTCCTCATCCTCGCGGGGCCCCTTTCTCATGGGACAGAGACCCCCCAGCCCCTTCCTCATCCTCGCGGCCCCTCGGCTCCTTCCTCACGGGATGGAGACCCCCCAGCCCCTTCCTCATCCTCACAGCCCCTGGCTGCTTCCTCATGGGACAGAGACACTCCAGCCCCTTCCTGACGGGACGCAGACCCCCCAGCCCCTTCCTCATCCTCACAGCCCCTGGCTGCTTCCTCACAGGACAGAGGATCCCCCCAGCCCCTTCCTCATCCTCACAGCCCCTCGGCTCCTTCCTCACAGGACAGAGGACCCCCCCAGCCCCTTCCTCACGGGACAGAGACCCTCCAGCCCCTTCCTCATCCTCGCAGTCCCTGGCCCCTTCCTCAGGGGACAGAGACCCCCCAGCCCCTTCCTCATCCTCGCGGCCCCTCGGCTCCTTTCTCACGGGACGGAGACCCTCCAGCCCCTTCCTCATCCTCATAGCCCCTTGGCCCCTTCCTCATCCTCACGGGGCCCCTTCCTCATGGGACAGAGACCCCCCAGCCCCTTCCTCATCCTCGCAGCCCCTGGCTGCTTCCTCATGGGTCAGAGACCCTCCAGCCCCTTCCTCAAGGGACAGAGACCCCCCAGACCCTTCCTCAAGGGACAGAGACCCCCCCAGCCCCTTCCTCACGGGACAGAGACCCCCCCAGCCCCTTCCTCATCCTCGCAGCCCCTGGCCCCTTCCTCAAGGGACAGAGACCCCCCAGCCCCTTCCTCACGGGACAGAGACCCCCCCAGCCCCTTCCTCACGGGACAGAGACCCCCCCAGCCCCTTCCTCACGGGACAGAGACCCCCCAGCCCCTTCCTCATCCTCACAGCCCTCGGCTGGACTCGCTCCAGGACACCCATCCATACTGAGGATCCCCAAACTGGTCCCAGTGCTCCCTGTTCATCCCACCCCCGCCCCCACAGCTCCTCCAGGAAGCTCTTACTCGAGGGGTGGGGGTAAGGGGGGGGGACACGGAAAAATGCCTGGCTCCGTAAGCCTCCGCTTACCCGGTGTTCCCGGCCGGCACGGCGATGAACATCCGGGTGAAGGCGCGTACCGAGTCTCGGGATTTGCCGTCCACTGCCGGGGGAAAAAAAAAAAAAACCCCATGAGGGAGGAGGTGGGAAGCGCTGGGAAGGAGACTGGGGGGGCAGGGGGGGTGAGGTGGGGAGAAACTCACCTTCCTTAAAAATCCCGTGGACGGCAAAGCACAGCAACGTGTTCTGAAGGAGAGAGGGGTCGGGTGAGGCAGCCCCATAGCCTGGGAGGAGGGATTTGGAGGGGGGGTGGGGGATGTTGTGGGAGGTAAAAAAGCTTTTCCCGCCCCACCACCCCCCCCCCCCCGCCTCCAGGCTCACCGTCTGCGCGCAAATATCCACGACGAAGGAGTTGACGTCGTGTTGGGTTTTGGGGAGCTCGTTGAGAAAAGCCACCACGTTGAGGCGCGTGTGTTTGAGCAGCTTGAAACGCATGGCTGTGGAAAAGGGGGGTGGGGGTGGTGGGTGGGTGGGCCAAAACGCTGAGCCAACCCCCTCCCTTAAATACACACAGCCCCCCTACCCCAAAAAGGGGGTGACTTACTGGGGTCTTTCAGCTTTTTCACGTTTCTGCTGTCCTTGAAATACTCGTTCAGGATGTTTCTGCGGAGACGAGTGTTTGTGAAAACCCCGTGGGGGAGGGGGGGGCAAGGGGAGGGGTCCTGCTTTCCCCCCAAGAGCGATGGGATGTGTGTGTGTGGGGGGGGGTTTTGGGGACGTACCTGGGGGGTGTTTGGGGTCCAAAGGGGATGCTGAGAGAGCAGCAGGCGCTGTCGTGATAAGCATCGAGCAACCCCTGCCTGTCGCTGGAGTCGTAGATGGAGTAATACCTGGGGGGGGGGGACGACGACACACACAGAAGGGTGAGGGGGGATAAAAAAAAGGGGTTGGGGGCAAGACCCCCTTCACCCGCCCGCCCCGGGACTCACTGCTGTAAGAAGCGCAGAACCAGCGCCTTCAAGTCGTCTGAAGCGAAGTAGCTGCCCTAAAAGTGGGGAGGGGGGGCACAGCGGTTACCACCTCGCCCCCCCCCCCCCCCCCCCGCCTCAGGAGACAGCAACCCCTTCCGAACCCAGGATGGGGGTAGCCCCCTCCCCGAAATCCCTACCTTGCAGGGAGGCAGCGTTGTGGGGGCCTCCACGTCGAAGGCGATGGGTGGAGGGAGCTCGTGGCCGTCCTGGGGGGAGGGAGAGATGGCGATGGGGGGCGGGGAGCAAATATTTCCCACCCTCCCGGCATGGTTGTTTTGCCCCCCCCCCAAACCCCCTCCTGCGCCCCCAGCAAGGCTGTGTTCCCCCCCCAGCCCCCTCCTGCCCCCCCAGCAAGGCTCAGCGTGCCCCCCCCAGCCCCCTACCAAGGCTCAGCATCCGCCCCCAGCCTCCTCCTGCCCCCCACTGAGGCTCAGCATCTCCCCTTCAGCCCCCTCCTGCCCCCCCCCAGCAAGGCTCAGTGTCCCCCCCAGCCCCCTACCAAGGCTCAGCATCCCCCCCCAGCCTCCTCCTGCCCCCCACTGAGCTTCAGCATCCCCCCCAGACCCTTCCTGCCCCCCACCGAGGCACAGCATCCCCCCCAAGCCCACTCCTGCCCTCCAGCAAGGCTCTGCATCCCCCTTCAGACCCCCCAGACAAGGCTCAGCGACCCCCCCAGCCCCCTACCAAGGCTCAGCATCCCCCCCAATCCCCTTCCTGCCCCCCACCGAGCCTCAGCCTCCCCCCCAATCCTTCTCCTGCCCCCCAGCAAGGCTCCGCATCCCCCTTCAGACCCCTCCTGCCCCACACCAAGCCTCAGGATCCCCCCCAGTCCCCCTCCTGCCCCCCACCGAGGCTCAGCTTCCCCCCCAGCCCCCCCTCAGGACCCGGCGTGTCTCCCCCCTCGCTCACCAGGCGCAGCAGCTTGGGGAAGCGCTCTCTGACGGAACTGCCGAGAGGGAGCAGAGTGAGGGCGGTGGCCGGGCTGCCCACCGGGACCAGGCCTTGCCCCCTCCACCCCCCCCCAAAACACCAGTCCCACCCCCCCACCCCCCCCACCCCATCCCTCCCCAGAGCCATAGGGTGCATGGGCACGTGATGGGGCCACCCCAAAGCTGTCTCCCCCTTCCCTGATGTCATAGCAGCGCCCCCCCATCCTGGGGGGCTTGGTGCCATCCCCCCTCCCCATCCTGGGGCTGCCCCTGCCCCTGGGGGGGGGGGTGGGGTGTGTCTTGGGCATCTGCTGAGGAACCGAGGGGCCGGCTCAGGACTTACCTGGCTCGTACTCACCTGGATACGGACACCCAGAGAAGGAGGGAAGGGGGGGATGGGGCGGGAGGGGGGATATTTCCACCGGTCGTGGTGCAACCGTTGGCACAACGCGGCTGTTTACAGCTGCGGAACCCCTGTATCGGGGTGGGGGGGCGCTCCCCCAATCGAGCAGGCAGCAAGAAGGGTTGAAGCAAGGGGGTGGGGGTGGGGGGCACAGAAGGAAAGCGGGGCAGGGGGGGAACACAGAGAGACAAAACCCCAGGCAGAGCCTCTTCTCCTTCATGCCGCTCCCTCCCGGCCCCAGGGGTTGGGATTCCGCATCCGGAACTGAGACCCTCCCCAGCAGACCCGCTGCGGTCAAGTCCCATGATGCTGGGTGGGGGAGGGGGTCGCTAGCGACCTGCGTCAGGTCTGGGTTAGCGAAAGCCTCCCCGCCCCGGCCGCGGTTGAGCGGCGGCGTTTGGCCACTGCACGGCTGTGCCTGTCTTAGGTTGTTCCTCCCGTGAGGAATCTTACCCGTCTCTGGCTAACCAGCCATCGTCGAGGGCCAAACGCGGGGGCTGGGAAGCCGAAGGCGGGGGGGGGGGGGGGCGGAAATCCGGAAGCAACACGATGCCCCCACGTGGCATCACCCCCCCCCTCCCCACACCGTCCCACCACCACCACCACCAAAGCCCGGAGCGGTGGCGGAAGCCCCGTCTGCACGGCAGAGGGACGGGAGCGACGAGTAGGGAGCGGGATGCTCCGGAGAAGAGGCTGCGTATCCCAAGGGGAGGAGGATGAAGGATGAAGGAGGAGGAAAACAAAGCTTTGAGCAACCAAAACGGATCTGCCGCTCTCCGGCAAGGCCAATTCCGGCCTGGCACCACGACCGGGGAAGCGGGGTTGTGGGGGGGGGTGGGGGGTGGGGTTGTGTGGGAGCCCGGTGTGGGGCGTCCGGATACCGTCGAGCCGAAGGCACGCAGTGAAGAGGGGGGGTGGGGTGTGGCGTATGCGTGTGTGTGGGCGCGGGGGGAAGAGGCCTCTCTTCGTCCTGCCGTTTCGCCCCCCGCCGGAGCAGGGGCGGCCCACGGGCCCCTCGGGCCGCCCCAAGGCTAACACTGACCTGATGTAGGTGGACTGGTCCCGAAAAGCGTCGCAGAGCGGGTTTCCGTCGAGCCAAAGCTCCTCCAGTTTGAGCCCTTTCACTTTATCCAGCTCCCGGTCGGATTTCAGCTGTAGGAAAAAGGAGTGAGGGACCGGGAAAGGGGCTTGGAAAAGGATTTAGGGGGTGGAATTAGGGTGACACCCACCTCGTTGCGAGAAAGGTCGAGGATCTTGAGGCCGGCGGCTTTCTGCGCCAGCTCGGATAAGTCGTCCAGGCGGTAAAGCTTGTTGCTGCTCAGGTTTAGGGACTGCAGCTGCGGGGAGGGGGGCAAGGGGGTTGCGTGGGGGGGTTAAAAAAGGGGTTGGGGGGCTTTCAGGAGCAGGGAGAGTCATCCCGTCCTCACCTCGGGGATGTTCTCCTCGATGATACGTAACACGACCAACATGCAGCTCCGCTGGTTCAACACCACGTCGATGCTCTGCGACACTAAATCTAGAGGAGGGGGTGAGTGAAAATTTGGGGGGGGGGGGGGGCAGGGTGAAAGGACAAACCTCGCAGCACCCCCCTGGGGACGACGAGAAGCGCTTACCCGGGTCGACGCGGAGGCTCTTGAGGTCCAACGCCCGCTGGGAGCCGTCGTATCTCTTGCTCATGCAGAGCTGGGAGAAGGCGAGGAGGGGGAGAGCGAGGGGGGCTCGGCCTCTTCTCCCCCTATCGCTCCCCACGCTCCCGTCGCCCCCACCCCCTCCTCACCTTCAGTTGCTCAACCTCCTCCGGTTTCAGCTCGTTCTGCAGGGACTGAGGCGGAGCTGACGAGTTGATAATTATCACCACCTACGGGATAGGGAGGAGAACGGTGAGGCGGGAAGGAACGGCCGTGCCGGCAGACGGATCCCGTTGGGAACAACCTGCCGTCCCCAGGACGGGGGAGAAGGCACAAACCTTGTAGTTATCCCTGTCGGTGATTTTACGGGAAACCTGCTTGAGGGCGCTGGCGGTGGTGGCATCCTCCACGTAGAACTGGGCTCGGTTGTGGTCGTAGTGAAACTGAAAACAGGGAATTTGGGATTCGGGTTCAGCTTGTCACACCTCCCTGACCCCCTCCCCGTGTCCGAAACGTGGGAAGGGGAATACAGCTGGGGGCTGCTCCCCTCGGCGGGGGTGAAGGGGAGACGGGGGGGCTGCTCCCCTCGACAGGGGTCAAGGGGATGCTGCACAGGGCAGTGGGGGGCTGCTCCCCTCGGCGGGGGTGAAGGGGATGCTGCACAGGGCAGCGGGGGGCTGCTCCCCTAGGCGGGGGTGAAGGGGACAGCTGGGGGGCTGCTCCCCTCGGCAGGGGTGAAGGGGATGCTGCACAGGGCAGCGGGGGGCTGCTCCCCTCGACAGGGGCACAGGGCAGCGGGGGGGCTCCTCCCCTTGATGGGGGTGAAGGGGACACGGGGGGCTGCTCCCCTCGACAGGGGTCAAGGGGATGCTGCACAGGGCAAGTGGGGGGCTGCTCCCCTCGGCGGGGGTGAAGGGGACAGCTGGGGGGCTGCTCCCCTCGGCAGGGGTGAAGGGGATGCTGCACAGGGCAGCGGGGGGGCTGCTCCCTCGACAGGGGCACAGGGCAGTGGGGGGGGCTCCTCCCCTTGATGGGGGTGAAGGGGACACGGGGGGCTGCTCCCCTCAACGGGGGTGAAGGGGACGCTGCACAGGGCAGTGGGGGGGCTGCTCCCCTCGATGGGGGTGAAGGGGACACGGGGGGCTGCTCCCCTCGACGGGGGGTGAAGGGGACGCTGCACAGGGCAGTGGGGGGCTGCTCCCCTCGATGGGGGTGAAGGGGACACGGGGGGCTGCTCCCCTCAACGGGGGTGAAGGGGACGCTGCACAGGGCAGTGGGGGGCTGCTCCCCTCGATGGGGGTGAAGGGGACACGGGGGGCTGCTCCCCTCGACGGGGGTGAAGGGGACGCTGCACAGGGCAGTGGGGGGCTGCTCCCCTCGATGGGGGTGAAGGGGACACGGGGGGCTGCTCCCCTCGACAGGGGTCAAGGGGATGCTGCACAGGGCAGCGGGGGGCTGCTCCCCTCGGCGGGGGTGAAGGGGACACTGCACAGGGCAGCGGGGGGCTGCTGCCCTCAACGGGGGGCACAGGGCAGCGGGGGGGCTGCTCCCCTCGACGGGGGGTGAATGGGACAGCTGGGGGGCTGCTCCCCTCGACGGGGGTGAATGGGACAGCTGGGGGCTCCTCCCCTTGATGGGGGTGAAGGGGACACGGGGGGCTGCTCCCCTCGACGGGGGTGAAGGGGACGCTGCACAGGGCAGTGGGGGGGCTGCTCCCCTCGACGGGGGGTGAAGGGATGTGGGGGGCTGCTCCCCTCAACGGGGGCACAGGACAGCGGGGGGCTGCTCCCCTCAACGGGGGTGAAGGGGACATGGGGGGCTGCTCCCTCGACGGGGGTGAAGGGCAGCGGGGGGGCTGCTCACCTCGACGGGGGTGAAGGGGACGCTGCACAGGTTCTGGATGGAGCTCAGCAACCACGACTTGTCGTATTTCTTCCCGTACGGGATCTGCGGGGCGATGCGCCGGCAAGTCAGGATGCGGGGAGGGGGTGCGGGGTGAGGGGTGGGGGGCGCGCAGGCTGCTTGAGGAGGAAAGCGTTACGGGCCTGGCTGGGCTGGGTGTGTGTCGCAGCTGGGCAGGATGCAGCTGCCTTCAGGGGAGAGAGGGGGAGGAGGAGGAGGGAGAGAGGAGGAGGGAGAGAGAGAGAGAGAAAGAGGAGGAGGGAGAGAGAGAGAGAGGAAGAGGAGGAGGGAGAGAGAGAGAGAGGAGGAGGAGGAGGGAGAGAGAGAGAGGAGGAGGAGGAGGAGGGAGAGAGAGAGAGAGGAGGAGGAGGAGGGAGAGAGAGAGAGAGGAGGAGGAGGAGGGAGAGAGAGAGAGAGGAGGAGGAGGAGGAGGAGGAGGAGGAAGAGAGAGAGAGAGGAGGAGGGAGAGAGAGAGAGAGGAGGAGGAGGAGGGAGAGAGAGAGAGAGGAGGAGGAGGAGGAGGGAGAGAGAGAGAGAGGAGGAGGAGGAGGGAGAGAGAGAGAGAGGAGGAGGGAGAGAGAGAGAGAGGAGGAGGAGGAGGGAGAGAGAGAGAGAGGAGGAGGAGGAGGGAGAGAGAGAGAGAGGAGGAGGAGGAGGAGGAGGGAGAGAAGGCCACCCAGCACCCCCAGACCCCCTCCTGGCAGGGCTGCTCTCCAGCCACTCCTCTCCCGATTTATCCTTCTTTCTCCATCCCGAAGGCAAAAATGCGGGAGTTTTCACTCGGGACATTTCATCCCGTGAACTGTATCCCGACAGAACCATCCCGGTTGGAAACCCTCAACGCGGCCGAGTCCACCCCTAAAACCCCCGTCCCTAAGCGCCACATCGACACGTCCCCTCCGTTCCTCCCGGGACAGCGACTCCGGCGCTTCTCCGGGCAGCCCGTTCCAGCACCCGACAACCCTTGGGGGTGAAGGCTTATTCCTTGTATCCAATCTAAACCGTCCTCGAGGCTGTTTGCCTCTTGCCCCATCGCTCAGGGCCCCCTAAGCCCCCTTTTTTCCAGGCTGAACCCCCCCCCCCAATTCCCACAGCCAATCCTCCTAAACCAGGGACGTGGTGGCCGGTCCCACAAGAGATGGAGCGTGATCCCGTTCCCATGGAAACGCAGGTGATGGGGATCATCCTGCAACCCCTCCAAAACTCACGGTGATCTTGAACCAGTTCCTGCGCCCTCCGTCACGGCTGGTCCCGCTGCTCCGTTCCGGGTTGGGAAGGTCCCGTCTCACCGTGATGTGGATGTTGGCCGTGCGATTCGGCCGCGGCCCATAGGGCAGGCTGGAAATAGGAAAATGAAATGAGGGGGATCCCCAAAACCCACCCACAGACCCCCACCCCGGGGTGGCTCCGCTATCCGCACTCACTATCGCCCGCGGGGTCCGTCGTGGGCCTCGCTCATAGGGACGTCGCCGTCGTCTTCCTCCAGGCGCGTGCGGAGGCCGGAACCGCCGCGGCTACGGGAGCGGTGGTTCATCTCGCTGTACATCTTCCCGCGGAACGGGCCGCGGCCCTTCTTCCTGCGGCCGGAGAAGCCTCGGCCGCCCACACGATCATCGTGTTCTGTCAGGGTAGTACCGTCGGTCAGTTGCTGCACCGGGTCCATCCCGGTACCAGCCCTGGGATCAACACTGACCCCAGGATCTGTCCCAGTACCAGCCCCGGGATCAACACTGGCCCCAGGATCTCTCCTGGTACCAGCCCTGGGGTCTATACCAGGCCCAGGGTCCCTTCTGGTACTGGCCCTGGGGTCTGTATCAGGCCCGGGATTGCTCTTGGTACTGGCCCCGGGATCTATACCAGTCCTGGGGTCTCTCTCGGTACTGGTCCCATCATCAATACTGGCCCCGGGATCCCTCCCGGTACCGGCCCCGGGATCTATACCAGTCCTGGGGTCTCTCTCGGTACTGGTCCCATCATCAATACTGGCCCCGGGATCCCTCCCGGTACCGGCCCCGGGATCTATACCAGTCCTGGGGTCTCTCTCGGTACTGGTCCCATCATCAATACTGGCCCCGGGATCCCTCCCGGTACCGGCCCCGGGATCTATACCAGTCCTGGGGTCTCTCTCGGTACTGGTCCCAGCACCAATACTGGCCCCGGGATCCCTCCCGGTGCTGGGATCTGTCCCTGTACCGGTCCCAGGATCAACACTAGCCCCGGGATCCCTCCTGGTGCTGAGATCTCTCCCCATACCAGCCCTGGGATCTGTCCCAGTACCGGCCCCGGGATCTCTACTGGCCCCAGGATCTCTCGAGTACCAGCCCTGGGATCTACACCAGGCCCAGGGTCCCTCCTGGTACCGGCCCCGGGATCTACACCAGGCCCAGGGTCCCTCCTGGTACCGGCCCCGGGATCTACACCAGGCCCAGGGTCCCTCCTGGTACCGGCCCCGGGATCTACACCAGGCCCAGGGTCCCTCCTGGTACCGGCCCCGGGATCTACACCAGGCCCAGGGTCCCTCCTGGTACCGGCCCCGGGATCTACACCAGGCCCAGGGTCCCTCCTGGTACCGGCCCCGGGATCTATACCTGCCCTGGGGTCTCTCCCAGTACCGGCCCTGGGATCTCTACTGGCCCCAGAGAGTCTCCCGGTACCGGCCCCGGGATCTCCCCCGGTACCGGCCGCAGGATCTCTACCGGCCCCGGGATCTCTACCGGCCCCGGGATCTCCCCCGGCCCCGGGATCTCCCCCGGCCCCGGGATCTCTGCCTGCCCCGGGGAGTCTCCCGGTACCGGCCCCGGGATCTCTACCGGCCCCGGGATCTCTACCGGCCCCGGGACCTCCACCGGCTCTGGGGTCCCCGCCGGTACCGGACGCGGGATCTCTACTGGCCCCGGGATCTCCCCCGGTATCGGCCGCGGTGTCGGTAATGGCCCGGTAATGGTCCCGGGATCGCCTCCGCGCCGGTTAGTGGCCGCGACCCCCGTCGCGAGGCCCCAGGCCCCGTGCCCTCCCTCCAGGCCCACAGACCGGGCCAAGCACCGCCTCCAACCACCCAGGCCCGGGGCTCTGCCCCTTCCCAGCCGCCTCCCGGTTCTCTCCTCCCCTTCCCCGGTCCAACCGGAGCCCAAGGCCCTGTCCCCCGGTCCCCGCTCACCGCTGTAGCCTCCTTTCCCGTCCTCCGCCATCACAACCGTCGGCTCCCGGCAACGGCTGCCTCAGCGCCGCGCCACGCCCCTCAAACGTCACTTCCGCCCGTAGGTCACAACGGCCGCATGCGCACGCGCACTCCTCCCGGCTGCGCGCGCAGCTCACCGATTTTCCCCCCCCCCCCCCCCAATAAAGACGCCGGTTCGAATCCCGTCCCGGGAGGAACAAACAGCACGCGCGCCGATGGGGGGAAGGGGGCTGTCCCACTGCTTTAATGGGGTCTGCAACCCCCTCCCGGGGGTCCCCGCAGCTCCCCCACGAAGGTCCCATAGTATTACCGGGGTCCACAGACGCCACAACCCTCCCCCCCCCCCCGCCGGTCCCGTAACCCATCTGCGGGGGGTCCTACAGCTTTCCCTGGGTCCGTACGCCCCCACCCCCCAGCCTCAGCGGTCCCACAGATACGGCAAGGGCTGTAGCCCCCCCCCAACCCCGCAGAGGGTCCTAGGGGTGGGCGGGGGGGTGTCAGGCAGAATTCCCAGCCCACCAGGGGGGTCCGCCACCACCATGACCGGGCAGAGAGAGGGACCGGCCACAGCATAGGCTGCGGTACCCACGGGATGGGATGTAGGGGGATGCCGCCCCCCAACCCCAAAATCGAGGCACAAGGGGGTCCCCAGGCAGTTTGGGGTCCCGGGAAGGACCCTGCCCCATCCCCAAGGCAGAACGTCCATCTCCGAACCCCGCAGAGCACGGATCGAGTCCGTCCGTCCCGGATGAGGTTGGGGGCGTGGGGCGAGGACGTTCAGGCCAGGAAAACGACGAAGACGATGAAGAAGACGATGAGGATGAGGAAGATCTTGACCATGAGCCAACGGTTAGAAGCGACCGACTGGAAATACTTGAGGATCTCCCCGTGAGCCGCCTCCACGTTCAGCTGAGCGTCCTCCACGCTGGCGTCGATCCTGCGGGGATGGACGGACGGAGGGGTCAGATGCAAAGCTGGGGGTGGGGACAAAGGGCAAGGTGCGGGGGGGGGGGGGGGGGCGTCAGGGCCACCTCTGGATCGTCTCCTCCTGCTCTTTCACCATGTGTGCCAGCTGCTGGAAGATGGACCCCAACTCCACGATGGTGGATTCGATGTTCTGCATCGTGTCGGCGCGGCTCTGGATGTAGGAATCCTGCGGGAAAAGCAGTCAGGTTTGGTATGTGGGCCCCCCCTTCGGACGCTGGGATGCCTTGGGGGGGTGTGTTTGTGCCCCCCGACCCTCACCTGTTCATCGATCAGCTGGAGCTGCTGGCTCGTCCGCGCGTCCATCTCGATGGCGACCGCCCCGGCGTGCGGCCGTTGGTCCTGCAGCACGGCCGAGCTGCCTGGTGAGGGGGGAGGGGAGGGTCACTGAGTCGGGGTTTTGCAGTGCTTGGGCGTGGGGGGGGGGGGGGGGCGCAAAGATACACCCTCCCCTCTGGACCCCCTCCCCAAATTCCGGCACTCACCCAGGTTGCCGGCAGCGAGGGGCAAAGCGGAGACGGGGGCGCGGGAGAATTGCTCACGCCGGCTTCGCTGCTGCTTCAGGTTCTGGAAGGGGGAGGGGGGGGCGTTAGGGGGATGTGGGGGGGGGTCGGGGGGGTGGAGGGGTGCGAACTCACCTCTGTCCGCACCTCCAGCACCGACTTGAAGTCGTTGGACATGGAGGCCAGTTTGGACTGGGGAAAACAAAGTGGGTGGGGGGGGGGGGTGTCAGATGCTGTTGGGGGGTGGGGTGGGGGCTGTTTGTGTGTCCCACGCCCCCCCCTCGCCGCCCCCACCTGCAGCGACACCACGACGGTGTTGGAGTGAGTCTGGACGTGCCGCCCGCTCTGGCCCCCCCGGGCCCGCACCACCTCCTGCAGCTGCGCGATCTGCTTGTTCAGGCTGTTGATATCCTAAAAAATTGGGGTGGGGGGGTGGGGGGGGTCAGGGACACCCCTAAAGTATCCCTGGTGCCCCCCCCCGTCACCCCCAGCCCCCCCCTTCTCCGACCTGTTTGATGATGTAGGTGAGCTCCTCGATCTCCACCGCCTTGTCGTCGAAGAGGGATTTCCGCTTGGCCACTGCAAGTGTCGGGGGGGGGGGGGGAGGGGGCTTAAATCAAGGGACACCTCCCCCCCCCGCCCCCCTCCCGGCCTTTCCTCGTGCCCCCCACCCACGGGGGAACACCCCTCCCCAACTCACGGATGGTCAGCTTCTCCAGTTTGGCAAAGGTGTTGCTGAGATCCTTCCCGATGCGCCTTGGGGGGGGTGGGGGGGGGGGGGGAGGGTCCTGTCAGAGCTGGGGGCTGGCCCCCCCACCCAAACCTGGGGACCCCAACACTTCCCCCCCACTCACCCCACACCCCGGGGACCGCCCTGTCCCATTTCCCTGCACTTGGGGGACCCCACCCCATTCCCTCTGCGCCTGGGGGACCCTGCCCCCCCCCTTCATCCCACTGCACCCAGGACCCCCCCCCTCAACCCCCCCCCGCATCCCCATCCCCCCCCCCCCCCCCCAGTCCTGCTTTGCCCACGAACCCATGCTCAGGACCCCTCCTCCAGTTCCCAGGGACCCCCCTCCAGCTCCCCACAGCCCCCCCCAGGGGTTCCTCACCCCCTCCCCAGACCCCCCCCCCCGCCTCCCCCCACGCCCCCTATACTTGGCCATGAGGCTGAACTCGCTGCGCTGCCGCCCCCCGCCCGGGGCTGCTCTGCCGGGCTGAACCCCATCCTGCAGCGGGAAGGGGGGTGTAAGGCTGGGGAGGGGGGGGGGCTCAGAGGTGCCCCCTCAACCCCCCCCCCCGCCCCCCCAGCGGACACCCACCTGCCGGCCCTGCAGGGATTTGCAAGCGGAGAGGAATTCCTGGGTCCTGTCGCGACAAGACATCGCGTCCGGGGGGGTGGGCGGCGGTGGTGGGGGGGAGAAGGGGGTGGCGAGGGGCGGGGGGGGGCACGGCCTGTGTCTGGGGGGGCCCCACGTAAACGCCCGGTTCCCGCTGCCTAGAGCCGTGCCGGCGCCGCGCGTTCATCGGGGCTCATCACCTGCCGCTGCCGGGGGTGGGGTGGGGGGCACACGGGGATGGTCAGAGCCGGCCGGGACCCCCCACCAAGGCCACTGGGACCCACCGGGGGTGCCCCCACAGCCTGGGGACCCCCCCCAGCGGGGGATACAAAGACGGTCAGAGCCAGCAGGGACCCCCCCTCATGGCCACCAGGACTCACTGAGGGTGTCCCCACAGGCTAGGGACCCCCCCCCAGCCACCGGGACCCACCGGGAGTGCCCCAGGAGCCTGGGGACCCCCTCCCCAGCCACCGGGACCCACCGGGGGTGCCCCCACAGCCTGGGGACCCCCCCAGTGGGGGATACTGGGATAGTCAGCGCCGGCTGGGACCCGCCCCCACGGCCACCGGGGGTGCCCCAAGAGCATCGGGACCCCTCCAGCGGGGGGGGATACAAAGATGGTCAGAGCCGGCCGGGACCCCCCACCAAGGCCATCGGGACTCACCGGAGGTGCCCCCACAGCCTGGGGACCCCCCCCAAGCCACCGAGACCCACCGGGGGTGCCCCAACAGCCTGGGGACCCCTCCAGTGGGGGATACAAAGATGGTCAGAGCTGGCCGGGACCCCCCCTCACGGCCACTGGGACCCACCGGGGGTGTCCCCACAGGCTAGGGACCCCTCCCCAGCCACCGGGACCCACCGGGGGTGCCCCAGGAGCCTGGGGACCCCCCCCCCAACCTGGGGACCCCACCAGTGGGGGATACGGGGATAGTCAGCGCCGGCCGGGACCCGCCCCCACGGCCACCGGGGGTGCCCCAAGAGCCTCGCGACCCTCCCCAGCCACCGGGACCCACCGGGGGTGCCCCCACAGCCTGGGGACACCCCCCACGGCCACCGAGACCCACCGGGGGTGCCCCAACAGCCTGGGGACCCCCCCACGGGGCACACGAGGATGGTCAGAGCCGGTCGGGACCCCCCCCCCCACGGCCACCGGGACCCCCCCGGGGGTTGGGGGGACCCCCCCCGTCACTCCCGGACCCCTCCGCTGCCCCGGGAGAACGCGGCTTCCACGAGGGGGGGTGTGTGGGTGGGCCAGAGGGGCGTGGCCAGGCTCGGCTCCGCCCTCTCCCCCCCCACCCCCCCCCGCGCTCACCGGGACTCGGGTCGGGCCGGGCGCCGCTGCCGGGATCCACCGGCAGCGCTGACGTCACTGCCACGTCGCTTCCCCTCCGCGCGCGTCATGTGCCGGTTAGTCCTCCGGAAGTCGTACTCTACGGGCAGGCAGTCCTCCAAGATACCGGAAGTGCCCGTCAACCTCCCGGAAGCCGTGCTCCATGGTTGGGCAGTCCTCCAGGACGCCGGAAGTCGCCCTGGCGGCGTAGCCCCGCCCCTGGAGACAGCCACGGAGCAGACGCTCCGCTCCTAGCAACCGCTTAGCCCCCCCCAACCCGCTACCCACCCTAGCAACCAGGCCACGACCTTAGCAACCGCCGTAGCCCTTAGCAACGGGGGCATCCTCCCGCAGCCCCCGCTCCAAGACTTCGCCGTGACGTCATCAGATGACCTCACAACCCCCCTCCCAAGCCACCTGCCCCCCCTGAACAGAGAGAGCAGAGCAGGGCGCGGCGCCAAGAGCCTTTATTAGGGTTGGGGGGGTCCCGTCGGCAGCCGGGGTGGGGGGCTGTGTCCCGGGTGCGACGCCCCCGGTGGGATGGAGGATGTCACTCCCGCTTCTTGTAGTCATCAAGGTGGGCGAGCACCCAGCCGGCGGGGCCCATGCAGGCGATGAACATGGCGAGGAAGCCCACGACGCTCTCCTGCGGGAACAGCGCCGTCAGTCCCGCAGCCGCCAAGGTCAACTCCTCGCCCCGCGTCCCGCCCTCTACCCCGAGTCAACCCCGCGCTCACCCCGGGCCCCAGAGGCTCCTGCGGCGGCCCCGAGACGATGCCTCGTCGGGCCGGGCCGGGCCGGACCGCGGAGCGCAGGAGGGAGCGGGCAAAGCGGGCGGCAAGCAGCATGGCGGCGGCGGAAGTAGCGCGCGGCGCGTCACTTCCGGCGTACGGACGGGACCTGAAGCTCCGCCCCTCTGTTTTCCCGCCTACACGCGGAGACCACGCCCACCGCGCTGACTCCGCCCCACCCTGCGAGCGGCTTCCACCTATCGCACACCGCTATCGAGCCCTCCGCCCAGGCCACGCCCCCGAGTAGCTTCCACCTATCGCACACCGCTATCGAGCCCTCCGCCCAGGCCCCGCCCCGAGTAGCTTCCACCTATCGCACACCGCTATGGAGCCCTCCGCCCAGGCCACGCCCCCTGCTCATTGCAAAGGCACCAGTGCTTCGCCCCGCCCTCCAGCGGCTTCCACCTATCTCACACCGCTATCGAGCCCTCCGCCCAGGCCACGCCCCCTACCCCAGACTCCGCCCCTGCTCATTGCTATGGCCCAGTGCATCGCCCCGCCCCCGACTAGCTTCCACCTATCGCACACCGCCATCGAGCCCTTCCCCCAGGCCCCGCCCCTGCTCATCGCAATAGCCCGTGCTTCGCCCCGCCCCCCGCAGGCCCCGCCCCCCCGCTGTATGTGTATTACCCAGCCCCAGCACAGAGCGCGGCGCTGTCCTCCCGCCCGGCAGAGGGCGCGCTATCCCCCGCCCGTAACCAATCCGGGCCAAGTGGGCGGGCCTCAGGCGCCCCGCCCCCACAACCAACTTTCACTTTCATTGTTATTTATTCGCAACATACAAACAAACCCGCCGAAAACGGGGGGGTGGGGGTGGGAGAGGGGGGGCCTCGACACCCGCGAGGCGCCAGAAACCACCGGAAGGGACCAAAAAGCCCCCCCTCCCCCCCAAGGGGGGGGTGCGATGGGGTTGGGGGTGACCATTTGGGGGGAGGGGGGGGGTGTCTCAGTGACAGCAGCCGCCGCAGTGCCCCCCCCCGGGGTGGTGGGGGGGACCCTCCCCGAATTTGGTGCGTCGGCTGAGGATCTCGTAGGAGGCATCGTCCCCGCAGCAGCCCGAGACGCTGGGGGAGGTGGCGTCCACCTCGAACCTGGGGGGGTGGGGAGGGGCATGAAGTCACCTGGACCCCTCCCCCCACACCGTGCCCAACCCCCTCCAGATCACCCTGACCCCCGCCACGTCACCTCAACCCCCCCCCGTGTCCCCCTGACCCCCGCGTGCCCCCTGATCCCCGCGGGGCGCCCTCCCTGGCTGGGGGCGGGGGGGGGAGATGGGAGAGGGCAAGGCTACCGGGGGGGGGGACGGGACGGGGAGGGGATGGGGGGGGGAAAACACCCAGAAAAGGGGGAAAACACTCTAAAAGAGCTGGAAAAGGGCTTAACACACCCCAAAAAGGGGCAAAAACACCCCAAAAAAGGGCTTAAAATGCCCTAAAAAGGGGTCTAAACACCCCAAAAAGGGGCTTAAACCACCTTAAAAAGGGGCTAAAACACCCCAAAAAGGGGCTAAAACACCCCCCAAAAAGGGGCTTGAAACACCCCAAAAAGGGGCTAAAACACCCCCCAAAAAGGGGCCTAAAACACTAAAAAGAGGCTAAAACACCCCAAAAAGTGCTTAAAACACCCCCCAAAAAGGAGCTTAAAACACTAAAAAGAGGTTAAAACACCCCAAAGAAGAGCTTAAAACACCCTAAAAAGGGGCTAAAACACCCCCCAAAAAGGGGCTAAAACACACCAAAAAGTGCTTAAAACACCCCCAAAAGGGGCTAAAACACACTAAAAAGAGGCTAAAACATCCAGAAAAAGGGTGAAAACACCCCAAAAAGGGGCTAAAACACACCCCAAAAAGGGGCTTAAAACACCCCAAAAAGGGGGTTTAGAAGAGCCTTAACATTCCCGGGAATGGGATTAGAAACACCAAGAAAGGGATTTGCCCCCTTGAAAAGGGGTTAAAATTAACCCAAAAGCATGGAAAAGGGACAAACCCGCCCAAAAAAGGGCTGAAAAAAGCCTTGAAAACATCCGGAAAAGGGTAACAAAAACAAAAGGGGAAGGAGGTGGGAAAGGAAACTATGGAAAACATCCGGAAACGGGGCAAAACCCCTGGAAAACAGCTGGAAAAGGGGCAAAACCCTTGGAAAAGGGGCAAACCCCCTGGAAAACAGCTGGAAAAGGGGCAAAACCCCCTGGAAAAGGGGCAAACCCCCTGGAAAACAGCTGGAAAAGGGGCAAAACCCCCTGGAAAAGGGGCAAACCCCCTGGAAAACAGCTGGAAAAGGGGCAAAACCCCCCGGAAAAGGGACAAAACCCCTGGAAAACAGCTAGACAAGGGGCAAAACCCCTGGAAAGGGGGCAAACCCCCTGGAAAACAGCTGGAAAAGGGGCAAAACCCCCTGGAAAAGGGACAAAACCCCTGGAAAACAGCTAGACAAGGGGCAAAACCCCTGGAAAGGGGGCAAACCCCCTGGAAAACAGCTGGAAAAGGGGTAAAACCCCCTGGAAAAGGGACAAAACCCCTGGAAAACAGCTGGAAAAGGGGCAAAACCCCCTGGAAAAGAGCTGGGAAAAGGGGCAAAACCCCTTGGAAAAGGGGCAAAACCCCTGGAAAACAGCTGGAAAAGGGGTAAAACCCCCTGGAAAAGGGGCAAACCCCCGGAAAAGAGCTGGGAAAGGGGGCAAAACCCCTTGGAAAAGGGGCAAAACCCCTGGAAAACAGCTGGAAAAGGGGCAAAACCCCTTGGAAAAGGGACAAAATCCCTGGAAAACAGCTAGACAAGGGGCAAAACCCCTGGAAAACAGCTGGAAAAGGGGCAAAACCCCTTGGAAAAGGGGCAAACCCCCTGGAAAACAGCTGGAAAGGGGGGGTGTCACAAAGAACCTCTGGAAAACAACTGGAAAACGGGAAACAAAAACTGGAAAGGGGTAAAAAAAAACCTGGAAAAGAGGGAGAAACCCCCTTGGAAAACAGCTGGAAAGGGGGGCAAACCTCTGGAAAGGGGAGAGGGGGAAAAACATCTGGGAAACAGTTGGAAAAGGGATGAAACTCCCAGAAAACTCCTGGGAAAGGGGGGGGGAATCCCTGAAAAACATCTGGAAAAGAGGTAAAAAACTCCCCAGAAAACATGTGGAAAAGGGGTAAAAAACCCCACTCTGGAAAACATCTGGGGAAGAAAGGATAAAACTCGCTGAAAAACCCCTGGAAATGGGTAAAACCCCCAGAAAACACCTGGAAAAGGGTCAAAAATCACCCTGGAAAACCCCTGGAAATGGGACAATAAACCCACTCTGGAAAAGTGATAAAACCACCCAGGACACATCTGGAAAGGGGCAAAACACTCACGGAAAACAGCTGGAAAAGGGGTAAAACCCTCAGAAAACACCTGGGAAACATCTGGAAAAGGGAGTAAAAATTCGGAAAATGCCTGGAAAAGGGGAAAAAACCTCTGGAAAAATTATAAAAAACCTCTGGAAAGGGGAAAAAACACCTGGAAAAGGGGAAAAAACACCTGGAAAAACACCTGGAAAAGGGAGAGGGGAAAAGTTCCCTGGAAAGGGGGCAAAAAGCCTCTGGAAAACATCTGGAAAAGGGGTAAAAAGTCACCCAAACAGCTGGAAATGGGGCAACCCCCCCCCCGAAAAGGGGTAAAACACCCCCCCCAACACAGAAATGGGGCTAAAACAGCCCGGAAAAGGGGAAAAAACACACCAAACCAATAATAAGTGGGGAAAGAGTACAGGAAAGGGACAAAAAGTGCTCAGAAAATTGGGTAAAAACTGTTGGAAAAGGGCAAAATTTAAAAAAAAATCTGAAAAATGAGGGAAAACTGCTTGGAAAATGGGAAAACCACTTGGTAAAGGGAGAAAAACCTATTGGAAAATGGGTTAAAAACCCTGGAAAAGGGGCAAAAAGCCTGAGAAAAGGAGGGTAAAACCCTGGGAAAGGGGATTAAAAAAAAACAAACCTGAAGAAGGGACTTAAAAAAAACAAAACAACCCATCTGTTGGGAAATGGGGTTGAAAATCCTCCCCCCCCAGCCTGGGAAAAGGGGCTCTTGGCTCCGAGGGGGAGGGGGAGGAACCCGAGCACCCACCTCTCTGGGCTGCCCCTGCCCCGCCTGCCCGCGTCGCCCGGCCCCGGCCCGTTGCCAGCGCGCTGGAAAGACACGTCGCGCGAACAACGCGTTACAGACGGACGGATTTCAAAAAAACAAAACAAAACAAAACAAAAAAACCCCCAAAACCAACCCCCCACCCTCCCCCCAAACCCCCTTCAGCCCCCACACCCCCCCCCAAGGGTTAAAACCGTCCGGATTTGGGGTGTTTTAGACGCTTACTGGAGCGCTTGGCGGAAGAACTGGTAGGCGCCGGGGTTGTGTTTAAAGACGGTCAGCATCACCTTCTTCATCTGCGTGCTGGGAGGGGATTGGGGGGGTGTGGGGAGGGTTGGGGGGGTGTGGGCAACCCCAAAACCACTTGTTTTTTGAAGGTTGGTTTGGTTTTTTTCACCTCAAAAGGATTCATTCACCTGTTGGCCACCAGTTGAAGGATCTGAAGGAGGAACTTGCCCAGGCCTCGCCGTCGCACCCGTCTCTCCAACTGCACCTCGTAGCTGCGGGAGGTTACAAAACCCTACATAAACCCCCTTTTTTCAGGGATTTGGGTTTTTTTTTTCACCCCTTTTTCCGTTTTACTCACCAATAGAGAACCTCGTCGCCGCACTCGACGTCGAAACGGAAGTGGGAGAAGGCGACGGGGCCGGCGACGGGATCGCGGGCGATGAGGTACCAGGCCCGGTCGTCCCGTAGCTCCTCTCGCTTCTCCCGTTCTTTCCAGCCCCACTCGCTTTGCTCGTACCTGCCCGTTTTGGGGGGGGGGGAAAACACAAGGGTTTGGGGGCAAAATACAGGATTTGGGGGGGAAAAAAACATAGTAAGGATGGAAAGGGGGGAAGCTCACAGTGATTTGAGGGGGGGCGACCCCTAAATTTCAGTGATTTTGGGCAATAAGAGGCCCAAAATCCCAATCGTTTTGCAGGCCCAACCCCCCCAACCCAACGATTTTTGGGGTGAAAAATAAACCCTGACAGTGACTTTGGGGTCATAAACCCCTCTCCCAAAAAAATTTTGGGAGCAAACCCAATCCCAACTGGGTTTTTTTTTTGGGGGGGAACCCCCAACTATATTTTGGGGGGAGAAAAAACCACCCCAACAATTTGGGGGTGATAAAAACCCAAACCCTCAATGATTTGGGGAAGAAATAACCCCTCCCCTACAATCTGGGGGAGAAACCAGGCCCCCCCCCCAAATTTAAGGGAGAAATAGCCCCCCACAACATGATTTAAGGGAAAAATAAATCCCCCCTCCCCCAAAATTGGAGGGTAAAATACCCCCCCGCCACCCCCCTAATTTGGTGGACAAGTAAACCCTGCCCCCACCCCTTAATTTGGGGGAGAAATAACCCCCCCATGCGATCTGAGGGAGAAATACCCCACCCCCCCGCCACCTGGGGGAGAAACATCCCCCCCCACAAGGTGGGGGAGAACACACAACACCCCCCCACCCCAATGTGGGGGAGAAATAACCCCCCCACACCCCGATTTGGGGGAGAAACATCCCCCTTCCAGTGTGGTGAACACACAGCACACCCCCACCCCAATTTAGGGGAGAAATAACCCCCCCTACCCCACAGTTTTGGGGAGAAACATCCCCCACCAGTGTGGTAGAGAACACAACACCCCCCACCCCAATTTGGGGGAGAAATAACATCCCCCCCCCCATGATTTGGGGAAGAAATAACCCCACCACCACCACGGTTTGGGGGAGAAACAACCCCCCCACACACCGTTTGGGGGAGAAAACACACCCCCAGCGACAGGGGGCAGAGCCAAACCCCCCCCAATTTGGGGTTACGGCGGGGGGTACTCGGGGCTCCGGCTGTGCCGGAGGTGAGGGGAGGTGGGGTGCGAGGGGAGGGGGGGGGCGTAGGGGTGGGGTGGGAGCGAGCGACTCACAGCGTCTGCATGTTGGCCTTGGTGAGCTCGAAGGCCCATTCGAGGGTGGCGGGTTCCAACCCGGAGACGCGTTTGCACTCGATGGTGACGTTCAACCTGCGGGCGAGACCGGGAAGGAAAACGATCGTCGGCCAACGGGAAACGACGTCGGGGTCGATAACCCAAACGGGTAACAACTCACCCGTTCCGGTCGTATTTCTTGAAAACCGGGAACGCTTCGAGGGGATCTTCGAGCTGGAAAAAGAGAAACCTGAAACAGCACCTCGAAAAACGAACAGGGAAGGGTTTTGTACGGACCCTGCGGCGGGGTTTTCACCGATTCCGTGTGGTTTCATCCCGGTTTTGTTTTCACCCGGACACGGAGGGGGACGCTCACTTTGTTGGCTGCTTCCACCTTGGCGCAGACGGCGTCCATGGCCGCTCGCTCCTCCAAGCGCTTTTGCTTCTTCTCCTTGGCTTTGCTCGACTTCCTCTGTGGCAACAAGCACCAAAATAAGCCAATTTTTGCTAAATTTGGGTTATTTTAACAAATAATCAAGCTCCGCCAGCGGCAGGAATAGTTTTACCCAGAAACCAATAATTAAAGCCCAGGGTGTGGGGGTGGAAAAAAAAATCAGGAAGTTGCAGGTGAAGAGTGCGGTTTGCCATAAAATCCTTACAAAAAAGTCATTTTGGGGTAAAAACCAGCGTTTTGAGGAGCGCAGGGCGACGCGCTGAACCCTCCCGGTCTCCACGGGAGCGGGAAAGCTTTGCCTTGTCCTGCGTCCCGGGTTCGTTACGCTGGGGTAATTAAATCAGGCTCCTAAATCTTTGGTGTTAAGATGGGACGGGGAGGCTGGAAATGATCTCAAATGTGGGGGATTTTACCCCAAAATGAGGGAGGTGAGCCCCAAAATCCTGCTGGGATCAAAGACCCGCGGGGTATCGAGTGGATCTGGGAATTTCTGAGCTTCACCAACACCAACAAAGTTGAAAACACCCTCAAATCAGTATTTTATAGGGAAAAAAAACCCACTGGGTGTGGTTTGGGGAGCAGGACCGGGCAAGCCGTCTCCCCCAAAAATCCACCTGTTGGCATTTTGGGGGGGAATAAGTGGGTTTTGGGGGTTGGAGCAGTGGTTTTTTCCCCTACCACCTGCTGCTGGCTTGGACGCAGAGCCCTAAATGCTGCGGTTTTGGCTCGTTTTGGGGAAAAAAAAAACCTGCAGGTTTGGGGTCTACGGTTAGAGGAGAAGTGGGGTGAAATCTCTGGGGTCTCCCAGTGTCCCTGCAACCCCCTTCCAGGACCCCCAAAACCCTTGGGGCCTCTGAGTGCACCCCGAACACCAGCCTCTCCCCTTCAACCCCTCCATCTCTCCCCACAGTCCCTCCAAAACCCCAAACACCCACCTCAGAGACCTCTCCATCCCCCTACAAAGCCCCAAATCCCCCCTCAAACTCCCCGGGAGACACCCCCCACCCAACCTCCCTCCAGCCCTCCTTAACCCCTACTCCACAGAGGCCCCACGGGGGGGCCCAACCCCTCAAAGGGTCCCAAAATCTCATCGGAGGGCCCCAAATCCCCTCAAAGGGTCCCAAAATTGCCTCAGGGGGCCCCAAACCCCCTCAAAGGGTCCCAAAATCTCCTCGGGGGGGCCCTAAATCCCCTCAAAGGGTCCAAAAAACTCCTCGGGGGGCCCTCAAACCCCCTCAAAGGGTCCCACAATCACCTAGGGGGGGCCTCAAACCCCCTCAAAGGGTCCCACAATCACCTCGGGGGGGGCCAAATCCCCTCAAAGGGTCCCACAATCTCCTCGGGTGCCCCCCAAACCCCCTCAAAGGGTCTCACAATCTCCTCAGGGGCGGCCCAAATCCCCTCAAAGGGTCCAAAAAACTCCTCGGGGGGGGCCCAAACCCCCTCAAAGGGTCCCAAAATCTCCTCGAGGGGGGCCCAAACCCCCTCAAAGGGTCCCACAATCTCCTTGGGGGCCCCCCAAACCCCCTCAAAGGGTCCCAAAATCTCCTCGAGGGGGGCCCCAAACCCCCTCAAAGGGTCCCACAATCTCCTCGGGGGCCCCCCAAACCCCCTCAAAGGGTCCCAAAATCTGCTCGGGGGGGCCCTAAATCCTCTCAAAGGGTCCAAAAAACTCCTCGGGGGGCCCTCAAACCCCCTCAAAGGGTCCCACAATCACCTCGGGGGGGCCTCAAACCCCCTCAAAGGGTCCCACAATCACCTCGGGGGGGCCTCAAACCCCCTCAAAGGGTCCCACAATCACCTCGGGGGGGGCCAAATCCCCTCAAAGGGTCCCACAATCTCCTCGGGTGCCCCCCAAACCCCCTCAAAGGGTCTCACAATCTCCTCAGGGGCACCCAAATCCCCTCAAAGGGTCCAAAAAACTCCTCGGGGAGGGCCCAAATCCCCTCAAAGGGTCCCAAAATCTCCTCAGGGGGGGCCCAAATCCCCTCAAAGGGTCCAAAAAACTCCTCGGGGGCCCCAAACCCCCTCAAAGGGTCCCAAAATCTCCTCGGGGGCCCCCCAAACCCCCTCAAAGGGTCCCAAAATCTCCTCGAGGGGGGCCCAAATCCCCTCAAAGGGTCCAAAAATCTCCTCGGGAGGCCCCAAACCCCCTCAAAGGGTCCCACATTTCCTTTGGGAGCCCCGAGTTCCCTTGGAGAAGCACCATGTCCCCATGAAAGGTCCCAAAGCCCCGCCGAGGGTCCCAAATCTCCTCATAGGAGCCCCCCATCCTCTCGGATGGCCCCAAACCCCCCAGATTCATCCCAGATCTCCACACAGGAGCCCCCAAGTCCCCCAAATCACCTCATAGGAGCCCCCAGACCCCTCACACAGCCCCAGGTATCCTCAGACAGCCCCATAACCCCACAAAACGTCCCAAAACTCCACATAGGAGCCCCCAGTCCCCTCAGACAGACCCAGGTATCCTCAGATGGACCCAAAATCCCACAAAACGTCCCAAAACTCCACACAGGAGCCCCCAATCCCCACGAAAGGTCCCAAATCCCCTCACAGGAGCCCCCAGGCCCCTCGAAAGGTCCCAAATCCCCTCACAGGAGCCCCCCCATCCTCTCAGATGGCCCCAAACCCCCCAGAATCATCCCAGATCTCCACACGGGAGCCCCCAGACCCCTCACGCAGCCCCAGGTATCCTCAGATGGACCCAAAACCCCACAAAACGTCCCGAAACTCCACACAGGAGCCCCCAGTCCCCTCAAAGGGTCCCCAAATCCCCTCACTGGAGCCCCCAGACCCCTCGAAAGCTCCTAAATCCCCTCACAGGAGCCCCCAGACCCCTCGAAAGGTCCCAAATCCCCTCACAGGAGCCCCCAGACCCCTCGAAAGGTCCCAAATCCCCTCACAGGAGCCCCCCCGTCCTCTCAGATGGCCCCAAACCCCCCAGATTCATCCCAGATCTCCACACAGGAGCCCCCAAGTCCCCCAAATCCCCTCACAGGAGCCCCCAGACCCCTCACACAGCCCCATAACCCTACAAAACGTCCCAAAACTCCACATAGGAGCCCCCAGCCCCCTCAAAGGGTCCCCAAATCCCCTCACAGGAGCCCCCGACCCCTCACACAGCCCCAGGTATCCTCAGACGGACCCAAAATCCCACAAAACGTCCCAAAACTCCACACAGGAGCCCCCAGGCCCCTCGAAAGGTCCCAAATCCCCTCACAGGAGCCCCCCCATCCTCTCAGATGGCCCCAAACCCCCCAGAATCATCCCAGATCTCCACACGGGAGACCCCAGGCCCCCTGAAGTGTCCCCAGATACCCTCGCTGGAGCCCCCAGACCCCTCACACAGCCCCAGGTATCCTCAGATGGCCCCAAAACCCCACAAAACGTCCCAAAACTCCACATAGGAGCCCCCAGACCCCTCGAAAGGTCCCAAGTCCCCTCACAGGAACCCCCAGACCCCTCGAAAGGTCCCAAATCCCTCACAGGAGCCCCCCAATCCTCTCAGATGGCCCCAAAGCGCCTCAGAGAAGCCTCAAAGGCCCCGCCCCTCACTCCTTCGCCTCAGGACGAGCCTCCCCCGGCCCGGCCAGGCCCCACTCACCCCCATGGCGGCGGCGAGCGCGGCCGCGGCGACTCTTGGCGTCACGGGGGCGCGGAGGGGGAGTGAGGGGGCGCGCGCGCGGGAGCGCGCCCTATATATGGGGGGGGGGGGGGACGGGGGGAGGGGGGAGGAGCGCGACGCTCGCGAGCCTGCGGCCGGCGAGCGCCACTGCGCCTGCGCGGAACGGGGGAGGTGGGGGGCGGTGGAGCGGCGCGCTGGACGGGCGCGCATGCGCGTGGCCGCAAGCGGAGCGAGGGGAGGGGGCGTGCGTGAGGGACGCGCATGCGCCGCGAGGGCGGGGGAGGGAGGGGAAGGCGGCGCGTGGCGGCGCCGGTGGGCGCGAAGGCAGCTCGTCGCTGATTGGCTGAGAGGGGCAAGGGCGGGAAAGCGCGGGGCCCCGCCCATTCGCTGAGGCGAGAGGCGCCATGGCTGCCCTGCGACCCACAGGTCTGCCCCATAGCGGTCCCCCCCCCCCAGCCCTCAGCCTGCCCCACAGCCTGGGCCTGCATCCCTGGCCCCACAGCCCTCAGCCTGCCCCATAGCTCGGCCCCATGACCCTGCCAGAGAGCCCTTGGCCCACCCTGTCACCCTGCCCCACAGCCTGGCTCTGCATCCCTGGCCCCACAGCTCGGCCCCATGACCCTGCCAGAGAGCCCTTGGCCCACCCTGTCACCCTGCCCCATAGCCTAGTTCCACAGCTCTCAGCCTGCCCCATAGCCTGGCTCTGCATCCCTGGCCCCACAGCCCTCAGCCTGCCCCATAGATCAGGCCCATGACTTTGCCTGAGATCCCTTGGCCCACCCCATCGCTCTGCCCCATAGCCTGATTCCACAACCCTCGGTTTGCCCCACAGCACTGCCCCACAGCCCTTGGCCCACTCTATAGCTCAACCCCATGGCCTTGCCCAAGAGCCCTCAGGCCACCCCACAGCCCTGCCCCATAACCCAGCCCCACAACCCTCAGGCTGCCTCATAGCTTGGCCCCACAGCCCGGCTTGAGGGCCCTCAGCCCTCCCCATAGCCCTGCCCCACATCCTGGCCCCAGAGCCCTTGGCTTGCCTCATAGCCCTGACCCACAACAGCCCCACAGCCCTGAGTCCCATAGTCCATATCTAGCCCCACAGCCCCCAGCCTGCCCCATAGCCCCCAGCAGTCACACAGCCCCCAGCCTGCCCCATAGCCCCCAGCCTCAAGCCTCTATGCTTCAGCTTGCCCCATAGCTGCCCCCACAGCAATGAGGGGGGGCACCCTGCTCCCCCATCCCAACCACCGCACCCCACAGGACCCCACGGCGGTGAGCACCCCCAGATAGGGGTGGGAAGGGTGACAGGGAAGCGTGGGGCAGGGGGGGTGTGACAGGGAGGTGTGGGGCAGCCCCACAGCCTGTGAGCATCATGGAGCCTGTGATGGGGGGAGGGCAAATCCCCACGGACCTCCCCAGCCCCACAGTGGGACAGACCTCCCCCCCCAGCCCCACAACAGCCCCTTTGTCCCCCCCCCCAACCCCAGGCTCTTTGTTCCCTCCAGCCCCACGCAGTGGGGGGGGGGGGGGAGGGAGTGTGGGGTGTGACACGGCCCCACACACACTCCCTCCCCTCTTACGCTATGGGTCCCACCCCCCCCCCACGGGCAAGCCTAGGACCCCTGTGTCTCCACTCCACCCCCCACCCCACCGTTGCCGCCGGCGGAGGGGTACGCTGGGGGCGGGGGGGCCGTGCTGAGGCCGGGGGAGCTGGAACTACTTTGGCACCGTCAAAGCGGCGGGAGCGGCCGGCGGCGCATTGTGTGGGCGCGGGTGGGCTCGGGTGGGCGCCGGGACCCCCCCCCCCCAAACAACCCCTCCAACCCCTTTCATCCCCCTCCCCAACTTTATTCCCCATTTTGGGGCTGCGGGAGGGGGGGGTGTGAGTCTGTTCCTCCTTTCCGCGCACGCAGTAACACCGCGCCCCCTCCCCAAATTCCCACGCCCCCCCCCCCTCTTTTTTTTTTTTAAATAACCAGGATTGGGTTAAAGTTTGGCATAGAGCAGCGAGGCTGAGCCCCCCCCCCCCCCCCTCCTCACACGCAGCAGCAGGGCCTTGTGGGGGTCCCCCCCCCCAGCCAAGGTGGGGGGATTTGGGTGGGGGGGCGTCACCCTGAGCCCCCCCACCCCTCCAGGCGATGCCGTCGGTGATGGAGAAGCCCTCGGGGATCCTGTCCCGCAGCCGGGCGAAGTCGGTGGCCGCCGGCGGTGCCCCCCCCCTCTCCGAGGACGAGGGCAGCGAGGACGAGCACGCCCACGGTGAGTTGCGCCCCCACGCCCCCCAAAACACGCCCGTGTCCCTCCCCCCCCCCCCCGTTAAAACACGCCTGTGTGCACACCCCCCCCCCCCCACCTGGGGGGGGGGGGCACCACGCTCACCCCACGTGTGTGTTTCGTGGGGGGAGGGGGCTGCGCTCACGTCACACCCACCCCCCACCCGTGGGGTTTTGCCTTGGGGGGTGGGGGGCGCACACACACGCGGGGACACGGGGGCGGGAGTTGGGGGGGTGGGGGGGGGGGGAACAAAGCCCCGTCCCCATTGTCCCCGGCCGCCCGCGTGTGCCGGCCGCCGGCTTTGTTCGCCAGCGGGAAGGGGGGGCACAACCGACACCCCCCTACTCACGAAACACCTTGGGGGGGGGGGGGGGGCTGCCGTGGACCCCTCCCGTTAACCCCTGCACCCCCCTTTCCCCCCCCCCCAGACAGCATGATCCGGGTGGGGGCTGACTACCAGGCGGTGATCCCCGACTGCAAACCAGGTAGGGACGATTTGGGGGCGGGGGGGTGGGGGGAGACACGGTGGGGCTGCAGGGGGGGGTGTGTGTGTGTGTCATCGTCCCCCCCCCCCCCCCCACTTTAACCTCCCTCCCCCCAGAGAGCCCCGCCCGCTACAGCAACAAGGAGCTCAAGGGGATGCTGGTCTGGGCCCCCAACCACTGTGTCTCCGACGCCAAACGTGAGACCCCCCCCCCCCCCCCGGGGCCCCTCTTGGTGGGGAGGGGGTGCTGGCGGGGTGCCCCCCACCCACCCTGACACCTCCCCAACACCCCTTTCACCCTCCCAACACCCCCTTTATCACACCCTTATCTGCCCTGAGCGCCCGTTTACCCCCCCCAACACCCTCTTTGCCCCCCCCGTTTACCCCCTGCAGCCCCCCCTTCCCCCCCAACTCCTGCCTTTGCCCCCAGACACCCTCTTTACCCCTTCTGAGCCCCCCTTATCCCCCCATCGCCACCCTTTGCCCCCACTAACATCCCCTTTACCCCCCAACACCCCCTTTACTGCCCCTTTACCCCCTCAACACCCCCTTTACCCCCCAATAACACCCCCTTTACTGCCCCTTTACCCCCCCAACCACCCCTTCACCTCCCTCAACACCCCCTTTACCCCTCCCTTAACCCCCCACCCCCATTATTCCCTGCCAGCACCCCCCCAACACCCCCTCTAACCTCCCCTTTACCCCCCAATAACACCCCCTTTACCCCCCCAATCCCCTTTACTGCCCCTTTACCCCTCCCTTTGCCCCCCAACCCCTCCCTTAACCCCCCACCCCCTTTATTCCCCACCAGCACTCCCTGTACACCCCCTTTACCCCCCCAACACCCCCTTTAACCCCCTCTAACCTCCCCTTTACCCCCCCAACACCTCCTTTACTGCCTGTTTACCCCCCACAACCACCACTTCACCCCCCCAACACCCCCTTTACCCCCCTCTAACCTCCCCTTTACCCCCCCAACACCCCCTTTACTGCCCCTTTACCCCCCCAACACCCCCTTTACCCCCCCTTTACCGCCCCTCTACCCCCCCAACACCTACTTTACTGCCCCTTTACCCCCCACAACCACCCCTTTACCCCCCCAACACCCCCTTTACCACCCCTTTACCCCCCCAACACCCCCTTTACCACCCCTTTACCCCCCCAACACCTCCTTTACTGCCCCTTTACCCCCCACAACCACCACTTCACCCCCCCAACACCCCCTTTACCCCCCCTTTGCCCCCCAACCCCTCCTTTAACCCTCCCCACCCCCCATACACCCCCTTTACCCCCCCCTTTACCCCCTCAGTGGACAAATACATCGCCATGGCGAAGGACAAGCACGGCTACAACATCGAGCAGGTACCGCAGGTCCCCTCCAGACAACACGGGGTTCCCCCGGGGTGCCCCCCAAGCACATCCTGACCCCCTCCCGGTGTATTTCTTCCCCCCCCCCCCCCCCCCCCCGAGGCTCTGGGGATGCTGCTGTGGCACAAACACGACGTGGAGAAATCCTTGGCCGACCTGGCCAACTTCACGCCCTTCCCGGACGAGTGGACGGTGGAGGACAAGGTTCTCTTCGAACAGGCCTTCAGCTTCCACGGCAAGAGCTTCGCTCGCATCCAGCAAATGGTGAGAGACACCCCCGAACGCACCCCCAAACCCCCTGCGCCGCACCCCCCCCCCCGGCGGGAGGGCACCCAGTCCAGGACCCCCCGCGGTGACTGGATCCATCCCCGGCCTCGCCCGGCATCTCCCCGTGAGCCTGGGCTGGGGGTCGCTGTCCCTGTGGGACCCCCCGGAGTGTCCCCCGGGCTCTTGGGGGGGGGGTGACAGGCTGTACCGGGACCCCTCTGGCATCGAGGAGGTGGTACGTGCCACCCCCTATAGGAGATGATACTTGTCCCCCCCAACTCCCCCCCATGGCAGATGGTATGTGCCACCCCCTGAGCCCCCCCCACCAGGGGATGGTACGTGCCACCCCCCATAGCAGATGATATTTGCCCCCCCCCCCCATGGCAGATGGTACATGCCACCCCCAGGCGCCCCCCCCCCCCCCCCCCCCCCGGGGATGCTACGTGCCGCCCCTGACGCTCCCCCCCCCCCGGAGGGGAATGGTACGTGCCACCTCTAGCCCCGCCCCCAGCGGTGCCACCTGCTCCCCCCCTCCCATCCCAGCAGGTGGCACCTCCCACCCCCCCCACCCCCCCTTTTCTAGGGGTTCTCCCCTCCCTATTTCGGGGGTTCCTCCCCCATTGGGAGGGGGGGGGTCCCTGCCCTATTTATGGGGTGCCCCCTCCCCATATTCAGGGGCTTCCTTCCCCATTTCTAGACACCCCCAGTCCCATCCTGCACTTCCCACCCCGTCCCCCTGTGGACCCCCAAATCCCCCCTAAACCCCCCCAAACTCACCCTGTTGCCCCCCCAAGACCCCCCAGACTCCCCCTTTGGCCCCCCAAGACCCCCCAAACTCACCCTGTAGCCTCCTGAATCCCCCTCAGACCCCTCTGCAGCCCCCTAACCCCCCCCAAGACCCCCCAAAGCTCCCCCTGTGGCCCCCAAGACTCCCCAAAATTACCCTGTGGCCCCCTGAATCCCCCCAAGACCCCCAAAACTCCCCTTGAGGCCCCCTGTGGCCCCCCAAGACCCCCCAAACTCCCCCTGTAGCCCCCTAAAACACCCCAGACTCCCCCTTTGGCCCCCCAAGACCACCCAGATCCCCCCAAACTCCTCCTGTGGCCCCCAAGACCCCCCAAAATCACCCTGTGGACCCCCAAACTCACCCTGTAGCCTTCTGAATCCCCCCAAGACTCCCCCTGTGGCCCCCCAAATCCCCCCAAGACCCTCCCAGACTCCCCCTGTAGCCCCCCAACTCCCCCCAACTCTCCCTGTGGCCCCCCAAATCCCCTCAACTCCCCCCAAACTCCCCCTGTGGCCCCCCCAACTCCCCCTGTAGCCCCCCAACTCCCCCCAACTCTCCCTGTGGCCCCCCAAATCCCCTCAACTCCCCCCAAACTCCCCCTGTGGCCCCCCCAACTCCCCCTGTAGCCCCCCAACTCCTCCCCAACTCCCCCTGTAGCCCCCCAACTCTCCCTGTGGCCCCCCAAATCCCAACTCCCCCCAAACTCCCCCTGTGGCCCCCCAACTCTCCCTGTAGCCCCCCAACTCCTCCCCAACTCCCCCCAACTCTCCCTGTGGCCCCCCAAATCCCCTCAACTCCCCCCAAACTCCCCCTTTGGCCCCCCAAGACCCCCCAGATCCCCCCAAACTCACCGTGTAGCCCCCTGAATCCCACCCAGACCCCCCAAATTCCCCCTGTGGCCCCCCCAACTCCCCCCAAATTCCCCCTGTGGCCCCCCAAACTCCCCCTGTAGCCCCCCAACTCCCCCCCAACTCCCCCTGTAGCCCCCCAACCCCCCCCAACTCCCCTCTGTGGCCCCCCGAATCCCTTCAACGCCCCCCAAACTCCCCCTGTAGCCCCCCAACTCCTCCCCAACTCCCCCTGTAGCCCCCCAACCCCCCCCAACTCCCCTCTGTGGCCCCCCGAATCCCTTCAACTCCCCCCAAACTCCCCCTGTAGCCCCCCAAACCTCACCCTGTGCCCCCCCAAACCCCGCAGCTCCCCGACAAGCTGATCCCCAGCCTCGTCAAATACTATTATTCCTGGAAAAAAACCCGGAGCCGCACCAGCGTCATGGACCGACAGGCGCGACGCCTCCTGGGCCGCAAAGACCGCGACGACAGGTACCCCCCTACCCCCCACCCCGGCTCCCCCAAATTCCCCCCTTCTCATCCCCCGTCGCCATAGCAACGACGAGACCGACGACAACCGTCCCGTTAACGAAACGGACCCGCCGGACCCCAAAAAAGAGGTACCGGGGGGGGGGGGTGTGTGTGGGTGTGTGGGGGTGGGTCTGGGGTCACGAGCGCAGCCACCCCAACCCTCCTCTCTCCCCTCCCCCTCTAATTCATCAATTCCAGCCTTTTTACCCCAAAAACACCCCGAGGAAAGAGGCTCAATACCGTCACCACCCCCCCGCCCGGCACCGACGCCGACCCCCCCGGGGGATGCACCTCAGCCGGGAGGACGTGGCCGGCGTCACCGCCAACCCCGACCTGGGGGCCCTGGCGTTGCGGCAGCTGGATTGTCAGCTGGTGTCCCTCAAACGGCAGGTAAAACGTTTCCTAAGCTGCCCCCCGCCCCCCCTCCACAAAAAACCTAGGGGGTGCCCCCTAAGTTGTGGGGTGACCCCCGGGGTTATCTCCTCCCCCCCCCCCCCCCCCCCAACCCCGGGGTATAGGTGCAGCGGATCAAGCAGATCAACAGCGGCCTGAAGCAGGCGCTGGAGGGCGGCGTGGAGGGGCTGCGGCCGCCGGAGGTGGGCTTGGGGGGCGCCCCACGGTGTCCCCACGGCGTCCCCGCGTGCCCCATGGTTTCCCTGCCATACCCTATGGTGTCCCCGTGGTGTCCCTGCTGTGCCCCAGGGTGTCCCCACACACCCCACGGTGTCCCCACGGTGTCCCCTCCTGCCCCACGGTGTCCCCTCCTGCCCCACGGTGTCTCCTCTTGCCCCACGGTGTCCTCACGGTGTCCCAATGGTGTCCCCTCCTGCCCCACATTGTCCCCAGGGTGCCCCCTCCTGCCCCACATTGCCCCCTCCTGCCCCACGGTGTCCCCTCCTGCCCCACCTTGTCCCCAGGGTGTCCCAATGGTGTCCCCTCATGCCCTACATTGTCCCTAGGGTGTCCCCTCCTGCCCCACATTGCCCCCTCCTGACCCACGGTGTCCCCTCCTGCCCCAGGGTGTCCCAAGGGTGTCCCCTCCTGCCCCACATTGCCCCCTCCTGACCCACGGTGTCCCCTCCTGCCCCACATTGTCCCTAGGGTGTCCCCTCCTGCCCCACTTTGTCCCCAGGGTGTCCCTAGGGTGTCCCCTCATGCCCCACATTGTCCCTAGGGTGTCCCCTCCTGCCCCACGGTGTCCCCTCCTGCCCCACATTGTCCCCAGGGTGTCCCTAGGGTGCCCCCTCCTGCCCCACGGTGTCTCCTCCTGCCCCACATTGTCCCCAGGGTGTCCCCTCCTGCCCCACATTGTCCCCAGGGTGTCCCCTCCTGCCCCAGGGTGTCCCTAGGGTGTCTCCTCTTGCCCCACGGTGTCCCCATGCACCCCACGGTGTCCCTGCTGTGCCCCACGGTGCCCCACATCCCCCCCACACCCTCCCTCCCCCCACCCAGGGCAACGGCAAATTCAGCTCCCGCTGGACGACGGACGAGCAGCTCCTGGCAGTTCAGGGTGAGCCCCTCCCCCCTTTTACCCTCGTTAACCCCGTCGCCCTCGTTAACGCCGCCGCCCTCGTTAACGCGCGGCGGGTGCGCCCCCCCCCCCTCCTCCCCCAGCCCTGCGGCGCTACGGGCGCGACTTCCCGGCGGTGGCGGGGGTGCTGGGCAACAAGACGGCGGCGCAGGTCAAGAGCTTCGTCCTGGGCGCCCGGCGCCGCTTCGGCCTCGACCGGCTGCTGCGGGAGCGGGAGGCCCAGAGGGGGGGGGACGCCCCCGCCCCCCGCCCCGGCGAGGGGCAGGAGGAGGACGAGGAGGAGGAGGTGGGTGTGCGCTCCCGGCTCCAGCTCCCGGCTCCAGCTCCCCATCCCGCTCCATCTCCCTGTCCCGCTCCCCGCTCCAGCTCCCGGCTCCATCTCCCCATCCCGGTCCCGCTCCCGGCTCCATCTCCCCGTCCTGGTCCCGCTCCCAGCTCCATCTCCCCATCCTGGTTGTAGCTCCATCTCCCTGTCCCCATCCCGCTCCCGGCTCCATCTCCCCATCCCGCTCCATCTTCCAGCTCCATCTCCCCATCCGGCTCTGGCTCCCAGCTCCCTCTCCCCTCTTCCAGCTCCATCTCCCCGTCCCGGCTCCATCTCCCTGTCCCGCTCCGGCTCTATCTTCCTGTCCTGGTTGCAGCTCCATCTCCCCTCCCCGCTCCCAACTTCCAGCTCCATCTCCCCATCCCGCTCCCGGCTCCCAGCTCCCTCTCCCCGTCCTGACTCCATCTCCCCGTCCAGCTGTGGCTCCGGCTCCATCTCCCTGTCCTGGTTGCAGCTCCATCTCCCCTCCCCGCTCCATCTCCCCATCCTGCTCCCAGCTCCAGCTCCAGGCTCCCTCTCCCCTCTTCCAGCTCCATCTCCCCGTCTGGCTCTGGCTCCTGGCTCCATCTCCCCATCCCGGCTCCATCTCCCCGTCCTGGTCCCATCTTCCCATCCTGGTTGCAGCTCCATCTCCCTGTCCCCGTCCCGCTCCCGGCTCCATCTCCCCTCCCCGCTCCATCTTCCAGCTCCATCTCCCCGTCTGGCTCTGGCTCCCGGCTCCATCTCCCCATCCCGGCTCCATCTCCCTGTCTGGCTCCCGGCTCCATCTCCCCATCCCGGCTCCATCTCCCCATCTGGCTCTGGCTCCTGGCTCCATCTCCCTGCCCTGGTTGCAGCTTCATCTCCCCTCCCCACTCCATCTTCCAGCTCCTTCTCCCATCCCACTCCCTGGTCCCGGCTCCATCTCCCCTCCCGGCTCCAGCCCCTGTCCTGCTCCATCTCCCTGTCCCGCTCCGGCTCCCCGGCTCCATCATCCCTCCCGGCTCCACCTCCCCGTCCTCTCCCGCTTCCATCTCCCCTCCCGGCTCCAGCCCGTGTCCTGGACCCAGTTCAGAGCCGGCTGCTGGCCCCGCCCCTCTTTGGCCCCGCCCCTCTTTGGCCCCGCCCCGACGCCGCTTCTCTCCCCGCAGGTGCAGATCACAGGGGTGTCTCGCCCGGCTCCGCCCCCTCCTCCCTCCTCGGCCCCGCCCCCCAGCGCGGCCCCACCCCCCGCGCCGGCCCCGCCCCCTCCGCCCTCCCCCTCGCGGCCACCGCAGCCCCCGCCCCTCCTGCGCCCGGCCCCGCCCAACGCCCCGGTGCTACCGCGGCCGCCCCCGCCCCTCCAGCAGGGCCGGGCCCCGCCCCCCCTCATCCGCCCGGGACACGCCCCCGCCGCCCGGCCACGCCCCCCCGCCACGGGTCACGCCCCGCCCCGCTGAGCGCTGGGATCCGGCCCCCCCCCACCGTAGCGCCCCCTGCTGGGCCGGGGGACTGGCGGCCCTGGGGCGAGGGGGGCACCCCGGGGCGCGGGGGGGGGGAGTGGGGGGGGGGGCACCCCGGGGCGCGGGGGGGGGCGGCCCCGGCCGCGTTTGCAATAAAAGTATTTTACTAGAGCGGCTGCGTGCGCACGGGGGGTGCTGGGAGCACTGGTCTGTACTGGGAGCACTGGGGCACTGGGGTGTACTGGTCTGTGCTGGGAGCACTGGTCTGTACTGGGAGCACTGGGGCACTGGGGTGTACTGGTCTGTGCTGGGAGCACTGGTCTGTACTGGGAGCATTGGGGGGCGCTGGGGTGTACTGGGAGCATTGGGGCACTGGTCTGTGCTGGGAGCACGGAGGGGCACTGGGAGCACTGGTCTGTACTGGGGGTGCTGGGAGCACTGGTCTGTACTGGGGGGTACTGGGAGCACTGGTCTGTGCTGGGAGCACGGAGGGGCACTGGGGTGTACTGGGAGCACTGGGGCACTAGTCTGTACTGGGGGTGCTGGGAGCACTGGTCTGTACTGGGGGGTGCTGGGAGCACTGGTCTGTGCTGGGAGCACGGGGGGGCACTTGTCTGTACTGGGGGGTACTGGGAGCACTGGGGGGTGCTGGGGCACTGGTCTGTACTGGGAGCACTGGGGGGGCACTGGTTGGTACTGGGAACACTGGTCAGTACTGGGAGCCCTGGCCAGCACCAGGACCACTGGGTCCATACTGGGCACACTGCTCTGTACTGGGAGCACTGGTTTATACTGGGAGCCCTGGCCAGTACCACGACCACTGGGTCCATACTGGGCACACTGGTCTGTACTGGGAGCACTGGTTTATACTGGAAGCCCTGGCCAGCACCAGGACCACTGGGTTTATACTGGGCACACTGGTTTATACTGGGAGCCCTGGCCAGCACCAGGACCACTGGGTCCGTACTGGGCACACTGGTCTGTACTGGGAGCACTGGCCAGTACCAGGACCACTGGGTCCATACTGGGAGCCCTGGCTCCATACTGGGCACACTGATCCGTACAGGTTTATACTGGTCCGTGCTGGTTTAGGGCCTGTAGCACTGGGGTCAATGGTCCCTACTGGTCTATACTGGTCCCTACTGGTTTATACTGGTTTCCCCGGGTCAGACCACGGCTCTTTCTGGAAAGATTTTAATCTAGAACCTGGAAAATCCACAGCGGCGCGAGCTGGGGGCGGGGCCGGGGGCGGGGCCAGCGGCACTGCCCCTCCCCCCGGGCAGCAGCGCCCCCTCCCCCCTCCCTGGCAGTGCCCGGGGGCGGGGCTGGCGCCCCTCCCCCTCCCCCGCCCCCCCCCCCCCCGAGGTATGTCAAGGGCACGTGCAGTCCCTCCCCTCCCCCCTCCCCCAGGGGGCGGGGCTACAGCAGGTCAAAGGGGGCGACCCCTCCCCCCGGGGGAGGTTGGGGGGGGGGGGGGGGGGCGACCCCCGGCAGCAGCAGAACCCCCCCTCCCCCCCCCCGGGGCCCCTTCCTGAGTGAGGGGGGGAGGGGCCGTGTCCCGGGGAAGGGGGGGGGGGAGGGGCAGGACACGGGGTCCCCTAAGGCCACCGGGGGGTCCCCATAAGGCTCCGGGCCATCCCCGCGTCCCCGCAGGGACAGTGACATCCCCAGGGGGGTGGGGGGTGGGGGTCCCCCCGCCAAGGCTCGGGGGTGTCCCCACGAGGCCCCGGGGTCACCCCGATGTCCCCAGGTCACCCTGGGGTCACCCCAGGTCACTCCCATGTCCCCACGAGGCCTCAGGTCACCCCAGTATCCCGGGGTCACCCCGATGTCCCCAGGTCACCCTGGGGTCACCCTGATGTCCCCACGAGGCCCCGGGTCACCCCAATGTCCTGGGGTCACCCCATGTCCCCACAAGGCCTCAGGTCACCCCAGTATCTCGGGGTCACCCTGATGTCCCCAGGTCACCCTGGGGTCACCCCCATGTCCCCACGAGGCCCCAGGTCACCCCAATTTCCTGGGGTCACCCTGATGTCCCCAGGTCACCCCAATGTCCCTGGGGTCACCCTGGGGTCATCCCGGGTCACCCCCATGTCCCCACAAGGCCCCAGGTCACCCCGATGTCCTGGGGTCACCCCCATGTCCTCGGGCCACCCGTGACGTCCCCAGGTCACCCCGGGTCACCCCAATGTCCCCAGGGTCACCCCCCGATGGCCCAGGGCCACCCCAACATCCCGAGGTCCCGGCTCCATCCAGGACATCCCCCACGTCCCCAAGGTCCCCCCATCCAGCCGGGATGTCCCCAAGGTCCCAGGGCCACGGGGGATGTCCCCAAGGTCCCCCCGTCCAGCCGGGATGTCCCCAAGGTCCCAGGGCCACGGGGGATGTCCCCAAGGTCCCTGGTCCAGCTGGGATGTCCCCAAGGTCCCAGGGCCACGGGGGATGTCCCCAAGGTCCCCCCGTCCAGCTGGGATGTCCCCAAGGTCCCAGGGCCACGGGGGATGTCCCCAAGGTCCCCCCGTCCAGCCGGGATGTCCCCAAGGTCCCAGGGCCACGGGGGATGTCCCCAAGGTCCCCCCGTCCAGCCGGGATGTCCCCAAGGTCCCAGGGCCACGGGGGATGTCCCCAAGGTCCCCCCGTCCAGCCGGGATGTCCCCAAGGTCCCCCCATCCAGCCGGGATGTCCCCAAGGTCCCAGGGCCACAGGGGATGTCCCCAAGGTCCCCCCGTCCAGCCGGGATGTCCCCAAAGGTCCCCCGGTCCGTCCGGAACGCCCCCCGGAGATCCTGGTGTCACCCCCGTGTCCCTGGGGGGGGTGGGGGGGTGTCCCCAGGCCCGTCCCGGAGCCGGGAGGGTCCCTCGTAGGCCTTTCCCAGAGCCGGGGGTTCCACAGGCCTCGGGTTCCGGAGCCGGGAAGGTTCTAGAGCCGGGGGTGGGGGGTGGGTTCCACAGGCCTTTCGCAGAGCTGGGGGTTCCACAGGCCTCAGGTTCCACAGCCAGGGGTTCCCCGGGCCTCGGGTTCTGGAACTGGGGGTTCCCCGGGCCTTGGGTTCCAGATCCAGGGGTTCCCCGGGTCTCAGGTTCCAGATCCAGGGGTTCCACTGGCCTCGTGTTCCAGAGCCGGGCGTTCCCCGGGCCTCAGGTTCCAGATCCAGGGGTTCCACTGGCCTCAGGTTCCAGATCCAGGGGTTCCCCGGGCCTCAGGTTCCGGAGCCGGGCGTTCCCCAGGCTTCGTGTTCCAGATCCAGGGGTTCCATGGGCCTCAGGTTCCAGATCCAGGGGTTCCCCAGGCCTCGTGTTCCAGATCCAGGGGTTCCCCAGGCCTCGTGTTCCAGATCCAGGGGTTCCATGGGCCTCAGGTTCCAGATCCAGGGGTTCCCCGGGCCTCAGGTTCCAGATCCAGGGGTTCCCCGGGCCTCAGGTTACGGAGCCGGGCGTTCCCCAGGCTTCGTGTTCCAGATCCAGGGGTTCCCCAGGCCTCAGGTTCCAGATCCAGGGGTTCCCCGGGCCTCAGGTTCCAGATCCAGGGGTTCCCTGGGCCTCAGGTTCCAGATCCAGGGGTTCCATTGGGCCTCAGGTTCCGAAGCTGGGCGTTCCCCAGGCCTCGTGTTCCAGATCCAGGGGTTCCCCGGGCCTCAGGTTCCAGATCCAGGGGTTCCCCAGGCCTCCCCCGGAGCCGAGCCGGGCCGGGGGGGGGGAGGGCGCGGGCGTCGGCGGGCGCGCGGCGGCGGCCCGCGGCGGCTCAGAGCTTGAGCTCGTTGGCCACCTTGGAGGCGATGTTCTTGAAGGCCATGGAGGTGCCGGCGATGCGCTTGAAGCGGACGCCGTTGAGGGAAAGGCGCGGGAGTTTGCACACTTCCATCTCCCACTGGACGAAGGAATCGTGACCGGGAGCTCCGTGGGCGCAGAGGAGGACGAAACGTTCCTGCGGTTCGCAGCGGCAGCTGTTGGCGTCTAGAACTTTCCGGATTTCCCGTAACATCTCGCCGGGTTCCAGGGAACTCGTCGTTTTCATGCTCCACGTGAAACGTAAGGAACGGGGTTTGGCTTCCCGGGAAGAGGAGTCGCGGGGGTCTTTGTCGGGAGCCACCGGGGGTCTGGGAAAGGGGAGAGAAGAGGGGGGGTGAGGGGGGGGTCACAGGGACCAGGGGGGTGGGTCTGGGGGCACAGAGACCCCAGGGGTATCACAGGGACCAGGGGGGTGGGTCTGGGGGCACACAGACCCCAGGATCAGGGCGGTGGGTCTGGGGGTCACAGGGACCCCAGGATCAGGGCGGTGGGTCTGGGGGTCACAGGGGCCAGGGGGGTGGGTCTGGGGGTCACAGGGACCCCAGGACCAGGGGGGTGGGTCTGGGGTCACAGGGACCAAGGGGGTGGGTCTGGGGGCACAGAGACCCCAGGACCAGGGCAGTGGGTCTGGGGGTCACAGGGACCAGGGGGGTGGGTCTGGGGGTCACAGGGGCCAGGGGGGTGGGTCTGGGGGTCACAGGGACCCCAGGACCAGGGGGGTGGGTCTGGGGTCACAGGGACCAAGGGGGTGGGTCTGGGGGCACAGAGACCCCAGGACCAGGGCAGTGGGTCTGGGGGTCACAGGGACCAGGGGGGTGGGTCTGGGGGTCACAGGGACCAGGGGGGTGGGTCTGGGGGCACAGAGACCCCAGGGGTGTCCCCGGGAAGAGGAGTCGCGGGGGTCTTTGTCGGGAGCCACCGGGGGTCTGGGAAAGGGGAGAGAAAAGGGGGGGTGAGGGGGGGGGTCACAGGGACCAATAAGGTGGGTCTGGGGGCACAGAGACCCCAGGGGTGTCACAGGGACCAGGGTGGTGGGTCTGGGGGTCACAGGGGCCAGGGGGGTGGGTCTGGGGGTCACAGGGACCCCAGGACCAGGGGGGTGGGTCTGGGGTCACAGGGACCAAGGGGGTGGGTCTGGGGGCACAGAGACCCCAGGACCAGGGCAGTGGGTCTGGGGGTCACAGGGACCAGGGGGGTGGGTCTGGGGGCACAGAGACCCCAGGGGTGTCCCCGGGAAGAGGAGTCGCGGGGGTCTTTGTCGGGAGCCACCGGGGGTCTGGGAAAGGGGAGAGAAAAGGGGGGGTGAGGGGGGGGTCACAGGGACCAATAAGGTGGGTCTGGGGGCACAGAGACCCCAGGGGTGTCACAGGGACCAGGGGGGTGGGTCTGGGGGTCACAGGGACCAGGGGGGTGGGTCTGGGGGCACACAGACCCCAGGATCAGGGCGGTGGGTCTGGGGGTCACAGGGACCCCAGGACCAGGGTGGTGGGTCTGGGGGCACAGAGACCCCAGGGGTGTCCCCAGGCACAATAAGGTGGGTCTGGGGGGTCATGGGGAGCCCAGGGGTGTCACAAGGACCAGGGGGGTGGGTCTGGGGCACAGAGACCCCAGGATCAGGGTGGTGGGTCTGGGGGTCACAGGGACCAGGGGGGTGGGTCTGGGGGTCACAGGGACCCCAGGACCAGGGTGGTGGGTCTGGGGGTCACACGGACCAGGGCGGTGGGTCTGGGGGTCACAGGGACCAGGGGGGTGGGTCTGGGGGTCACAGGGACAAGGGGGGTGGGTCTGGGGGCACAGAGACCCCAGGGGTGTCCCCGGGAAGAGGAGTCGCGGGGGTCTTTGTCGGGAGCCACCGGGGGTCTGGGAAAGGGGAGAGAAGAGGGGGGGTGAGGGGGGGGTCACAGGGACCAGGGGGGTGGGTCTGGGGGCACAGAGACCCCAGGGGTGTCACAGGGACCAGGGGGGTGGGTCTGGGGGTCACAGGGACCAGGGGGGTGGGTCTGGGGGCACAGAGACCCCAGGATCAGGGCGGTGGGTCTGGGGGTCACAGGGACCCCAGGACCAGGGTGGTGGGTCTGGGGGTCACAGGGACCAGGGGGGTGGGTCTGGGGGCACAGAGACCCCAGGGGTGTCCCCGGGAAGAGGAGTCGCGGGGGTCTTTGTCGGGAGCCACCGGGGGTCTGGGAAAGGGGAGAGAAAAGGGGGGGTGAGGGGGGGGGTCACAGGGACCAATAAGGTGGGTCTGGGGGCACAGAGACCCCAGGGGTGTCACAGGGACCAGGGGGGTGGGTCTGGGGGTCACAGGGACCAGGGGGGTGGGTCTGGGGGCACAGAGACCCCAGGGGTGTCCCCGGGAAGAGGAGTCGCGGGGGTCTTTGTCGGGAGCCACCGGGGGTCTGGGAAAGGGGAGAGAAAAGGGAGGGGTGAGGGGGGGGTCACAGGGACCAATAAGGTGGGTCTGGGGGCACAGAGACCCCAGGGGTGTCACAGGGACCAGGGGGGTGGGTCTGGGGGTCACAGGGACCAGGGGGGTGGGTCTGGGGGCACAGAGACCCCAGGATCAGGGCGGTGGGTCTGGGGGTCACAGGGACCCCAGGACCAGGGTGGTGGGTCTGGGGGTCACAGGGACCAGGGGGGTGGGTCTGGGGGTCACGGGAAACCCAGGGGTGTCCCCAGGAGCAATAAAGTGGGTCTGGGGGGTCATGGGAGCCCAGGGGTGTCACAAGGACCAGGGCGGTGGGTCTGGGGTCACAGGGACCCCAGGATCAGGGTGGTGGGTCTGGGGGTCACAAGGACCAGGGGGGTGGGTCTGGGGGTCACAGGGACCCCAGGACCAGGGTGGTGGGTCTGGGGGTCACAGGGACCAGGGGGGTGGGTCTGGGGGCACAGAGACCCCAGGGGTGTCCCCAGGAGCAATAAAGTGGGTCAGGGGGTCACAGGGACCCCAGGACCAGGGGGGTGGGTCTGGGGGTCACAGGGACCCCAGGATCAGGGCAGTGGGTCTGGGGGTCACAGGGACCAGGGGGGTGGGTCTGGGGGCACAGAGACCCCAGGGGTGTCCCCGGGAAGAGGAGTCGCGGGGGTCTTTGTCGGGAGCCACCGGGGGTCTGGGAAAGGGGAGAGAAAAGGGGGGGTGAGGGGGGGGTCACAGGGACCAGGGGGGTGGGTCTGGGGGCACAGAGACCCCAGGGGTGTCACAGGGACCAGGGGGGTGGGTCTGGGGGTCACAGGGACCAGGGGGGTGGGTCTGGGGGCACACAGACCCCAGGATCAGGGCGGTGGGTCTGGGGGTCACAGGGACCCCAGGATCAGGGCGGTGGGTCTGGGGGTCACAGGGGCCAGGGGGGTGGGTCTGGGGGTCACAGGGACCCCAGGACCAGGGGGGTGGGTCTGGGGTCACAGGGACCAAGGGGGTGGGTCTGGGGGCACAGAGACCCCAGGATCAGGGTGGTGGGTCTGGGGGTCACAGGGACCAGGGGGGTGGGTCTGGGGGGTCACAGGGACCAGGGGGGTGGGTCTGGGGGCACAGAGACCCCAGGATCAGGCGGGGTGGGTCTGGGGGTCACAGGGGCCAGGGTGGTGGGTCTGGGGGTCACAGGGACCCCAGGACCAGGGGGGTGGGTCTGGGGGTCACAGGGACCAGGGGGGTGGGTCTGGGGGCACAGAGACCCCAGGATCAGGGTGGTGGGTCTGGGGGTCACAGGGACCAGGGGGGTGGGTCTGGGGGCACAGAGACCCCAGGATCAGGGTGGTGGGTCTGGGGGTCACAGGGACCAGGGGGGTGGGTCTGGGGGCACAGAGACCCCAGGGGTGTCCCCAGGAGCAATAAAGTGGGTCTGGGGGGTCATGGGGAGCCCAGGGGTGTCACAAGGACCAGGGCGGTGGGTCTGGGGGTCACAGGGACCCCAGGAGTGTCACCGAGATCAGGGTGGGGGGTCACAGGGACCTTGGGGGGTGTCACAGGGTCCCATTTGGGTCACGGGGGGGTCACGGTGCCCTTGGGGGGGGTCCCAGGGTCCCATCTGGGTCACGGGGGGTCACGGTGCCCCTGGGGGGGGGGTCCCAGGGTCCCATCTGGGTCACGGGGGGTCACGGTGCCCTTAGGGGGGGTCCCAGGGTCCCATTTGGGTCACGGGGGGGTCACAGGGACCTTGGGGGGGGGGGGTCACAGGTCCCATTTGGGTCACAAGGGGTCACAGGGACCTTGGGGGGGGGGGTCCCAGGGTCCCATTTGGGTCACGGGGGGGTCACAGGGACCTTGGGGGGGGGGTCACAGGTCCCATGTGTGTCACAGGGGCCTTGGGGGGGGGTCCCATGTGTGTCACAGGGGGGTCCCAGGGACCTTGGGGGGGGGTCCCAGGGTCCCATTTGGGTCACGGGGGGGTCACAGGGACCTTGGGGGGGGGGTCCCAGGGTCCCATTTGGGTCACGGGGGGGTCCCAGGGACCTTGGGGGTGGGTCACAGGTCCCATGTGTGTCACAGGGGCCTTGGGGGGGGGGGGTCCCATGTGTGTCACGGGGGGGTCCCAGGGACCTTGGGGGGGGTGTCCCAGGTGTGTCACGGGGGGGTCCCAGCCCCCGTCCCCCCACTCACCGCAGCGTCTCCACCCGGTCCTTGCTCTCGGGCTCGTGCAGGTTCCTCGAGAAACAAGACGGGGCAGAGATCAGTGGCGGGTGGGTGGGGGGGGGGTGTTTCAGGGTCGGGGGGGGGGGGGGGGGGGGCAGCCCCTCTCCCCAACCCCCCCCCCCCCCCCCCCGGCCGGGGGTCCCGGGCAGACAGACAGCACTGGGGGACACACACACACACACACGGGGGGACGGACGGCATGCGGGGGAGGGGGAGGGGACCTGCTCTTCCCAAGGTGGGGGGGGGGGGGGGGGGTGTGGGGAGGGGGCGGCATGCGGGGGGGGGGGGCAGGGGGGGGGACACCCAGGCGTCCTACCTTCTGGCAAACCTGAAAGACAGATTTCTACAGGAAAAAAAAAAAAAAAAGAGGGGCGACGTTGGGGGGGGAGGGGGGGGGGGCCGGGAGAGTGCCACGCCCCTCCCCCACCCCCCACGGGACCCCCCCCCGCCCCTTTTGGGTACCCTCCCCAGCCCCACCCCCAAGTCAGGTGGAGGAGGCGGGTGTCTGGGACCCCCCCCCACCCCCCACTGTCCCCTCCCTGGCGCTGGGGGGGGAAGGGAGGGGTGAGGATATTGGGGAGGGGTCCCTCAGGGAGAGTTGGGGGGCACGGGGAGCCGTGGGGGGGGGGGACACGGGGGATGTGGGAGAGCAGGAGGGACACAGGGGAGGCCCGAGGGGGGTTAAAGGGGACAAGGGGGCATGAGGGAAGCCCCCAAGGGTCAAGGGGGGGGGCACACACAGAGGGAAGGGTCCTGGGGGGGGTGAGGGGGGACAGGGAGGAGCCCCCCAAGGGGACAAAGGGACACTCAGGGGACAGTGAGGGGCTGGGGGGTGGGACAAGGTGGGGGGCACAGAGGGGACGTGAGTGGCACAGGAGTCCTGGGTGGGGGGGTGAGGGGACACAGGGGGGCTGGGGGGGACCAAGGGGACACACAGAGGGGACAGAGGGTCCCTGGGGGGGACAAGGGGACACACAGAGGGGACAGCGAGTCCGGGGGGCAGGGGCAAGGGACACACAGAGGGTCCCTGGGGGTCCAAGGGGACACACGGAAGGGACAGAGGGTCCCTGGGGGGGCCAAGGGGACACACAGAGGGACAGAGGGTCCCTGGGGGGGGACACGGGGACACACGGAAGGGACAGAGGGTCCCTGGGGGGGGCCAAGGGGACACACAGAGGGTCCCTGGGGGGGCCAAGGGGACACACAGAGGGGACAGAGGGTCCCTGGGGGGGCCAAGGGGGACACACGGAGGGTCTCTGGGGGGGGACACGGGGACACACGGAGGGTCCCTGGGGGGGGACACGGGGACACACGGAGGGGACAGAGGGTCCCTGGGGGGGACCAGGGGACACACGGAGGGTCCCTGGGGGGGACACACGGGGACACACAGAGGGGACAGAGGGTCCCTGGGGGGGACCAGGGGACACATGGAGGGGACAGAGGGTCCCTGGGGGGGACCAGGGGACACATGGAGGGGACAGAGGGTCCCTGGGGGGGGACACCGGGACACACGGAGGGTCTCTGGGGGGACCAGGGGACACATGGAGGGGACAGAGGGTCCCTGGGGGGCCAAAGGGGACACACAGAGTGGGGGGACACACACTGGGGACATGGAGGGGGGGGGGGCCCCGAGGGGACGAGGGAACCCACAGAGAAGCCCTGGGGGGGGACGAGGGGACAGCCGGGGAGGGGGGGGGAGGGGCCCTGGGGACACACACCAAAGGACCACACACCGGGGGGGGGGGGGGGGAGGGGCCAGACGGTGACACTGTTGTCCCCAACACCCCCCCCAAAGCCCCCTTTCCCCCCCCGCCCCCCCCCCCCCCCCCCCCCCCCCCGGCTCCTCACCTCCGGACGAACTTGGAGGTGAATTTGCTGAAGAGGCTGGGGGAGGGGCCGCGGCGACCTTGGCTGGCACCGGAGGGAGAAGCGGGGGGGCCGCCGGGGGGGGGTGGGAGACCCGGGGGAGGGGGCAAGGAATAGGGCAAGGGGGGCTGGTCTCTCGCTTGCCGAAGTTGCCCAGCGTGGAAGGTGCTGCGGCTGGAGACCCCCCGAGGGAAGTTGGGGCGGTCGCTGACGTTGTGGGCGGATGGAGATGCTGCCGGCACCCGGGCGGGGGGCCCGCTGGGGGGGGGGGGGGGGGGGGGAAAAAAGGGGGGTGGGTGGGTTATGGGGGGGGTTAAGGGGGGTAAGACCCCTCCCCATGACCCCCCACAGGGCGATGGTAAAGGGTTTTGGGGGTGCTGCGGGGGATCTGGGAGAGGGGAGTGGTACCCTGTAATCTGCATCCCCCCCCTCAAACTGGGTCTGGGGGCTCGGGGGGGGGGACACGACACACCTTGAATGGCCACTGGGGATATGCTGGGGGGTTGGGGAGGGGGACACCAGCCCCCCCAAATCCCTGGGGACGCGCTGGGGCGGGGACACCAGCCCCCCCAAATCCCTGGGGACGTGCTGGGGGGGGGACACCAGCCCCCCCAAATCCCTGGGGACGTGCTGGGGGGGACACACACACCAGCCCCCCCAGATCCCTGGGGATGCGCTGGGGGGGGAGACACCAGCCCCCCCAAATCCCTGGGGACGTGCTGGGGGACACACACACACCAGCCCCCCCAGATCCCTGGGGATGTGCTGGGGCCTGGGGAGGGGGACACCAGTCCCCCCAAATCCCCCCCAGTCCCATGGGACATGCTGGGGGGGGCTGGGGAAGGAGAAAGGAACCCCCCCAAATCCCTGGGAGCATGTTGGGGGGCTGGGGAGGGGGACACCAGCCCCCCCCCCAATCCCTAGGGGCATGCTGGGGGGCTGAGGAGGGGGAGAAAAGCCCCCAAAATCCCTAGGGACATGTTTGGGGGGAACACCAGCCCCCCCAAATCCCCCCCATTCCCTGGGGACATGCCGGGGGGGACACCAGCCCCCCCAAATCCCCCCCATTTCACTGGGGACATGCAGAGGGGCTGGGGAGGGGGAGAGGAACCCCCCCAAATCCCTGGGGGCATGCTAGGGGATTGGGGAGGGGGAGAAGAGCCCCCCCAAATACCTGGGGGCATGCTGGGGGGGACACCAGCACCCCCAAATCCCCCCCCCGCTCCCTGGGGACATGCCGGGGGGGGACACCAGCCCTCCCAAATCCCCCCCCCCATTCCCTGGGGACATGCCGGGGGGGACACCAGCCCCCCCAAATCCCCCCCCACTCCCTGGGGACATGCCGGGGGGGACACCAGCCCCCCCAAATCCCCCCCCTGCTCCCTGGGGACATGCCGGGGGGGGACACCAACCCCCCCTAATCCCCCCCCCACTCCCTGGGGACATGCCGGGGGGGACACCAGCCGCCCCAAATCCCCCCCCCCCGCTCCCTGGGGACATGCCGGGGGGGACACCAGCCCCCCCAAATCCCCCCCCCCGCTCCCTGGGGACATGCCGGGGGGGACACCAGCCCCCCCAAATCCCCCCCCCGCTCCCTGGGGACATGCCGGGGGGGAGACCAGCCCCCCCAAATCCCCCCCCACTCCCTGGGGACATGCTGGGGGGGACACCAGCCCCCCCCAATCCCCCCCCACTCCCTGGGGACATGCCGGGGTGCCAAGCAGGGTCAGGCAGAAGCACACAGACCCCCTCCCCAAACCCCTCCCACCCCCCCACCCCCCCCCCCCCAAGACATGGACCCCATGCCAGGATTTTGGGGATGGGTGGGGGGGCCTTGCCTGGGCCGGGGGGGGTCGCAGTTGGCGTCGGTGGGTTTCGGGTGCTGCCGGGACCGCGGGGGGGCCCCGGGGGCCGGGGGGGCGGCGGGTGAGGGCCGGCAGCCCGGCGTGGGTAAGCTAGGAGAGAAAAGCGGAGGGGAGGGGGCACGGGGGTGGGGATGTTAAGGGTGAGGGGGGGGGTTGGGGTGCATGTGGGGGGGGGCGCCGGGGGGGTGTCCCCTACCTGTCCTTGCCGTTCTGCAGGGAGCTCTGGCCCAGGCTGGCCCGGTCCAGCAGCGGGGAGTTCCGGCTCCGGGTGGTGCCGGTGGAGAGGATGCTGTTCTGTGGGGGGGGGGGGGGGTGATGGGGGGGGCATTTAGGGGGTCCTCAGAATGGATTGGGGGGGGGGTGTGTGTCTGGGGACCCACCTTCAGGTTCCCAGGGCACCCCGGTACCCCTGAAGGACCCAGGTGTTTAGGGGTGTCTCCTCCTCCCAGGGGGACCTGAGTGTTTGGGGACCCCCCCAGGGGAACACAAGTGTTTGGGGACCCCCACCTAAGGAGACCTGAGTGTTTGGGGACCCCCCCCCAGGGGAACACGAGTGTTTGGGGACCCCCACCCAAGGAGACCTGAGTGTCTGGGGACCCCCCAGGGGAACACAAGTGTTTGGGGACCCCCACCCAAGGAGACCTGAGTGTTTGGGACCCCCCCAGGGGAACACAAGGGTTTGGGGACCCCCACCCAAGGAGACCTGAATGTTTGTGGACCCCCCCCAGGGGAACACAAGCACCCAACACCCACCCCCCCCCCCGCGATGATTTTAGCCCCCCACCAGAGGACTCAGGTCTCTAAGCCCCCCCGCTCCCCCCTCCCATGTATCCCCCCACCCCAAGTGGATCCAGCCATGGGTACACCCCTCCCCAGTTAACCCAGCTCCCCCCTCCCCCAAATACTGACCGTGGAGGGGGAGGGGGTGCCCTTGGCTCGCTCCAGGCCGGGCAGGGGGCTGGGGGGTACCTTGGCGGTGCTACCCGCCCGCCTGCCCCCCCCCTCTTCCTCCCCGGCCCCCCCCCTCTTGTTCTCCGCGTTGGCCGCCTGCGTCTTCTTGGAGTAGGAGGCCGAGGTGGGGATGGAGAGACCGGCTGCGGGGGGTGGGGGGCAGGGGGTGTCAAGGGGGGGGGTCCCTGGAAGCCAGGGATCCGCTCCCACCCCCCTGCTGCCCTAATAGCCCCCCCACCCCACCCCAGGGAGTTGGGGGTGGCAGGGGGGTCCTGCTCCCAACCCCCCTGCTGCCCTAATAGCCCCCCACCCCACCCCAGGGAGTTGGGGGTGTCACGGGGGTCCTGCTCCCGCCCCCCTGCTGCCCTAATAGCCCCCCCACCCCACCCCAGGGAGTTGGGGGTGGCAGGGGGGTCCTGCTCCCGCCCCCCTGCTGCCCTAACAGCCCCCCCACCCCACCCCAGGGAGTTGGGGGTGTCACGGGGGTCCTGCTCCCGCCCCCCTGCTGCCCTAATAGCCCCCCCACCCCACCCCAGGGAGTTGGGGGTGGCAGGGGGGTCCTGCTCCCAACCCCCCTGCTGCCCTAATAGCCCCCCACCCCACCCCAGGGAGTTGGGGGTGGCAGGGGGGTCCTGCTCCCGCCCCCCTGCTGCCCTAAATCCCCTCCCCATCAGTATGTGGGGGGGGGCATCACTCCACCCTCCCACCCCCCCATGGGGACCCAGGTGACTGGGGGCCCCCCCATCCCCCTCCCATGAACCCAGACATCCAGCCCCCTACCTTGCCCCCTCCCCCCCCCCCACCAGGTACCCAGGTGGCCCCCCCCATGGCCCCCCACCCTCCACAGACCCACACATCCAGCACCCCCCCCCAGGGACAGAGGTATCTGGGTGACACCCATGTGCCCCCTCGTCCTCCCTCACCCCCCACCCAAAGACCGGGGTGTCCCCCACCACTCTCTCACCCCTCCCCCAAGGACTGGGGTGTCCCCCACCCCCCCAAACAGGCACCCAGGTATCCTATCCCCCCACCAGGGACCCAAGCCCCCAGCCCCCTCCCTCACCACCCCACCCCCATAGACCTGGGTACCCCCCCCCCAATGACCCAACCACGCTTGGGGGGGGGGGGTCCCCGGGGCGGGGGGGGCTCACCCTGGTCGCTGACTCGGCGTTTGGGGTTGGCCGAGACGCTGCGCTGGACCTTGTGGGCGGGGGAGGGGCCCGAGCTGTTGGCCAGGTCGGGGGCCGCCCGCGGCTTCAACGCCAGGCTGTCCTCCAGCTGGGGACACGGGGACACCGTGGGGACACCGCGGGGACACCGCGGGGACCCCCCAGGCAGGCGTGGGGACACGGCGCGTACCCCCCAGGCAGGCGTGGGATGTGCAGGGACGGGGACACGTTGGCACGGGAAGGGGGAGGGGGGGGTGACAGGGACATGCTGGCACCGGGGGGGACAGCTGGGGATAAGGACATGCCAGCACGTGGCACAGCTGGGGATGGGGACGTGGTGGCACGGGGTACAGCTGGGGATGGGGGGGGGGACGGGACACACACACGGTGGCACGGGGATGCGCTGGAATGGGGGGAGGGTATGGCCGGCGAGGATGGCATCGCCAGTGTCCCCACGTCCCCTCCCGTGTCCCCCCGTGACCCTCATTGCCCCCTACATCCTCCATGCTTCATGCCTGTGTCCCCACCCCTCCTCCTCGTGTCCCCATGTCACCTCACTGTTCCATTCATGTACTCTACATCTGTCCCCATATCCCCTCAGCCCTTATCACATCCCGTGTCCCCATGTCCCCTCAGTGTCCCCCTATCCACCCCTATGGCCCTCATGTCCCCTTGTGTCCTCTCCCCATCACATCCCATGTCCCCATGTCCTCTCAATGTCCCCATATCCATCCCCATGTCTCCATGTCCCCTCCCCATCACATCCCATGTCCCCATGTCCCCTCAATGTCCCCATACCCATTCCCATGACCTTCTGTCCCCTCCCCATCACATCTCCCGTCCCCACGTCCCCTCAACGTCCCCATATCCATCCCCATGGCCTTTTGTCCCCTCCCCATCACATCCCGTGTCCCCTCCCCATCACATCCGCTGTCCCCGTGTCCCCTCAGTGTCCCCCTATCCACCCCTATGGCCCTCATGTCCCCTCCCCATCACATCCCCTGTCCCCATGTCCCCTCAACGTCCCCATATCCATCCCCATGGCCTTTGCGTCCCCTCCCCATCACATCCCATGTCCCCATGTCCCCTCAACGTCCCCATATCCATCCCCATGTCTCCATGTGCCCTCCCCATCACATCTCCTGTCCCCATGTCCCCTCGTCCCCTCAGTGTCTCCCTATCCACCCCTATGGCCCTCATGTCCCCTCCCCATCACATCCCCTGTCCCCGTGTCCCCTCAATGTCCCCATATCCATCCCCATGACTTTTGTGTCTCCTCCCCATCACACCCCGTGTCCCCATGTCCCCTCAATGTCCCCATATCCATCCCCATGACCTTTGTGTCCCCTCCCCATCACACCGCGTGTCCCCATGTCCCCTCAATGTCCCCATATCCATCCCCATGGCCTTTGTGTCCCCTCCCCATCACACCCCGTGTCCCCTCAATGTCCCCATATCCATCCCCATGGCCTTTGTGTCCCCTCCCCATCACACTGCGTGTCCCCATGTCCCCTCAGTGTCCCCATATCCATCCCCATGGCCTTTGTGTCCCCTCCCCATCACACCGCGTGTCCCCATGTCCCCTCAGTGTCCCCATATCCATCCCCATGGCCTTTGTGTCCCCTCCCCATCACACCCCGTGTCCCCATGTCCCCTCAATGTCCCCATATCCATCCCCATGGCCTTTGTGTCCCCTCCCCATCACACCCCGTGTCCCCATGTCCCCTCAATGTCCCCATATCCATCCCCATGGCCTTTGTGTCCCCTCCCCATCACATCCCATGTCCCCATGTCCCCTCCCCGTCACACCCCGTGTCCCTACGTCCCCTCAGTGTCTCCCTATCCACCCCTATGGCCCTCATGTCCCCTTGTGTACCCTCCCCATCACATCCCCTGTCCCCATGTCCCCTCAACGTCCCCACATCCATCCCCATGGCCTTTGCGTCCCCTCCCCATCCCATCTCCTGTCCCCATGTCCCCTCAACACCCCCTCCCTATTCCCTCCATCCCACCCGTGTCCTCCCATCTCCCCCCAACCCCGGTGTCCCCAAAGCCCCCCCCGGTGTCCCCTCACCTCCGAGCTCTTGTGGTCCAGCAGCAGGTAGGTGGCCATCACCTCGTTGTACTTCTGCCCCACCAGCGACTCCTGGATCTCCTCCCGCGTGTACCCCATGGACACCATCAGCTCTGTGGGGAGGGGCGTGGGGGGAACACCCTTCAGCTCAGGTGATCGTAGGGACCCCCCCCACCCCCCAAAAAAGGTCCCCAGATGTCCCACCTGTCCTCCGGGGGTCTTTGTAGTCGGGCACGGGCTCCATGTAGGGTTTCAGCTCGTCGTCCTCGTGACCCACGTTCATCCAGCGGTCCTTCATGATTTGCTGGGGGGGTGGGGGGGGGGCACACACACGTGATGACACCAAAGCGGGGGGGCTGTGGTCACCTCAGGGGGTCTGGGATATTTTGGGGGGGGGGGGGGTAGGAGGCTTCAGGAGTGCCTGGTGGTGTGTTGGGGGGAGTAACAGGGATACCGGGACCTGGGATGGGGGGGGGTGGGCAAGGGGAGTCTTGGGGGGGGGCACCCAGGAGCATCCTGGGGGGTCTTTAGGGTGCCCTGGACTGTGCTGGGGGGGGGTTGGGATGCTCCTGGGGGTGTCTAGGACCATTCTGGGGGGGGTTCCCTGGACCACACAGGAGGTTCCAAGGGGTCTTGGGGTGCCCCGGGGGCTCCCAGGACCATCCTGAGGGGTCTTGGGGTGCCCTTGGGGGTGTCCAGAACAATCCTGGGGAGGGGTCCTAGGGGATCCCAGGACCATCCTGGGGGTCTTGGGGTGCCCTTGGGGGTGTCCAGAACAATCCTGGGGAGGGGTCCTAGGGGATCCCAGGACCATCCTGGGGGTCTTGGGGTGTTCCTGGGGGTGTCCAGAACAATCCTGGGGGGGGTCCTAGGGGATCCCAGGACCATCCTGGGGGTCTTGGGGTGCCCTTGGGGGTGTCCAGAACTATCCAGGGGGGGGTGTCCTAGGGGATCCCAGGACCATCCTGGGGGTCTTGGGGTGCCCTTGGGGGTGTCCAGAACAATCCTGGGGAGGGGTCCTAGGGGATCCCAGGACCATCCTGGGGGTCTTGGGGTGCCCTTGGGGGTGTCCAGAACAATCCTGGGGAGGGGTCCTAGGGGATCCCAGGACCATCCTGGGGGTCTTGGGGTGTTCCTGGGGGTGTCCAGAACAATCCTGGGGGGGGGTCCTAGGGGATCCCAGGACCATCCTGGGGGTCTTGGGGTGCCCTTGGGGGTGTCCAGAACAATCCTGGGGAGGGGTCCTAGGGGATCCCAGGACCATCCTGGGGGTCTTGGGGTGCCCTTGGGGGTGTCCAGAACAATCCTGGGGAGGGGTCCTAGGGGATCCCAGGACCATCCTGGGGGTCTTGGGGTGTTCCTGGGGGTGTCCAGAACAATCCTGGGGGGGGGTCCTAGGGGATCCCAGGACCATCCTGGGGGTCTTGGGGTGCCCTTGGGGGTGTCCAGAACAATCCTGGGGGGGCGGTCCTAGGGGATCCCAGGACCATCCTGGGGGTCTTGGGGTGCCCTTGGGGGTGTCCAGAACCATCCCGGGGCGGGATGTCCTGGGTGCCCTCAGGACCACACTGAGGGTCTTGGGGTGCTCCTGGGGCTGTCCAAACCCATCTGGATGGGGGAGTCTTGGGGGTACCCAGGACTATGCCATGGGGGGTCTTGAGGAGACCCCAGGGATGTCCAGGATGATGCTAAAGATGCCCAGGACCCCACAAACTGGGTGTCCCAAGGGTGCCCACGGGAGATGCCCAGGGTCCCACTGGGGGGGTGCCCCAGGATCCCACGGGAGATGCCCAGGGTCCCACTGGGGGGGTGCCCCAGGATCCCACGGGAGATGCCCAGGGTCCCACTAGGGGGGTGCCCCAGGATCCCACGGGAGATGCCGAGGGTCCCACTAGGGGGGTGCCCCAGGATCCCACGGGAGATGCCCAGGATCCCACGGGAGATGCCCCAGGATCCCACCGTGGGATGCCCAGGATCCCATGGGAGATGCCCCAGGATCCCACGGGAGACGGCCCAGGATCCTGCCATGGGGTGCCCAGGATCCCACAGGAGATGCCCAGGGTCCCACTGGGGGGGGGGGGGTGCCCCAGGATCCCACGGGAGATGCCCAGGGTCCCACTGGGGGGGGGGGTGCCCCAGGATCCCACGGGAGACGGCCCAGGGTCCTGCCACAGGGTGCCCAGGATCCCACGGGAGATGCCGAGGGTCCCACTGGGGGGGTGCCCCAGGATCCCACGGGAGACGGCCCAGGGTCCCGCCGCGGGATGCACCTCCCACGGATTTTCCGCGCCCTCTCCCCCCACCCCCTCACCTCCAAGGTGCCCCTCTTGGTGGGATTAAGGATGAGGAACTTCTTCAGCAGGTTCTCGCAGTCGGTGGACATGTAGAAGGGGATCCGGTACTTGCCCCGTAACACCCGTTCCCGCAACTCCTGCAACCGGCAACGCCCCGTCGGTAGGTGACAGACCCCCCCCCCTACCCCCGTACCCCAAAACCGAGGGCTCACCTTAAGGTTCTGCCCGTCGAAGGGCAGGGAACCGCTGACCAAGGTGTAGAGGATGACTCCCAAACTCCAAACGTCCACTTCCGGCCCGTCGTACTTTTTCCCTTGGAAAAGTTCGGGAGCGGCGTAAGGAGGGGATCCGCAGAACGTATCCAGTTTGTTCCCGAAGGTGAATTCGTTGCTGAACCCAAAATCGGCGATTTTGATGTTCATATCGGCGTCCAACAAGAGATTTTCCGCCTGTTTCGGGAGATGGAGAGAGAGTCGCTCCGGTGGGGTTTTGGGGGGGCGTGGGTGAAGCTTGGGGGGGGTTATGGAGGTATTTGGGGTTGTTTTGGGGGTCCCAGGGTGTCTGGGTGCTGCCCTGGGGGTCCTGGGGGGTGTCTGGCACCACCCAAGGGGTCCCAGGGGTGTCTGGGTGCTGCCCTGGGGGTCCTGGGGGGTGTCTGGCACCTCCCAAGCGGTCCCAGGGGTGTCTGGGTGCTGCCCTGGGGGGGGTCTGGCACCCCCCAAGGGGTCCCAGGGGTGTCTGGCTGCTGCCCTTGGGGGGGTCTGGCACCACCCAAGGGGTCCCAGGGGTGTCTGGGTGCTGCCCTGGGGGGGGTCTGGCACCACCCAAGGGGTCCCAGGGGTGTCTGGGTGCTGCCCTGGGGGGGGTCTGGCACCCGCCAAGGGGTCCCAGGGGTGTCTGGCTGCTGCCCTGGGGGTCCTGGGGGGTGTCTGGCACCTCCCAGGGGGTCCCAGGGGTGTCTGGGTGCTGCCCTGGGGGGGGTCTGGCACCACCCAAGGGGTCCCAGGGGTGTCTGGGTGCTGCCCTGTGGGGGGTCTGGCACCACCCAAGGGGTCCCAGGGGTGTCTGGCTGCTGCCCTGGGAGGGGTCTGGCACCACCCAAGGGGTCCCAGGGGTGTCTGGGTGCTGCCCTGGGGGTCCTGGGGGGTGTCTGGCACCTCCCAGGGGGTCCCAGGGGTGTCTGGCTGCTGCCCTGGGGGTCCTGGGGGGTGTTTGGCACCACCCAAAGGGTCCCAGGGGTGTCTGGCTGCTGCCCTGGAGGGTCTCAGGGGGTCGTGGAGGTGTCTGGGTGCTGCCTTGGGGGGTCTCAGCACCACCCAGGAGGTTTGGGGGGGTGTCAGGATGCTGCCATGGGGGGGCCCTGGGTGTGTCTGGGTGCTGCCCTGGGGGGTGCCAGGGGGTATCCCGGTGCCACAGTGGGGTCCAGCGGTGGTGGGTGGAACCCAAGGAGCACCCTGGGGTGCTGGTAGGGGTCCCAAAGGGGGTTGGGGGCTTTAAGGTGGGGAGGGGTCCTCACCTTCAGGTCCCTGTGGACAATAAACTTCTGGTGGCAGTACTGCACGGCCGACACTATCTGCAGGAGAGGGGGGTGTCAGGGGGGGTTCCGGCACCCCCACCCCCCTGGGGACACAGGATTGTCCCCAAATCCCTTTGGGGGGGGCTGTCAGTGTCCCCACACCCCCCCAGACCTGTCGAAACTTGGCCCGAGCCTCCTTCTCCTTCATGCGCCCGTGGGCCACCAAGTAGTCAAAGACTTCACCTGGGGGGGTGGGGAAAAAGGGGGGGGGGGGGTGAGAGGTGGCCCTGCCTGTGGTGACCCCCTCCCCAACCGGCTGTGACCTTCCACTGGCCTGCTGTGACCCCCCCCAACCCGCTGTGACCCTCCCTCAGCCCTGCTGTGACCCCCCACTGGCCTGCTGTGACCCCCCCCCGGCCAGCTGTGACCCCCCCCAACCCACTGTGACCCCCCACCGGCCTGTTGTGACCCCCCCAACCCGCTGTGACCCTCCACCGGACTGCTGTGACCCCCCACTGGCCTGCTGTGACCCACCCTGGCCTGCTGTGGCCATCCCCCCACCCACCCTGACCCCCCTCCCAGCCCACCAGGACCCCCCCCAAGCCCGCCGCACCCCCCCCCATCCCACCACGACCCCCCCATCCCGCTGCTCACCCCCGCTGGCGTATTCCATGACGAGGTACAGCGTCTTCTCCGTCTCGATCACCTCGAACAGCTTCACTGCAAGGGAGCAAAGTGGGGAGGGGTCCACAGGGTGGGGGGCAACCCCCTGGACCCCACCCCATGGTGGGAAAAGGGGTTGGGGGGACAGGAGTCCAGGGGTAGAGTTTCTGGGGGGGGGGGCTCACCTATGTTGGGGTGGTTTAGGACCTTCATTATCCGCACTTCCCGGAAGAGCTACGAGGGATGGAATGGGGGGGGGGGGTGCTGTGTGATGTCACACGCCCCCCCCGCCGTGTGTCCCCCCAAAAGCGGGTGTCACCCCCCCCTCACCTTCTGCAGGCTGGAGGAGTTGAGCTGCGTCTTGTCGATGATTTTCACTGCGACCTGCGAAGTTGGGGGGGACACAGGGGGAGGGGTCAGGGAATGTCCCCAACTGTCCCCACCGCACGGTGGCACTCACAGGGTGAGGACACGGAGCTCGTCCCCGCGGTGGCACCCGCAGGGTGGGGACCTGGACCTGTCCCCACACCCACCCTGGTGGCACCCACAGGGCGAGGGCCACGGGCCCATCCCCATGGTGACACCCGGGGGACAAGAACTGGGAGCCAGACCTGTCCCCACAGCGCGGTGGCACTCACAGGGAGATGGCCACGGGCCCGTCCCCGCGGTGACACCTGGGGGACAAGAACTGGGAGCCAGAGCTGTCCCCACAGCGCGGTGGCACTCACAGGGAGAGGGCCACGGGCCCGTCCCCGCGGTGACACCTGAGGGACAAGAACTGGGAGCCAGAGCTGTCCCCACAGCGCGGTGGCACTCACAGGGAGAGGGCCACGGGCCCGTCCCCACGGTGGCACCCGCGGGACAAGAACTGGGAGCCAGAGCTGTCCCCACAGCGCGGTGGCACTCACAGGGAGAGGGCCACAGGCCTGTCCCCGCAGTGGCACCCACCGGGCAAAGGCCAGGAGCCCAGCACTGTCCCCACCCCGCGGTGGCACCCCCGGGACAAGGACCACGAGCCGTGGTGACACTCGTAGGATGAGGCCTGTCCCTGTGGTGGCACCCATGGGTCAAGGACCAGAAGCCTGTCCCCGCAGCGGCACCCATGGGTCAAGTCCCGTCCCCACGGTGGCACCCACGGGACAGGCCCTGTCCCCAAGCCGCAGTGGCACCCACGGGTCGAGTATCACGAGCCTGTCCCCGCAGTGGCACCCACGGGACAGGCCCTGTCCCCAAGCCGTGGTTGCACCCACGGGATGAAGCCCGTTCCCGCTGTGGCACCCACGGATCGAGGGCTGTCACCGCAGTGGCACCCACGGGTCAGGCCCTGTCCCCGCACCACGGTGGCACCCACAGGTCAAGGGTCACAAGCCCATTCCCACAGTGGCACCCATGGGTCGATGACCCTAAGCCCATCCCCATGGTGACACCCATGGGTCAAGGGTCACAAGCCCATTGCCACAGTGGCACCCATGGGTCAACAGCCACGAGCCCATCCCTGCACTGGCACCCACGGGTCAGGTCCTGTCCCCACACTGCAGTGGCACCCACGGGTCAGGCCCTGTCCCCATGCCATGGTGGCACCCACTGGCTGATGACCCTGAGCCCATCCTCGTGGTGACACCCAGGGGTCAGGCCCTGTCCCTGCACCACGGTGGCACCCACGGGCTGATGACCCTGAGCCCATCCTTGTGGTGGCACCCAGGGGTCAGGCCCTGTCCCCACACCACGGTGGCACCCACGGGTCGATGGTCACAAGCCTGTCCCCACGGTGGCACCCATGGGTCAATGATCCCGAACCTGTCCCTGCGGCGGCACCCACGGGTCAGGCCCTGTCCCCACACCACGGTGGCACCCACGGGTTGATGACCCCAAGCCCGTCCCCGCAGTGGCACCCATGGGCTGATGACCCTGAGCCCATTCCCGCGGTGGCACCCACGGGTTGATGACCCCGAGCCCATTCCCGCGGTGGCACCCACAGGTTGATGACCCCGAGCCCATTCCCGCGGTGGCACCCAGGGGTCGATGACCCCAAACCCATCCTCGCGGTGGCACCCACGGGCTGATGACCCCGAGCCCATTCCCGCGGTGGCACCCAGGGGTCGATGACCCCAAACCCATCCTCACGGTGGCACCCACGGGCTGATGACCCCAAGCCCATCCCCACGGTGGCACCCAGTGGTCGATGACCCCAAACCCATCCTCGCGATGGCACCCAGGGGTCGATGACCCCGAGCTCATCCCCACGGTGGCACCCACGGGTCAGGCCCTGTCCCCGCACCACGGTGGCACCCACTGGCTGATGACCCCAAGCCCATCCCCGCAGTGGCACCCATGGGCTGATGACCCTGAGCCCATTCCCGCGGTGGCACCCACGGGTTGATGACCCTGAGCCCATTCCCGCGGTGGCACCCACGGGTTGATGACCCTGAGCCCATTCCCGCAGTGGCACCCATGGGCTGATGACCCCGAGCCCATTCCCGCGGTGGCACCCACGGGTTGATGACCCCGAGCCCATTCCCGCGGTGGCACCCAGGGGTCGATGACCCCAAACCCATCCTCGCGGTGGCACCCACGGGCTGATGACCCCGAGCCCATTCCCGCGATGGCACCCAGGGGTCGATGACCCCGAGCTCATCCCCACGGTGGCACCCACGGGTCAGGCCCTGTCCCCGCACCACGGTGGCACCCACTGGCTGATGACCCTGAGCCCATCCCCGTGGTGGCACCCACGGGCTGATGACCCTGAGCCCATCCCCGTGGTGGCACCCACGGGCTGATGACCCTGAGCCCATCCTCGTGGTGGCACCCAGGGGTCAGGCCCTGTCCCCACACCACGGTGGCACCCACGGGTCGATGGCCACAAGCCTGTCCCCACGGTGGCACCCATGGGTCAATGACCCCGAACCTGTCCCTGCAGCAGCACCCACAGGTCAGGCCCTGTCCCCACACCACGGTGGCACCCACGGGTTGATGACCCCGAGCCCGTCCCCGCAGTGGCACCCATGGGCTGATGACCCCGAGCCCATTCCCGCGGTGGCACCCACGGGTTGATGACCCCGAGCCCATTCCCGCGGTGGCACCCAGGGGTCGATGACCCCAAACCTATCCTCGCGGTGGCACCCACGGGCTGATGACCCCGAGCCCATTCCCGCGGTGGCACCCAGGGGTCGATGACCCCAAACCCATCCTCGCGGTGGCACCCACGGGCTGATGACCCCGAGCCCATTCCCGCGGTGGCACCCAGGGGTCGATGACCCCAAACCCATCCTCGCGATGGCACCCAGGGGTCGATGACCCCGAGCTCATCCCCACGGTGGCACCCACGGGTCAGGCCCTGTCCCCGCACCACGGTGGCACCCACTGGCTGATGACCCTGAGCCCATCCCCGTGGTGGCACCCACGGGCTGATGACCCTGAGCCCATCCTCGTGGTGGCACCCAGGGGTCAGGCCCTGTCCCCACACCACGGTGGCACCCACGGGTCGATGGCCACAAGCCTGTCCCCACAGTGGCACCCATGGGTCAATGACCCTGAACCTGTCCCTGCGGCAGCACCCACAGGTCAGGCCCTGTCCCCGCACCACGGTGGCACTCATGGGTCGATGACCCCGAGCCCGTCCCCGCAGTGGCACCCATGGGCTGATGACCCTGAGCCCATTCCCGCGGTGGCACCCACGGGTTGATGACCCCAAACCCATCCTCGCGGTGGCACCCACGGGCTGATGACCCCAAACCCATCCTCGCGGTGGCACCCATGGGCTGATGACCCTGAGCCCATCCCCACGGTGGCACCCACGGGTTGATGACCCCGAGCCCATCGCCGCGGTGGCACCCAGGGGTCAGGCCCTGTCCCCGCGCCGCGGTGGCACCCACCTCCTTGCCGGTGAGGACGTGCCGGGCCAGCTTGACCTTGGCGAAGTTGCCCTTGCCGATGGTTTTCAGGAGGCGGTAGTTGCCGACGTGGGGCTGCTCGTCGGCGGAGGTGCCCGAATTCCGACCCCGCAGCATGTTGGCCTTCCCGCCGCCCTTCCCTTCCGCCGGACCCGGCTGCGGGGACACCGAAGGGACAATCAGCTCAGTAACCCATGGCCCCCCCCCCAGCCCAAGGAATTCCCAAGGTGGTGGTAAGTTGGTGGTGGGGGGGGGGGGGATGTCTGGAAGCTCTCGGCAAAGCCGGGAGCAAAGTCCGGGAGCGCCGGAGCGGTGCCGCACCCCGGGCAGGCCGGGAGCCGCCCCCGATACCTGACGCAAGCGCCGCGGTTTCGGGCTGGGCCGGGGTGGGGGGGGGGGGGGGGGGGGCCCCCAATGCGGTGACACCCCGTCCCTGGGAGGGGACAGGGATGTGGTTATCCCCTCCCCGCCCCCACCCCACTTGAAACGGGGCGTCTAAACGATGCGATTTCCCCCCAAAACCAGGCAGAGCTGGGTGGTGGGGTTCACCCCCCCAGCCACAACCCGCTGGGGGGGGGGGGGGCTTAGGGGTACCCCCCACCCTCAATACACCACTACCATCAACCCCCACCCCCAACACCCCCTCCCCCATAGCTTTAGGGACGCTGGTTTGGGTGTTCCCTCACGGGGGGGTGAAACGCTGGGTGGTGTCACGCTACCCCCCCCCCCCCCCAAGGATTTGGGGCTGCGAGGGGGTGGGGGAGGCCCCCCCCCGGAGCCTCGCTGAGGTTTTGGGGAGGGTCACGCTCTTGGGGTGCCCCCCCCGTGGGAAGGAAACCACCAGCGGAAGCCGGGTGGGGGGGGGGTGGGGCGGGGGGAGCTTTCAGCGTTGCTCAGCCGCCGATGGTGCAACCGGGCGCGCGGCACCGTCCCCCCCCCCACGGGTTTGGGGGGGCCACGAGGTGTTTTGGGGACCTGGGGTGTGGGGAAAGAACGGCCCCTCCCCCAAAACCCAGCGCTTCGCCGGGAGGAGAACGGGAGGGGGGGGGGGAAAAACCGGGATTTTCTGCCAACAAACTGCCGTGGCAACGGAGCGGGGAGCGCGTTCCGCCACCCGCCCGCGCTGCCGGGGAACGGATTCGGGGTTCCGAGGCGCTCGGATTCTGGATCCGAACCCCACCCCACCCACCCCCCCCAGTTCCGCGGGGGGGGGGGTGTCCGCGCCACCTGGAATTACTCCGGCACCTCTTACCGGCGAGGCCGGGGGGGAAAAGGTCACGCCGGGACCCCCCCCCCCCCGTGTGCCGGGATGCGGGTGAAGCGGTGCCGAAGGCACCGGTTCTGGAGCCGGGGGGGGGGGTGGGGGTTGGGGGGGCGCTTTGCCGGTACCGGACCACCGGGGAGGCCGTCGCTCCCTCGGCGGGACGCAGGCGGTTGCTTCGGCGTTCCCGGTTTTGGCCAAGCGGGGAAAAAGGGATCGGACCTTCGGCATCGGATCGGACCTTCGGCATCGCCCCCCCACCCCAAAAAACCCACGCGGGCACGGCGCTCGTTAACCGACCCTCTCGTTAATTAAACGAGCCCGGCGTTTGGCTCCGCTCTCTCCCCCAACTCCTCGTGCCTCAGTTTCCCCATCCTCAGCCGCCCCCAGCGTTGGGGACTCTCGCTCGGTGACCCCCCCCCCCCCCCCCGGCCCCCCACCCCGGTGTGGGGGTGCGGCCGGACCTCCCGGGGGAACGCCGGACCGGCTCGACCGGTTGGGGCCGACGGCGGCTCGGCCGGGCGATGCTGGGGGGGGGGGGTGGGGGGTTGCGCCGGGGTGTGGGGAATGGGGGTGAAAATGGGGTGAAAAAGGGGAAAAACCGGAGCGGGAAGGCGGCGGGTGGCGTCAGAGCCGGAGCGGTGGGAATGGCGGCCGGGGTGATGTCACCGGGGGTGATGTCACCGGGGGTGATGTCACAAGGGGCTGGTGATGATGTCATTGTGTCCACGGGGTGACGTCACAGGTCCAACCGGGGGGACACCCAAATTTAGGTGTTTTGGGGGATATTTTTTTTTTTTTTTTTTTAGAGGATGGATGGAAAAACCGGCGCCGGATCGGCCTCCGCGTGACCGGGATTGGGGAGGGGGGTGGGATATGGCAGCCCCCTCCCCAAATTCTGTCAGCTGGGAGAGGGGGGGAAAAAAATTTCTCCTCCGGCGTTATGTAACGGTGGGAAACGACCCAAAACGATGGGGAGGGGGCCCGTCGCCACGGTGATGGCTGGAGAAAGTGGGGAGCCCCCCCCCTCTTCCCAAAATACCCCCCCCAAAAAGGGGCTGGGCTGTCAGTGGGGTGCCCCCCAACACTAAAGCTGGGGGGGACCCCCAGTTTGGGCTGTAGGTCTGTGGGGCTTTTGGGGGTCCCACCCCTCCCAGCTGCCCCCCCCAAAGGGGTCTGAGCCTCACTCCCCCCTCCCCCAACAGAGGGGTGAGCCCCCCACCCTCCCCATCACAGGTTGGGGGGGGCACCCACATCATTTTGAGGGGGTACGCACCCCCCAGCGCCCCCCCCCAGCCCGTGGCAGCGATGCCACCCCCACGCTGCGCCCCCCCCCTCGCATCTCGCCGGGGAGGGGGGAGGGGGCCGCAGCAGGGAAGGGGGTGGGCTCACGCCCCCACACCCAGTCGGCGCAGCCACCGAGACGAGGAGGGGGGGGGGGGGGAGATGTGACAACGATGACACCCCAAACCTCAACACCCCCCCCCCCCCCCCCGGGATACCAGACCCCCTGGGGCCAATGTGGGGGGCTGGCACCCCCCTGGCCTGCCTCCCCTTCCTGGGGGGTGCAAGCCGTGACCCCCTCACCCCTGCCTTTGGTGGGGGGGGCCCTAGTGTCCCCCTAAAGCAAGACCCCAGACCCCCTATGTGTGTGCGGTGGGCAGGAGCGCCCCCCCCCGCCAGGTCCCATGGAGGAACCCAAACCAGCCCCCAAAGTTGGGGGGGGCTGGCTAAATCCCCTCCCCACTCACACGGGGGGGGTCTGGGCCATGGGAGACCCCAGGGTACTTCACGGGGGGGCTGTGAGAGGAGCTGCACCCCCCCGGACCCCCAACCTGAACCAGTATGGGGCTGGGGGGCACCGGGTCCTCTTAGACCCCCCCGTTTTCCCCCCTCATGGGACGACCCACGACCCCCTCAGACCCTCTTTCCCCTCAGAAAACGGCGCATGACCCCCCCAGACCCCCCCCTTTATCCTCACAAAACGACCCCAGACCCCCTAGACCCCCTCTGCCCCACACGGAGGGGTCCAGGAGCCCCCCCAAGTCCACTTTTCCCCTCACAAATCGACCCCAGACCCCCCTCAGAGCCCCCTTTCCCCTCACAAACCGACCCCAGACTCCCCTTTCCCCTCACAAACCGACCCCAGACTCCCCTTTCCCCTCACAAACCGACCCCAGACCCCCCTTTCCCCTCACAAACCGACCCCAGACCCCCCTTTCCCCTCACAAACCGACCCCAGACCCCCCTTTCCCCTCACAAACCGACCCCAGACCCCCCTTTCCCCTCACAAACCGACCCCAGACCCCCCTTTCCCCTCACAAACCGACCCCAGACCCCCCTTTCCCCTCACAAACCGACCCCAGACCCCCCTTTCCCCTCACAAACCGACCCCAGACTCCCCTTTCCCCTCACAAACCGACCCCAGACTCCCCTTTCCCCTCACAAACCGACCCCAGACTCCCCTTTCCCCTCACAAACCGACCCCAGACTCCCCTTTCCCCTCACAAACCGACCCCAGACTCCCCTTTCCCCTCACAAACCGACCCCAGACTCCCCTTTCCCCTCACAAACCGACCCCAGACCCCCCTTTCCCCTCACAAACCGACCCCAGACCCCCCTTTCCCCTCACAAACCGACCCCAGACCCCCCTTTCCCCTCACAAACCGACCCCAGACCCCCCTTTCCCCTCACAAACCGACCCCAGACCCCCCTTTCCCCTCACAAACCGACCCCAGACCCCCCTTTCCCCTCACAAACCGACCCCAGACCCCCCTCAGACCCCCCTCTCCCCTCACACACCGACCCTAGGCCCAACCCAGGCCCCCCTTTCCCCTCACACACCCAGACCCCCTTTTCCCTCACACACCGACCCCAGACCCCCTTTTCCCCTCACACACCGACCCCAGACCCCCTTTTCCCCTCACACACCGACCCCAGACCCCCTTTTCCCCTCACACACCGACCCCAGACCCCCCTTTCCCCTCACACACCGACCCCAGACCCCCCTTTCCCCTCACACACCGACCCCAGACCCCCCTTTCCCCTCACACACCGACCTCAGATCCCCCTCAGACCCCCCTTTCCCCTCACACACCGACCTCAGATCCCCCTCAGACCCCCCTTTCCCCTCACACACCGACCCCAGACTCCCCTCAGACCCCCCTTTCCCCTCACACACCGACCTCAGACTCCCCTCAGACCCCCTTTTCCCCTCACACACCGACCCCAGACCCCCCTCAGACCCCCTTTTCCCCTCACACACCGACCCCAGACCCCCCTCAGACCCCCTTTTCCCCTCACACACCGACCCCAGACCCCACTCAGACCCCCTTTTCCCCTCACACACCGACCCCAGACCCCCCGCAGACCCCCTTTTCCCCTCACACACCGACCCCAGACCCCCCGCAGACCCCCTTTTCCCCTCACACACCGACCCCAGACCCCCCTTTCCCCTCACACACCGACCCCAGACCCTCCCCTTTCCCCTCACACACCGACCCCAGACCCTCCCCTTTTCCCCTCCCCAAACAGCCCCCACGCAGGGGCCGGGGTCCCCCTCACGCCCCCTCTTTTCCCCTCCCCGAGGCCCGTCGCCCCCTCCCCAATACCTGCTCCGCGTCTCTCTCGTTAACGGTAGGGAGAGGGCTCCGACCGCTGCTCGACATGGCGGCCCCCCCTCCCCGCCGCCGGCGACTATCGCGATAGGGGGAAGCCGCGGCGGGCGGTGTGCGGGGAGGGGGAAACCCTACAGCCGCGCTCAAGGAGCGGGAGGGGGCCAAGCCACCGGCATGGGGGAGGCCGGGGAGGGGGACGGGACAGGAGGGAGGGGAAGGGGAGGGGAGCGGGCGGCGAGTCCGCCCGGCCCGGCCCGGCCGCCGCCTCACGCTCGCGCCGCCTCAGCACCCAGCGGCTCCCAACATGGCGGCCGCCGCCGGCCCTCGGCCGCTTCCGCCGCCGAGCCGGAAACACCCGACACGCCTCCCGCTGCGCCCCGGGCCTGGACGGACCGACTCGGCCCTTTCCGGACCGACTCGGCCTTTTACGGACAACTTCGGCCCTTTCCGGAATCGTTCGGCCCTTTCCGAACCGCTTCGGTCTTTTCCGGACGCCTTCGGCCTTTTCCAGACAACTTCGGCTCTTTCCGGACACCTTCGGCCTTTTCCGGACATCTTCGGTCTTTTCCGGACACCTTCGGCTTTTTCCGGAAAACTTCGGCTCCGAGCACTGTCCGGGCTTCGGGTGTTTCCGTCATCCTTCGGCAATTTCCGCCGCCGGCCGCGGGAGGAGCCGAGCTCCGTCTCCTCCCCGAGCGCATCCGGAAACACCCGAACGACTCCGGAAATACCCGAATAGATCCGGAAATACCCGAACGGTTCCGGAAACACCCGAACACCCTTCGGGCCATCCCGAACGTTGACGGAAACACCCGAGCGGAGCCGACCGCCCCCCCTCCATCCCCATCCCCATCCCTACGGGCGACCCCAAGGGGGAAGGGGCGCCGGGGGGGGAGTCCCAGACCCCTGGGTCCCCTCCCCCCTTGTTCTTTTGGGGGAGGGGGCGCTCCCGGACTCCTGGGCGCTCCCCAGGGACTGGGGGGAGGGGTGGGGGGACCCCCCAGAGGGCCCCCGGCTGCAATGGGGTGGAGCAGGGGGCAGGGGGAGAGGTCCTAAATCAGGGGGCGGGGCCAGCTGGAGGAAACCACGCCCCCCCATGGAAAGGAGGGTGTGGTCACCACGCCCAGGCCACGCCCCTTCTGGACCAAAGGGGCGGGGTCAGCCCGGGGGATGTGGGGGTGGTGATGGCTTCTCGGGTGCCCTATAGATCCGGGGACCCTCGGGGCGATGCCGTGGGGTGGGGGCTGCGTGGGGGAAGGGAGCATCCAGGGGCTCACCCTTCCCCCCTTTTTGGGGGGACACCCCCTCCCCCTCTTGAAATATTTTTCGTGGGGTGAGGGGGGTGCTTTTTTGGGGCGGGGGGTGGGCTGAGACCTGTCGGCAGCTCATCGCCCCCACCGCAGCCCCCCCCCGTTGCGGGGCGGGGTGGGCTTGCAGGGCTTGGGGAGTGGGGGGATGGGAAAGGCGTGCGGCCCCTTTAAATTTACCCAGGAGCCCTTAAAGGAGCCCCAGGGGCCCCACGGCGGCGTCCCCACCCCGGCCGGCCCCTGCCCGCCGCCTCCGCCGCCGCCCCGGGCCCCGCCATGGACCCCCCGCACCCCCGCCCCGACCCCGGCCCGCTCCCCCATCCGGACCACCCAGGTGAGCACCTTCGCGGGGGGGGGGGAGGGGGGTGGGCAGTGCGGAGTGTGTGTGGGGATGCAGGGTGCGGCTCCTTTAAGAAGACACCCCCCCCACCCCCCGCGGTGAAAGAGCTGGTCTCCCCCTTCGCGCACAATGGGAGCGACGCTGGCCCTTTAAGATGCTCCCCGTGACCCTGGGGGTGCCCCCATCCCTTTGCCATCCCCTGTCATCCTCTAGGATGCCCCTGGACCCTCCAGATGCCCCCACCCAAGTCAGGATGCTCCTGCCCCTTTAAGATACCCCTGCCCCTTTAAGGTGCCCTTGCCCCTTTAAGATGCCCCCATCCCATTCAGGATGCCCTTGCCCCTTTAAGATGCCTCTGGCCCTTTAAGATGCCCCCATCCCATTCAGGATGCCCCTGGCCCTTTAAGATGTCCCCCATCCCTTTTAGGTGCCTCTGGCCCTTTAAGATGCCCCCATCCCATTCAGGATGCCTCTGGCCCTTTAAGAAGCCCCCATCCCTTTTAGGTGCCCCTGGCCCTTTAAGATATCCCCCACCCCTTTAAAATACCCCCTTTTTACCCACCCCCATCCCCTCCTCTTTGAGCTGCCCCGCTCCTTTTAAATACCCCCTTACAAGCCCCGCCCCCTGAAGCGCCCTGTCCCTTTAAGAGCCCCCCTCGCCCTTTTAAGATGCCCCAGCCCTGTGGGCCACCCCACTTTTGACGCCCTTGCCCCTTTAAGAACCCCCAGCTCTCCCCTTCCCCCCTCCCCCTTTAATTTTGGGGCACCCTTGGGGGTTGTGTCCCCCCCCCCGGCAGGGCTGAGACCCCCAACCCAGCGAACAAACCCCCCCAACCCCCCCCCCCACGTGGGGGTTCCCCGCTGCGGTGTCCCCAAAGATCCCCCAGAAGTGAGTCCCGTGGGGCCCTGCTACCCCCGGGGACCCCCAAAAGGCCCCGTGAGCATCCCCCAAAGACCCCCCCATCCCCGGTAGACCCCCCCGAAACCCCCCCTCAGCATGCCCCACCCGAGCGCCACCCCCCCACCCCCCGCCAAATCCTTCCCCAACCCTATACCCCCCCCCCCCCCCATAGATCCCTTAGACACCCCAATGCCCCCATCACCCCCTTTTTTCCCCCCCAACCCCAACCCCCCCAAGCCTCCCCGCCGGAACCGGGACAGCGGGGAGGCCGCCGGAGTTCGGATCACTGCGAAGCTCGAGCGTCGCGGCCGGGTCGGAGCCGTATCCCGGGTCGGGATCACCGACGTTATTACCACGAGCGTTGGCGAGCCGAGTACCTGATGGAATTCAACGCGGCGCGGCACGGGATGCTCTGCATGGTCTGCGGCAGCGCCCTGGCCACGCTCAAGCTCAGCACCATCAAGCGACACATCCGGCAGAAACACCCCTATTCCGACGCCTGGGGACCCCGCGAGAAGCAGCTCGTCCTCCGCTCCTGGGACGCCCGCCTGGGTCTCCGCGCCCGCCCCGACGGAACGCCCGGCGCTGGCCGCGGGACAGGTGCGGGGGGAGGGGGGGGCGCGACGCTGGCCCCTTGGGGTGGGGAGCCCTAAGGTGGACCCCCCCTCCCACCTCAGCTCTATTAGCTTGAGCATTGCCCTTTTAATTGTGAGCCACGCCCCTGGTTAGCCACGCCCCTTTATTTGCGGGACACGCCCTCAAAGGAAGCATTACCCCTTTAATTGTTAGCCACGCCCCTGTAATTGCGGGACACGCCCCCCAAAGGAAGCATTACCCCTTTAATTGTTAGCCACGCCCCTTTAATTGCGGGACACCCCCCCAAAGGAAGCATTACCCCTTTCATTGTTAGCCACGCCCCTTTAATTGCAGGACACCCCCCCCAAGGTAAGCATTTACTTGTTAGCCACGCCCCCTTAATTGCAAGCCACGCCCCCAGATAAGCATTACCCCTTTAATCGTTAGCCACGCCCCTTTAATTGCGTGACACGCCCCCAAGGCAAGCATTTACTTGTTAGCCACGCCCCTTTAATTGCGTGACACGCCCCCAAGGCAAGCATTAGCCCTTTAATCGTTAGCCACGCCCCTTTAATGGTGGACCACGCCCCTAAGATAAGCATTACTTTGTTAGCCACGCCCCCCCGGTAAACACTACCCCTTTAATCGTTAGCCACGCCCCCAGTTAGCCACGCCCCTTTAAGTGTGGGTAGCGCCCCCTTTAATGTGACCCCTCCCTCTGGGCCATGCCCCTACTAAATTGAGCATTGCCCCTTTAATGGTGGGCCACGCCCCCTTCATTACGGACCCCACCATGCCGGATCAGGCCTCCCGAAAGGTGACCACGCCCTTTTAAATATGGGCCACGCCCCTTCAACGTGCCCCACCTTTCCAGTTTGGCCACGCCTCCTTTTCTCGTGGCCCCCTCCTTTTGCCAATGGAGCCACGCTCCCTTTTAGGTGCACCGGTGCCCCTTTAAGACAAGCCACGCCCCGTGTTAGACCACACCCACCCGCCACGCCCCTCCCGCACGCTTGTGTAGGCCCCGTCCCCTCCCGCTGTCTCTCTCCATACAAGCCCCGCCCCCGGCGTGGCCCCGCCCCCGAGCCCTGTCCCACCCGCTCCCCCACGGTGTCCCCGAGGTGGCGCTGTTGTCCCCAATGCCCCGCCCCCCCCGTGTCCCCAAGGCCCCCAATAACCCCCCCCCATCCCCAGGGTGTCCCCAGGGTTCCCCGTGTCCCCAAGGTCGTGCCCTCCCATGTCCCCCGTGTCCCCAAGGTGTCCCCAGGGTGTCCCCAATGTCCCCGGTACAGCCCTCCAGAGTGTCCCCAGTGTCCCCCCATGTCCCCAGGGTGTCCCAATATCCCCAGTACACCCCTCCACAGTGTCCCCCCCATGTCCCCAGTGTCCCCCAAGTCCCCAGGGTGTCCCCAATATCCCCAGTACACCCCTCCACAGTGTCCCCAGGGTGTCCCCAGTGTCCCCCAAGTCCCCAGGGTGTCCCCAATATCCCCAGTACACCCCTCCACAGTGCCCCCAGGGTGTCCCCAGTGTCCCCCCATGTCCCCAGGGTGTCCCCAAGGTCCCTCGTGTCCCCAGGGTGTCCCCAAGGTCCCCAGTACAGCCCTCCAGTGTCCCCAAGGTGTCCCCCCATGTCCCCAAGGTGTCCCCAGGGTGTCCCCAAGGTCCCTCGTGTCCCCAGGGTGTCCCCAATATCCCCAGTACACCCCTCCACAGTGTCCCCAGAGTGTCCCCAGTGTCCCCCCATGTCCCCAGGGTGTCCCCAATGTCCCCAGTACAGCCCTCCAGTGTCCCCAGGGTGTCCCCAGGGTGTCCCCCAAGGTCCCTCGTGTCCCCAGGGTGTCCCCAATGTCCCCAGTACACCCCTCCAGAGTGTCCCCAGTGTCCCATGTCCCCAGGGTGTCCCCAATATCCCCAGTACAGCCCTCCAGAGTGTCCCCAAGGTGTCCCCAAGGTCCCCAGTACAGCCCTCCAGGGTGTCCCCAGTGTCCCCCCATGTCCCCATGGTCCCCTCGTGTCCCCAGGGTGTCCCCAATGTCCCCAGTACAGCCCTCCAGAGTGTCCCCAGTGTCCCCCCACATCCCCAAGGTGTCCCCAGTGTCCCCCCATGTCCCCAGGGTGACCCCAATATCCCCAGTACAGCCCTCCACAGTGCCCCCAGGGTGTCCCCAGTGTCCCCCCATGTCCCCAGGGTGTCCCCAGGGTGTCCCCAAGGTCCCTCGCGTCCCAGGGTGTCCCCAATGTCCCCAGTACACCCCTCCACAGTGCCCCCGGGGTGTCCCCAGTGTCCCCCCATGTCCCCAAGGTCCCTCGTGTCCCCAGGGTGTCCCCAATGTCCCCAGTACAGCCCTCCAGAGTGTCCCCAGTGTCCCCCCATGTCCCCAGGGTGTCCCCAAGGTCCCTCGTGTCCCCAGGGTGTCCCCAATGTCCCCAGTACAGCCCTCCAGTGTCCCCGGTGTCCCCCCATGTCCCCAAGGTGTCCCCAGTGTCCCCCCATGTCCCCAGGGTGTCCCCAATATCCCCAGTACACCCCTCCACAGTGCCCCCAGGGTGTCCCCAGTGTCCCCCCATGTCCCCAGGGTGTCCCCAGGGTGTCCCCAAGGTCCCTCGTGTCCCCAGGGTGTTCCCAAGGTCCCCAGTACAGCCCTCCAGTGTCCCCAAGGTGTCCCCCATGTCCCCAAGGTGTCCCCAGGGTCCCTCGTGTCCCCAGGGTGTCCCCAATATCCCCAGTACACCCCTCCACAGTGTCCCCAGGGTGTCCCCAGTGTCCCCCCATGTCCCCAGGGTGTCCCCAGGGTGTCCCCAATGTCCCCAGTACAGCCCTCCAGTGTCCCCAGGGTGTCCCCAGGGTGTCCCCAGTGTCCCCCCATGTCCCCAGGGTGTCCCCAATATCCCCAGTACACCCCTCCACAGTGCCCCCAGGGTGTCCCCAAGGTCCCTCGTGTCCCCAGGGTGTCCCCAAGGTCCCCAGTACAACCCCTCCACAGTGCCCCCAGGGTGTCCCCAGTGTCCCTCCCCCCCCCCCCCAAGCTGCCCCCCTCCCTGACACCGCTCTGTCCCCCCCCCTCCAGGCTCCCCGTCCCCCTCCCGCCGCCGTCCCCGTCCCCCGTCCCCGAGGGGCGGCAAAGGGCGCCCCGTGCCGGTGGGTTCGCCGGGGGGGGGTCGCCCGGGGGGGGGTCGCCCGGGGGGGTCCGGCGACTCTCTGCGGGGGTGGCTGCGGGCGGAGCTGCGCCTGGACCTGGAGGCGGGGGGGAACCGGCTGCGGTGCCTCCTGTGCGCCCGCGCCCTGCCCTCGCTGCACCTGGGGGACATCCGCCGCCACGCCCTGGCGGCACACCCCGCCAGCCTGCGCCTGGGGGGGGCCCGGCGCCCCCACGGTGAGGGGGGGGGGGGGGGGGCTGGGGGGTGAATGGGGGTGCTGGGGTGGGGGCCCTGGGGGGTGAATGGGGGTGCTGGGGTGGGGCCCTGGGGGGTAAATGGGGGTGCTGGGGGACACTGGGGACATGGGGGGGGGCCTGGGGGGTGAATGGGGGTGCTGGGGGGGGGCCCTGGGGGGTAAATGGGGGTGCTGGGGGGATACTGGGGACATGGGGGGGGCTCTGGGGGCAGGGCGAGGGGATGCTGGGGGGATGTGGGGGGATGCTGGGGACATGGGGGGGGCCTGGGGGGTGAATGGGGGTGCTGGGGGGGGGCCCTGGGGGGTGAATGGGGGTGCTGGGGGGATACTGGGGACATGGGGGGGGCTCTGGGGGCAGGGCGAGGGGATGCTGGGGGGATGTGGGGGGATGCTGGGGACATGGGGGGGGCCTGGGGGGTGAATGGGGGTGCTGGGGGGGGGCCCTGGGGGGTGAATGGGGGTGCTGGGGGGACACTGGGGACATGGGGGGGGCCCTGGGGGCAGGGCGAGGGGATGCTGGGGGGATGTGGGGGGATGCTGGGGACATGGGGGGGGCCTGGGGGGTGAATGGGGGTGCTGGGGCGATACTGGGGACATGGGGGGGGGCCTGGGGGCAGGGTGAGGGGATGCTGGGGACATGGGGGGGGCCTGGGGGCAGGGCAAGGGGATGCTGGGGGGATGTGGGGGACATGGGGGGGCCTGGCACCCCCACGGTGAGGGGGGGGCCTGGGGGGTGAATGGGGGTGCTGGGGGACACTGGGGGGGGGCCTGGGGGCAGGGCGAGGGGCTGCTGGGGGGATGTGGGGGACATGGGGGGGGCCCGGCGCCCCCACAGTGAGGGGGGGGCCTGGGGGGTGAATGGGGGGACACTGGGGGGGCCTGGGGCCAGGGCGAGGGGATGCTGGGGGGATGTGGGGGGATGCTGGGGAGACGGGGGGGGGGCGAGGGGGGCACGTGAGGTGGGGCAAGGGGCCACTGGGGGGGTAAATGGGGATGCTGGGGACATGGGGGGGGGGCCGGTGTCCCCACGATGGGGGGGGGGCACGGGGGGGGCGAGGGGATACTGGGGGGTAAATGGGGGTGCTGGGGGGATGTGGGGGGGGGGGGCGAGGGGATGCTGGGGGCAGGGGGGGTCAGTAAGGGAGGGAGGGGACACTGACCGGGGGGGGGGGGAGGACACTGGGGGGGGTGCCTGTGTCCCTGCGTGGGGACAGGCCGGGGGGGGGGACAGGGCTGTCCCCTCTCCCCCCAGCCCCGCAGCCCCCCCAGCCCCACCCAGGAGGAGGAGGATGGCCCGGTCGAGGCTGAAGCGACAGCCGAGGGGGGGGCACGGGGGTGCCCTGGGGGGGTCCCCCCAGGGGCTTGTGGCCGCCGTAGCCCCCCCCCCTTCTCCCTGTGCCCCCCCGACCCCCCCGCTTGCACCGCCTGAGCCCTCGGGGGACCAGGGACACCCGGGTGGCAGTGGGGAAACTGAGGCACGGAGGGGGGGGGCAGGGCAGAGATCCCCCTCCCCAGACCACACAGCCCCCTCCCAGCCCCCCCTCCCATCACCACCGCCCCCCCCACCCCTCGGGGGGGTCCCCCCCGAGGTGTCATCGGTCCCAACCCCCCCCCCCCCGGCCCCTCCCCCACGGTGTCACCCTATTTATGCGTGTGCCCCCCCCCCCCCTTTTTTTGTACGTGACCCCCCCCCCCAATAAACCCGTCCTGGATGCCCCGTGGAGCGATGGGCGGGGGGGGGGATACGACATATTTTGGGGGGGGGACACACACATTTTGGGGGGGGGAAGGGGACACCGGCGCAAAGCGGGGGAGGGGCGGAGGCGTCCGTCGCGGTGTTTTATTGATGGGGGGGGGGAGGGCCCCCCCTGTCGCCCCCTCCCCGCCTCCTAAATCGAGCAGGGGGGGCTGAGGGGGGGTTGCAGTGCGGTTTGGGGGGGGGGGGCGGGGGAGCCCCCGAAGGGGGTTTGCCCCTCCCCCTCCCCCCCCCCCCCCCATTTA
>CM050685.1:206920-250574 GCA_027574665.1 Rhynochetos jubatus | reverse complement strand
AGGCCTCTCTTCCCCCCATTTACTCCCCCAAAAGCCTCTCTTCCCCCCATTTACCCCCCAAAAGGCCTCTCTTCCCCCCATTTACCCCCCCAAAAGGCCTCTCTTCCCTCCATTTAACCCCCAAAAGGCCTCTCTTCCCCCCATTTACCCCCCAAAAGGCCTCTCTTCCCCCCATTTACCCCCCAAAAGGCCTCTCTTCCCCCCATTTACCCCCCAAAAGGCCTCTCTTCCCCCCATTTACCCCCCAAAAGGCCTCTCTTCCCTCCATTTACCCCCCAAAAGGCCTCTCTTCCCTCCATTTAACCCCCAAAAGGCCTCTCTGCCCCCCATTTACCCCCCCAAAGGCCTCTCTGCCCCCCATTTACCCCCCCAAAGGCCTCTCTGCCCCCCATTTACCCCCCCAAAGGCCTCTCTTCCCCCCATTTACCCCCCCAAAGGCCTCTCTTCCCCCCATTTACCCCCCCAAAGGCCTCTCTTCCCCCCATTTACCCCCCCAAAGGCCTCTCTTCCCTCCATTTACCCCCCCAAAAGCCTCTCTTCCCTCCATTTACCCCCCCAAAAGCCTCTCTTCTCTCCATTTACCCCCCCCAAAAGCCTCTCTTCCCTCCATTTATCCCCCCAAAAGCTTCTCTTCCCTCCATTTACCCCCCCAAAGGCCTCTCTTCCCCCCATTTACCCCCCCAAAAGCCTCTCTTCCCTCCATTTACCCCCCAAAGGCCTCTCTTCCCCCCATTTACCCCCCCAAAGGCCTCTCTTCCCTCCATTTACCCCCCCAAAAGCCTCTCTTCCCCCCATTTACCCCCCCAAAAGCCTCTCTTCTCTCCATTTACCCCCCCAAAAGCCTCTCTTCCCTCCATTTACCCCCCAAAAGCCTCTCTTCCCTCCATTTACCCCCCAAAAGCCTCTCTTCCCTCCATTTACCCCCCAAAGGCCTCTCTTCCCTCCATTTACCCCCCAAAAGCCTCTCTGCCCCCCATTTACCCCCCCAAAAGCCTCTCTTCCCTCCATTTACCCCCCAAAAGCCTCTCTTCCCTCCATTTACCCCCCAAAAGCCTCTCTTCCCTCCATTTACCCCCCAAAGGCCTCTCTTCCCTCCATTTACCCCCCCAAAAGCCTCTCTTCCCTCCATTTACCCCCCCAAAAGCCTCTCTTCCCTCCATTTACCCCCCCAAAAGCCTCTCTTCTCTCCATTTACCCCCCCAAAAGCCTCTCTTCCCCCCATTTACCCCCCCAAAAGCCTCTCTCCCCCCACAATTTCACCTCCAGAGGCCTCCACCCCCAGATCTGCTCCCTAGAGGCCTCTTCCCTCCACACCAGCCCTCCTAAGGGCATCCTTACCGCCCCAACTGTCCCCCCCAAGCTGTCCTCCCCCTCTAAGGCCTCTTCCCGCCCCCCTCCTCAGGCCCTACCGGGCTCTCCAGGCCTCACCAGGCCCTTACCGGCGCAGGAGGCGGAACCGGCGCCCCCGCAACCTCCGACCTGGGGCTGTGGCTGACCGGAGGAGGAAGAGGAGACGAAGGGAAACTGGGTGACGGGATCTGCCATAGCGGCGAACTCGGAGGCCGCCCCCGCCCCCACCCCGGCCCTACGAGGCGCGTCCGTCCGGCGCGACGGCCACGCACCGACTGCCGGGGCGGGGCGCGGCGCATGCGCCAAACCCCGGGCATGCGCCGTACGCCGCCCTCCCGCCGCAGCTCGCCGCTGTTACGCATGCGCTGGGTAAGACGGAGCACCTCCCGCTTTGCTCTCTGCGCATGCGCCCGACGCGCCGTTGCCATGGCACCCGGCGGTCCCTGATGGGGGTTGTAGTCCTGCGTTCCCCCGGCCCCTGTGAGTGTCTCTGGGGGGGGCGGGGGGCTTTGGGGTGCCCCCTCTAGGGGAAAGAAGCCTACGGGGTGTCTCCTAGAGGGGTTGGAGGGGGGTCGCCGCCCTGCGAAGGTCCAACGGGGCTGTCGGCGGCCCCCTCTACCGGGAAGGAGGCGGGGGCCGCACGGCAGCGCTCCATCCATAGGGTGCAGAGGCCTACGGCTCCCCGTGGGTCAGACGGGGCCCCACGGCCCCCGCTGTGGGGAGCAGGAGGGTTACCAGGTGTTTCCAGCGGCAGGTGGAGGGGGTTTACGGCCCGCGGAGGGCAAAGCGGGCCGCAGGGCGCTCCCTACAGGGGCACGGGGGCTGTAGGGCGCCGGCGGGGGCCTGCGGAGAGGCCCGGGTAAGGCGCTCGCCGCGGGGAGGCCGCGGGGGGTCGGCGCCCTACGGAAGCCGGGAGGGGCGAGGGCGGCGCTGGTCACGTGCGCCTCCGTGGCCACGCCCCTTCTCCGCAGCCACGCCCCCTCCGCCCAATCAGCGGCGGTCGAGACCGCGAGCGGCGTCACGAAGGGGCGTGGCTTGCGGAGGGGGTTGGAGTGGCAGGCTCTCCGTCCAATAGCGCAGCGGGAGCGGAGGGGGGGGCGGGCTAATGAGCGCCCGTTCCCGCCGTTAAGGGGCGTGGTTTGGCGGCGAAGAGGGCGTGGCGTCAGCTGACCAATAGGGGGAGGGGGGGGCGGGGTCAGCGGGACCGGCCGGGACGCCGGGGGGGGAAGCGGCGGTCGCGGAGCGGTGAGTTGGGGGGGGGGGGGGTTTGCGGGGGGGGGAGGGAAGGGCGACACTGGGAACCACGTGACCCAGGGCCCACGTGACACGCCCCCCTCCCCTATATCATCTGACCCACGTGACTTGACCACCTCCCCATATGGACCACGACCTCCGTCTCCCGCCACGGGCCTGCCGCCCGCTATAGGGACCGGGACCCACGTGACCCCCCCCTCCCCCCCCCCTGCCTATAGCCCGGGACCCCCTATAGGGTCCAGGACCCCTATGACACCCCCCCATATGTCCCAGGCCATAGGCGACCCCCTCCGGTGTGTCCTACCCCCCTGGACCCTGCCCCCCCTATAGGGTCTGGGACCCCCTATAGACTGGACCCCCCCTATAGGGACCGAGGCGTCTCGGACTGAGCCCCCCGTCAGCCCTCTATAGGGTCTGACACCCCCTATAGGCCAGACCCCTATAGCCTCCCCCCCATATAGTGGCCAAGACCACTCTGCCTAATGCCCCCCCTTCAGCCCCCTATAGCGCCTGGGGTCTCCTATAAGGCCTGGGAGCTCCTATAGGGCTCGGGGGTCCCTATAGGCCCGACCCCTTTATAGGGACCAAGAGCCCTCGGCACGGGTGCCCCTCCTCAGCCTTCTATAGGGGCCGGGGTCTCCTATAGGTCCTGGGGTCCCCTCTAAGGCCTGGGACCCCCTATAGACCAGGTCCCCTATAGGACCAAGCCCCCTCTGCACCAGCCACCCCCTAATCAGCCCTCTATAGGGCCTGGGAACCCCTATAGCCCAGGTTCCCTATAGACATAGTCCCCCCCTAAACCTCCCTACGGACCAGTGCTCCCAGTTTGACCCCACTGGGCAATGGGTCTGCGGGGCCGTATGTACCCTATGGGGCCATATGGGGCCATACGTGCCCTGTGGGGTTGTTTAGGGCTGTCCGTGCCGTGTGGGGCTGTATAGGGCCGTATGTATTCTATGGGGCTGTATGGGGCCATGTTCCGTGCCCTGTGGGGCCATATGGGGCCGTATGTATCCTATGGGGCTGTATGGGGCCGTCCTCTGTGCCCTGCAGGGCCGTATAGAGCTGTCCTCTGTGCCCTGTGGGGCCATATGGGGCCGTACGTGTTCTATGGGGCTGTATGGGGCCATTCTCCATGGCCTGTGGGGCCATATGTGTTCTATGGGGCTGTATGGGGCCATTCTCCATGGCCTGTGGGGCCGTATGGGGCCGTATGTATCCTATGGGGCCGTCCTCTGTGCCCTGCAGGGCCGTATGGGGCCGTCCGTGCCCTGTGGGGCCGTATAGGGCCATATGTATCCTATGGGGCCGTATGGGGCCATCCTTGGTGCCCTGCGGGGCCGTATGGGGCCGTATGTATCCCATGGGGCTGCCCTCGGTGCCGTATGGGGCCGTATGTATCCTATGGGGCTGTCCTCTGTGCCCTGTAGGGCCGTATGGGGCCGTCCGTGCCCTGTGGGGCCGTATAGGGCCATATAGGGCCATCCATGCCCTGCGGGGGCCAATAGGACCGTATATGCCCGGCGGGGCCGTACAGGGCCATACGTGCCCGGCGGGGGCGTCCGGGGCCGTCCGGACTTTGCCTCGTTGGGTCAATGATTCACACGGGGGCGGGTGGGCAGGGAGGGGGGCGGGGAGCCCCCGGGGCTGGGCGTGCGAAGGCGCGTGCGAGGGGCGTGCGAGTCACGGCCTGCCCGGGTCAGGGCGGGGGCAGCGTGCGAGGGGGCGAGCGTGGAGAAGGTAGTCGTGCAAGAGGGGGGCTCGTGGAAGAGGTGCTTGTGCAAGGGAGGGGCGTGGGAGGGCCCTCGTGCAAGAGAGGCTTGTGCAAGAGGGGCTTGTGCAAGGGGTGCTCGTGGGAGAGGGGTTTGTGCAAGGGGCCCTCGTGCAAGGGAGGGGCTTGGGGGGGCCCTCGTGCAAGAGGGGCTTGTGCAAGGGGTGCTCGTGCAAGAGGTGCTCGTGCAAGGGAGGGGTGTGGGGGGAGCCTCGTGCAAGGGGTGCTCGTGCAAGGGAGGGGTGTGGGGGGGCCCTCGTGCAAGAGGGGCTTGTGCAAGGGGTGCTCGTGCAAAGGAGGGGCGTGAGGGGGCTTCGTGCAAGAGATGCTTGTACAAGAGGTGCTAGTGCAAGGAAGGGGTGGGGGGGGGCCTCGTGCAAGAGGGGCTTGTGCAAGGGGTGCTCGTGCAAAGGAGGGGCGTGAGGGGGCTTCGTGCAAGAGGTGCTTGTGCAAGAGGGGCTCGTGCAAGAGGTGCTTGTGCAAGGGAGGGGTGTGGGGGGGCCCTCGTGCAAGAGGGGCTTGTGCAAGGGGTGCTCGTGCAAAGGAGGAGCGTGAGGGGGCTTCGTGCAAGAGATGCTTGTGCAAGAGGTGCTCGTGCAAGGGAGGGGCTTGGGGGGTGCTTGTACAGGAGATGCTTGTGCAAGGGGGCTTGTGTCAGGGAGGGGCTCGTGCGAGGAGGCTTGTTTGGGGGCCACGTGTGCAAGAGGTGGTTGTGCAAAGGTCCTCGTGCAAGGGGGGGGGGCTTGTTTGGGGGCCACTCGTGCAAGAGATGCTTGTGCAAGAGCTGTTTGTGCAAGGAGGGGCTAGTTTGGGGGCGCTCGTGCAAGAGGCGCTCACGCAAGAGATGCTTGTGCAAGGGGGGCTTGTTTGGGGGTGCTTGTGCAAGACACGTGTGCAAGGGGCACTCGTGCAAGAGGTGCTTGTGCAAGAGCTGCGTGTGCAAGGGTGGGGGGGCGGGGCCCTGCTCGTGCAAGGCAGCTTCGCACACGCGTGTGCCACACGTGTGTGTGTGTGTGTGTGCCCCCCCCCCCCGCTGATGGGGGGGGGAGGGGGATCCGCAGGTGCATTATGGGATTCTCCAGTGTCTCGTATAGGGTTGTGCAATTTGGGGAGGGGGGGCTGGGGGGGGTCTGGGGGCGATCCCTGAGGGTTTGGGGGGGGTCAGAGGGCACCAGGGGAAAGGTGGGGGGGGCGGGGGGGGGTCCCTGAGGGTTTGGGGGGGTCAGAGGGCACCGGGGGAAAGGGGGGGGGGTCTGGGGGTGATCCCTGAGGGTTTGGGGGGGTCAGAGGGCACCAGGGGAAAGGTGGGGGGGGGCGGGGGGGGTCCCTGAGGGTTTGGGGGGGTCAGAGGGCACCGGGGGAAAGGTGGGGGGGGGCGGGGGGGGGTCCCTGAGGGTTTGGGGGGGTCAGAGAGCACCGGGGGAAAGGTGGGGGGGGGGAGGGGGGGGTGGCCCAGCTGCCTGGATCCCTTCTGAGAAAATAGGGGGGGGGGGGGAGGGGAAGAGTAAGGGGGGGGAGGGGATTCTGCGCTGGCCCCTCTAGGGGTTAAGGGTGTTGTTTTGGCTGGGAGGGGGGGTCAAAGGGCACTGGGGCAAAGGTGAGCGGCCCCAGGAGCTCTGGGGAAAGGGGGGGGGGGGCGGGGGGAGATTCTCCGCTGGCTCGTACAGGGTTGTGCTGGCAGCGGGTCTCGGCGCTGACCCCTCTGTGTGTGTCCCCCCACCCTGAGTCCAGATGTTGCAGCTGTGCGTCCCCCGCGGGGGTGGCCGGGCCCTCCTGGGGGTCCGGCTGCTGCGGGGTCCCCCCGGGACCACCCGCCCCGTCAGTTACCGGCCCATCCGCAAGGTCCTGGTGGCCAACCGGGGTGAGTGACGGCCCCCGGGGACACCCCCGCGTCCCCCTTTGTCCCCGCCATCCTCCTCCCACTGTCCCCAGAGCCCCCCCCGTGTCCCCAGGCCCCCCCCATGTCCCCTGGGTCCCCCTCTGCCCCATCCATCCCCCCCCAAGTCCCCTGGGTCCTCCTTTGCCCCCTCCATCCCCCACCCCATGTCCCCAGGCCCCCCCCATGTCCCCAGGGCCCCCCCATGTCCCCTGGGTCCCCTTCTGTCCCCTCCATCCCCCCCCATGTCCCCAGGCCCCCCCCATGTCCCCTGGGTCCCCCTCTGCCCCATCCATCCCCCCCCATGTCCCCTGGGTCCCCCTCTGCCCCCTCCATCCCCCCCCCCATGTCCCCAGGCCCCCCCCATGTCCCCAGGGCCCCCCCATGTCCCCTGGGTCCCCTTCTGTCCCCTCCATCCCCCCCCATGTCCCCAGGGCCCCCCCATGTCCCCGTGTCCCCAGGGTGTCCCCATGTCCCCAGGATGTCCCCAATGAATTGGGGTGTCCCCCTCCCAGCTGGGATATTCCCCGTGGGATGGGGTGTCCTTGGGGGTGTCCCCCTCCCAGCCACGATGTCCCCAATGAATTGGGGTGTCCCCCCCCCCTCCCCGAAGGCGAGATCGCCATCCGGGTGTTCCGGGCCTGCACGGAGCTGGGGATCCGGACGGTGGCCGTGTACTCGGAGCAGGACACGGGGCAGATGCACCGGCAGAAGGCGGACGAGGCCTATTTGGTGGGGCGGGGGCTGCCCCCCGTCCAGGCCTACCTCCACATCCCCGACATCATCCGTGTCGCCCAGGTAACGCCCCCCCTCCCCCCCCGCGGGGTGATGGGGGACATCTGGGGACACTGTGGGGGACACACACGTGCCTGGGGACCCGATGGGAGGGGGGGAATCTTTGGGGTGGGGGGTACACCGGGGGCCCTGGGATGGGGAATATCTGTGTCCGCTTATGGGGGGGGGGACAGCTGGGTATCCTGGGGTTGGGGTCACCCAGATGCTTGGGTGGGGGGCGGTCTAGGGGTGCTTGGGGTCACATGACACCACCCAGACGGCTGGGTCCTTGGGGGGGGGGGTCCTGGGGGAGGCTGTGGGTCACACAGGGACCCTGGGTATATGGGGTGGGGTCCCTGGATGCCTGGGTCTATGGGGGGGGGTCTGGGGGGGGTGCTGGGGTGGTCATGTGACACCCACCCACCCCCCTGGACCCCTGGGTTCCTTGGGGAGGCTATGGGTCGCACAGCGACCCTGGGTATATTGGGGTGGGGTCCCTGGATGTCCCCCCCCGGGTCTATATGGGGGTCTGGGGGGGTGCTGGGGTGGTCATGTGACACCTACCCACCCCCCTGGACCCCTGGGTTCCTTGGGGGGGGTCCTTGGGGAGGCCATGGGTCACACAGGGACCCTGGGTATATGGGGTGGGGTCCCTGGATGCCTGGGTCTATGGGGGGGGGGTCTGGGGGGGTGCTGGGGTGGTCATGTGACACCTACCCACCCCCCTGGACCCCTGGGTTCCTTGGGGGGGGTCCTTGGGGAGGCCATGGGTCACACAGGGACCCTGGGTATATGGGGTGGGGTCCCTGGATGCCTGGGTCTATGGGGGGGGGGTCTGGGGGGGTGCTGGGGTGGTCATGTGACACCTACCCACCCCCCTGGACCCCTGGGTTCCTTGTGGGGGGTCCTTGGGGAGGCCATGGGTCACACAGGGACCCTGGGTATATGGGGTGGGGTCCCTGGATGCCTGGGTCTATGGGTGGGGGTCTGGGGGGGTGCTGGGGTGGACATGTGACACCCACCCACCCCCCTGGACCCCTGGGTTCCTTGGGGGGGGTCATTGGGGAGGCTATAGGTCGCACAAGGACCCTGGGTATATGGGGTGGGGTCCCTGGATGCCTGGGTCTATGGGGGGGGGTTGTGGGGGTCTGGGGGGGGGTGCTGGAGTGGTCATGTGACACCCCCCAAGGACCCCCCTAAACGCCTACGTTCCCCCCCTTTCCAGGAGAATGGGGTGGATGCCATCCACCCGGGATACGGATTCCTGTCGGAGCGCGCTGACTTCGCCCAGGCCTGCCTGGACGCGGGGGTCCGGTTTGTGGGACCCCCCCCCGACGTTGTCCGCAAGATGGGGGACAAAGTGGAGGCTCGTGGCATCGCCGTCGCTGCCGGTGGGGGTTTTGGGGGGGCTGTGGGGGGAGTAGGGGCACGTTCTGGGGTTATTAGGGGGAGTTATGGGGGGGCCGTGGGGGTTGTGGGGCTATTTGGGGGGGTCGTTGGAGGCTTACGGGGGGGTTTATGGGGTTATTGGGGGGATTATGGGGTTATTGGGGGGGTTGTGGGATTATGGGGGGGTTATTGGGGGGGCTATGGGGTTGTTGGGGGGGTGACGGAGGGGGTTATGGGGTTGTTGGGGGGGCTTATGGGGTGGTTTGGGGGGGTTACGGGGCGGGCTATGGGGTTGTTGGGCGGTTACGGGAGGCTGGGGGAGGCTATGGGGTTTTTGGGGGGTTGGGGGGGCTTATGGGGTGGTTTGGGGGGGTTACGGGGGGACCTATGGGGTTGTTGGGTGGTTACAGGAGGCTGGGGGGGGCTATGGGGTTTTTTGGGGGGCCTGTGGGGTTGTTGGGGGGCTATGGGGTTGTTGAGGGGGGTTACAGGGGAGCTATGGGGTTATTGGGGGGTTATGGGAGGCTGGGGGGGTCTATGGAGTTGTTGGGGGGGGCTGTGGGGTTGTTGGGGGGCTTTGGGGTTGTTGTTGGGGTTACGGAGGGGTTATGGGGTGGTTCGGGGGGGTTATGGGGGGGATTATGGGGCGGTTGAGGAGTTAGGAGGGGGCTATGGGGCTGTTGGGGGGTTATGGGGTGGTTCGGGGGGGTTATGGGGGGGCTTATGGGGTTATTGGGGGGGTTACGGGGGGGGCTATGGGGTTATTGGGGTGATTATGTGGGTCTCTGGGTGCCAGGGGAGAGGGCTGGGGTTAAGTGGGTGTTGCGGGGGTGTTCTTGGGAGGGGTTGCCGGGGTCAGGGTGTCCCCTCACTGACGGGGGGTGTGTGTGTGTGTGTCCCCCCCCGCCCCCCCAACACCCCCAGGGGTTCCGGTGGTGCCGGGGACTCCGTCTCCGGTGTCGGCGCTGTCGGAAGCGCAGGAATTCGCCCAGCGGGTGGGATTCCCCATCATCTTCAAGGCGGCTCACGGCGGCGGGGGCCGCGGCATGAGGGTGGTCCGCTCCCCCCAGGTGCGGGGACCCCCCCACCCCCATGGGACACCCCACCCCCCCCCAATTCCATGGGACCCTCAGCCCTGGGACCCAGGCGTCTCGGAGGGGGAAATCTAAGTGGGTGGGGGGGCTCCCAGGGGTCTAGGGGGGCGTCCCAGGGGGCTGGGGTGCGATGCAGGAGTTTGGGGGGGAGCCAGGAATTTGGGGGGGGGACATCCAGGCATCTGGGGGGACCCAGGGTGGTGGTGGGGGGACCCCAGGGGTGCCTAGAGGACCCAAGTGGGTGGGCAGGGGTCTTGAAGGGACACAGGGGTTTGAAGGGGGGGATGCAAGTGGGCTGGGGGGGGTCCCACGCCATCCATGGGGACCCAGGGTGGGGGAGGGCACACCCAGGGGTCTGGGGGGGACCCCAGGGTTTTTGAAATGCAGGGGGGGTGGCACCCAGGTGTGCCCAGGGGTCTGGGAATGACCCTGGAGCCTGGGGGGGACACAGGTGGGCTGGGGGGACCCGAGTGAATGGAGAGGACCCGGGGGGAGCACCCTCAATTTGGGGGGAGGTCCCAGGGATCCAGGGGGGTCCCAGGGTTTGGGGGGGGGGGCACCCAGGTGTGCCCAGGGGACCCAGGGGTCTGGGATTGACCCTGGAGCCTGGGGGGGACCCAGGTGGGCTGGGAGGCTACCCAGGCCATCCGAAGGGACCCGAGTGGATAGGGGGAACCCGGGGGGGGGGGGGCACCCCCTGTTTTTGGGGAGGGGTCTCAGGCTCCTGGCTGTCCTCAGGAGCTGGAGGAGAGCTTCTCCCGCGCCTCCTCGGAGGCTCTGGCCGCCTTCGGCAACGGGGCCCTCTTCGTGGAGAAATTCATCGAGCGCCCGCGGCACATCGAGGTCCAGATCCTGGGTACGGCGGCGGGGGGGGGTCCTGGGGGCTTTGGGAGTGGGAAATCTGGGGCTATGGGGGAGTCCTTGGGGCTTGGGGGGGGCTGTGGGGGGTCTCTAAGGGTTTGGGGGTGTCTCTGGGGGCTTGGGAGGGGGAAATGTGGGGCTTTGGTGAGTCCTTGGGGCTTTGGGGGGGGCTGGGGGGGTCTCTAGGGGTTTGGGGGTGTCTCTGGGTGCTTGGGAGGGGGAAACATGGGGCTTTGGTGAGTCCTTGGGGCTTTGAGGGGGGGCTGGGGGCTTGGGGGGGGGTCTCTAGAGGCTTGGGAGGGGGGAAACGTGGGGCTTTGATGAGTCCTTGGGGCTTTGGGGGGGGCTGTGGGGGGTCTTTAGGGGTTTGGGGGTGTCTCTGGGGGCGTGGGAGGGGGAAACATGGGGCTTTGGTGAGTCCTTGGAGCTTTGGGGGGGGGCTGGGGGGGTCTCTAGGGGTTTGGGGGTGTCTCTGGGGGCTTGGGAGGGGGAAACATGGGGCTTTGGTGAGTCCCTGGGGCTTTGAGGGAGGGCTGGGGGCTTGGGGGGGGTCTCTAGAGGCTTGGGAGGGGGGAAACGTGGGGCTTTGATGAGTCCTTGGGGCTTTGGGGGGGGCTGTGGGGGGTCTCTAGGGGTTTGGGGGTGTCTCTGGGGGCTTGGGAGGGGGAAATGTGGGGCTTTGGTGATTCCTTGGGGCTTTGGGGGGGGCTGGGGGGGTCTCTAGGGGTTTGGGGGTGTCTCTGGGGGCTTGGGAGGGGGAAACATGGGGCTTTGGTGAGTCCCTGGGGCTTTGAGGGGGGGCTGGGGGCTTGGGGGGGGTCTCTAGGGGCTTGGGAGGGGGGAAACGTGGGGCTTTGATGAGTCCTTGGGGCTTTGGGGGGGGCTAGTGGGGGTCTTTGGGGGTTTGGGGGTGTCTCTGGGTGCTTGGGAAGGGGAAACATGAGGCTTTGTTGGGTCCTTGGGGATTTGGGGGGGGGCTGGGGGCTTGTGAGGGTCTCTGGGGGCTTGGGAGGGGGAAATGTGGGGCTTTGTTGAGTCCTTGGGGCTTTGGGGGTGGCTGGGGGGGTCTCTAGGGGCTTCTGTGGGGGTCCCTGGAGGCGTTGAGGGGGTCTCTAAGGGCTTTGGGGGGGGTTCCTGGGGGCCTTTGGGGGGTCCCTGGGGGCTTTGGGGTGTCCAGTTGGGGTGTTTGGGAGGATGGGGGAGGAGTGGGAAGTAATGGGGTGGTGGGGGGGGTGCCCGGGTCCCTCAAGGGAGGGGCCTTTGGGGTACCCAGAGGCTAGATCCCTTTTGGGGCACCCCTCTCCTGCCCCCCCCCAAGGGACCAGGGACCCCAGCCCCCCGGGTCCCTCAATGGGGGTCTTTGGGTTGCCCAGAGGCCAAATCCCTTTTGGGGCACACCTCCCCTGCCCCCCTTGCCCCCCCCTCAGAGGACCAGGGACCCCAGACCCCTGGGTCCCTTAGTGGGGGGTCGTGGGGGTGCCCAGACGCCAAATCCCTTTTGGGGCGCCCCTCCCCTGCCCCTTCTCGTCCCCCCCAAGGGGACCAGGGACCCCAGACCCCCAGGTCCCTTAGTGGGGGGTCTTTGGGGTGCCTAGTCACCTGGGTCCCTTTTGGGGGTGCCCAGGTCCCTCAGTGGGGGGTCTTTGGGGTACCCAGAGCCCAGAGCCCTTTCGGGGCACCCCTCCCCTGCCCCCCCTCGCCCCTCCAAGGGGGCCAGGGACCCCAGACCCCTGGATCCCTCAATGGGGGTCTTTGGGATGCCCTGATGCCTGGGTCCCTTTTGGGGGTGCCCAGGTCCCTCAGTGGGGGGTCTGTGAGGTACCCAGAACCCAGATCCCTTTTGGGGCACCCCTCCCCTGCCCCCCCTCACCCCTCCAAGGGGGCCGGGGACCCCAGACCCCCGGATCCCTCAATGGGGGTCTTTGGGATGCCCTGATGCCTGGGTCCCTTTTGGGGGTGCCCAGGTCCCTCAGTGGGGGGTCTTTGGGGTACCCAGAACCCAGATCCCTTTTGGGGTGCCCCTCCCCTGCCCCCCCTCATCCCCCCAAGGGGTCCGGGGACCCCAGACACCCGGGTCCCTCAATGGGGGTCGTTGGGGTACCCAGAGGCCAGATCCCTTTTGGGGGTGCCCAGGTCCCTCAGTGGGGAGTCTTTGGGGTACCCAGAGGCCAAATCCCTTTTGGGGTACCCCTCTTTTGACCCCCCCGCCCCCCCCCCCCTCTCGCCCCCCAGGGGACCAGCACGGGAACGTGGTGCATCTCTACGAGCGGGATTGCTCCATCCAGCGCCGGCACCAGAAGGTGGTGGAGATCGCTCCCGCCGCCCGCCTGTCCCCCCAGCTCCGCGCCCGCCTGGCAGGAGACGCCGTCCGCCTCGCCCAGCAGGTCTGGGAACCCCGAAATGCCGAGGGGGGGGGGAAAGGGGGGGCACCTAGGGGTTGGGGGGGGCACCCGGGAGTCTGGAGCATACAGGAGTCTGGGGAAGGGATGTGCATCCCTGCCTTGGGGGCCCTAGGGGCTGTGGGGGGGGAAACTAGGGGTTTGGGGGGGTCACAGGATTTGGGGGGGGCACTCAGGAGTTTGGAGGGGGCTGGGAGTTGGGGGGTACACCCAGAAGTTGGGGGGGGACACAGGAGTCAGGGGGAGACCCGGGAGGCTGGCAAAGGGATGTGCATCCATCCCTTGGGGGACCTAGGGGCTGGGGGGGAGGGAACTAGGGGTTTGGGGGGGTCCCAGGATTTGGGGGGGGGGGCACTCAGGAGTTTGGAGGGGGCTGGGAGTTGGGGGGGACACCCAGGAGTTGGGGGGGGGACCCAGGAGTCAGGGGGAGATCCAGGAGTCTGGGAAAGGGATGTGCATCCATCCCTTGGGGGCCCTAGGAGCTGCGGGGGGGGAAACTAGGGGTTTGGGGGGGTCACAGGATTTGGGGGGGGGCACTCAGGAGTTTGTGGGGGCTGGGAGTTGGGGGGGGGACACCCAGGAGTTGGGGGGGGACCCAGGAGTCAGGGGGAGACCCGGGAGGCTGGCAAAGGGATGTGCATCCATCCCTTGGGGGCCCTAGGGGCTGGGGGGGGGGGGAACCAGGGGTTTGGGGGAGACCCAGGATTTGGGGGGGGGGGCTGGGAGTTGGGGGGCGACCCAGGAGTTGGGGGGGGACACCCAGGAGTTACTGGGTGGGGGACCCCCAGGAGTTTGGGAGGGAACCTAGGTACTGGAGTGGGGGGAACCCAGGGGTCTCTGGGGGACCTAGGATTTGGGGGGGCACTCAAGAGTTTGGGGGAGGGCTAGGAGGTGGGGAGGGGGACCCAGGATTTCAGGGTGGGGGTCCCAAACATTTTAGGGGGGGGCACATCGGAGTCTGGTCTGGTCATGGCCCCCCCAGGGCGATTCAAGCCACCACTTGGGAGGGGGCTACCTGGATATTTAAGGGGATCCCGGCATCCACGGGAACCCGGGGATATTTGGGGGCGGTGGGTGTTTTGGGGGGTGGGGCGCCCCCCCACTGAAGTGACAATGTTTTTGTTTGGGGGGGGGTCACAGGTGGGCTACGAGAACGCGGGGACGGTGGAGTTCTTGGTGGACCAGAGCGGGAGTTACTACTTCATCGAGGTCAACTCCCGGCTGCAGGTGGAGCACACGGTCACCGAGGAGATCACGGAGTGAGTATCCCCCCCCCCGGATGTCTGGGACACCCCCCGGGATGTCTGGGACCCCCCCCCAGGACGCCTGGGACCCCCTCTGAGAAGCCTGGATCCCTGGGGTGGGGGGTTGCAGGATGGTTCTGGGTCCCTGGAGGGATGCAGGATGTGGGATGAGCGATGCTCAGCACCCCCTCGGGTACCTGGGACCCCCCCCGGGTACCCATGACCCCCCCAGGTGCCTGTGACCCCCCCCCAGGACACCTGGGACCCCCCCCCCAGATACCTGGATCCCTGGGGTAGGGGTTGCAGGATGGTTCTGGGTCCCTGGAGGGATGCAGGATGTGGGATGAGCGATGCTCAGCACCCCCTCAGGTACCTGGGACCCCCCCCGGGTACCCATGACCCCCCCAGGTGCCTGTGACCCCCCCCAGGACACCTGGGACCACCCCCCCAGATGCCTGGATCCCTGGGGTAGGGGTTGCAGGATGGTTCTGGGCCCCTGAAGGGATGCAGGATGCTCTGCCCCCCCCGGTAACCTGTGCCCCCCCAGGTACCTGTGACCCCCCCCCAGGTCACCTGGGAGCCCCCCAGATTCCTGGGACCCCTCCAGGACACCTGGGAACCCCCCAGATTCCTGGGACCCCTCCAGGACACCTGGGACCACCCCCTAGATGCCTGGATCCCTGGGGTGGGGGGTTGCAGGATGGTTCTGGGTCCCTGGAGGGATGCAGGATGAGGGATGCTCTGCCCCCCCCGGGTACCCGTGACCCCCCCCAGGTACCTGTGACCCCCCCCAGGTGCCTGTGACCCCCCCCCCAGATGCCTGGATTCCTGGGGTGGGGGATTGCAGGATGGTTCTGGGTCCCTGGAGGGATGCAGGATGCGAGATGAGGGATGCTCTGCCCCCCCTCTTGGGTACCTGTGCCCCCTCCCCGGGTACCAGGGCCCCCCCGTGACCCCCGCTCAGCGTGGACCTGGTCCACGCGCAGTTGCAGGTGGCGGCGGGCCGGTCGCTGCCGGAGCTGGGGCTGCTCCAGGAGAACATCCGGGTGAACGGCTGCGCCATCCAGTGCCGCGTCACCACCGAGGACCCCGCCCGCGGCTTCCAGCCCGACACCGGACGCATCGAGGTGCCCCCGCGGGACCCCCCCTCCCTAACCCCATGGGACCCCCCCACCCCTGTGGGACCCCCCACTTTAGACCTCACCCGACCATAGGACCCGGCATTGCCATCCCCTTGAGACTCCCATGGGACCCCCCTTGGCATCCCCATGGGACCCCCCCGATGGGCCCCACTGCATGGACCCCCCCATGGACCCCCCCAGCACCCCCCTTGGGGCCCCCACCATAGGACCCTGCCTTGGGCCTCCCCTTGAACTCCTGTGGGACCCCCCTTGGCATCCCCATGGGACCCCCCCTGCCATGGGACCCCCCCCATGGGACCCCCCCGATGGGCCCCACTGCATGGACCCCCCCAGTTGGCACCCCCGGGACCCCCTTGGGACCCTCCCTTATGATCCTGCCCTAGGACCCCTCCCATTAGACCCCCATATGGAGTCCAGGGGTGCCCATAGGAGGCTCTATAGGGGCTCCACAGGACCCTATAGGGCCCGTAGATGCCTATAGAGCTATCTATAGGGTTTGGGGGTGCCCATAGGAGGCCCTATAGGGGCTCTGTGGGACCCTATAGCGCCTGGAAGTGCCTGTAGAGCTATCTGTAGGGCCTGGGGGTCCCCACAGGAGGCCCTATGGGGGCCCTATAGGGCCTGTGAGTGCCTGTAAAGCTATCTATAGGGTCTGGGGGTCCCCACAGGAGGCCCTATGGGGGCCCTATAGGGCCTATGAGTGCCTGTAGAGCTATCTATAGGGTGTGGGGGTGCCCATAGGAGGCCCTATAGGGGCTCCACAGGACCCTATAGGGCCTGGAAGTGCCTACAGAGCTATCTATAGGGTCTGGGGGTGCCCACAGGAGGCCCTATAGGGGCCCCACAGGACCCTATAGGACCTACAGGTGCCTATAGGGCCATCTCTAGGGTGCGGGCATACCTGTATGAGGCTCTATAGGGGCTCTGTGGGGTGGGTGGGTGCCTGTAGGAGACCCTGTGGGGCAGAGGGGTGTCCATAGGCAGCCCTATAGGCTCTCCACCAGACTCTATAGGGCCTGTGGGTGTCTATAGGGTCATCTCTAGGGTGCAGGGGTACCTGTATGAGGCTCTATAGGGGCCCTGTGGGGTGGGTGGGTGCCTGTAGGAGACCCTGTGGGGCAGGGGGGGTTGCCATAGGCGGCCCTATAGGCTCTCCACCGGACCCTATAGGACCCCTGGGCTCCTATAGGGTCGTCTATAGGGTACGGGGGTGCCGGCAGGTGTTCCGGAGCGGCGAAGGGATGGGGATCCGCCTGGATGGCGCCTCGGCTTTCCAGGGGGCCCTGATCTCCCCCCACTATGACTCGCTGCTGGTGAAGGTGGTGGCCCACGGCCCCGACCAGCCGGCCGCCGCCGCCAAGATGAGCCGGGCCCTGGCCGAGTTCCGCATCCGGGGGGTCAAGGTGGGGCACGGGAGGTGGGGGCGCAAGGGGGTGTGGGGGGGCAGATGCATGAGGGGGGTGTTGGGGGCCTCTTGGGTGACGTATGAGGGGGTGGGGGATGCACTGGGGGGAGTTGGGTGGGGATCGGGGGGGATGGGAGAGCTCTTGTGCGATGCAGGGGGGCGTTGGGGGGCTCTTGTGCGATGCAGGGGGGCGTTGGGGGGCTCTTGTGCGATGCAGGGGGGTGTTGGGGGGCTCTTGTGCGATGCAGGGGGCGTGGGGGGGTTGTGCAACGGTACGGGGAGGCTGGTGTGATGCACCCGGAGGGGTGGGGGGGGGGCCCTCGTGTGATGCACAGGGGGGGTGGGGGGGTTGTGCAACGGTACGGGGGGGCTGGTGTGATGCACCAGGAGGTGTGTGGGGGGGGTCCTCGTGCTCCGCACAGGGGCGTTGGGGGGGTCTTGGGTGACGTACAAGGGGGTGGGGGATGCACTGGGGGGGTTGGAGGGGGGTTGGGGGGGATGGGAGGGCTCTTGTGCGATGCAGGGGGCGTTGGGGGTTGTGCAACGGTATGGGGGGGCCCTCGTGTGATGCACCAGAGGTGTGGGGGGGGCCGTTGTGCAATGCACAGGGGTGTTGGGGGGCTCTTGGGTGACGTAGGAGGGGGTGGGGGATGCACTGGGGGGGTCGGGGGGGATGGGAGGGCTCTTGTGCGATGCAGGGGGGTGTTGGGGGGCTCTTGTGCGATGCAGGGGGCGTTGGGTGTTGTGCAACGGTACAGGGGGGCTGGTGTGATGCACCAGGAGGTGCTGGGGGGGTCCTCGTGCGACGCACAGGGGCGTTGGGGGGGTCTTGGGTGACGTACGAGGGGGTGGGGGATGCACTGGGGGGGTTGGGTGGGGATCGGGGGGGACGGGAGGGCTCTTGTGCGATGCAGGGGGCGTTGGGGGTTGTGCAACGGTATGGGGGGGCTGGTGTGAGGCACCAGAGGTGGTGGGGGGGGCCGTTGTGCAATGCACAGGGGTGTTGGGGGGCTCTTGGGTGACGTACGAGGGGGTGGGGGATGCACTGGGGGAGTTGGGTGGGGGTCGGGGGGGACGGGAGGGCTCTTGTGCGATGCAGGGGGGCGTTGGGGGGCTCTTGTGCGATGCAGGGGGCGTTGGGGGTTGTGCAACGGTATGGGGGGGCTGGTGTGATGCACCAGGAGGTGCTGGGGGGGTCCTCGTGCTCCGCACAGGGGCGTTGGGGGCCTCTTGGGTGACGTACGAGGGGGTGGGGGATGCACTGGGAGGGTTGGGTGGGGGTCGGGGGGGATGGGAGGGCTCTTGTGCAATGCACGGGGGCGTTGGGGGGGTCTTGTGTGATGCAGGGGGCCCTCGTGCGATGCAGGGGGGCGTTGGGGGGGTCTTGTGCGACGCACAGGGGGGTGGAGGGGGTGGGTGATGATGCCCGGGCCCTCGTGCGTCGCACGCTGACGGACGCGTTTCGTGCAGACGAACATCCCGTTCCTGCAAAACGTCCTGGCCCACCCCCAGTTTTTGGGGGGCGCTGCCGACACCCAGTTCATCGACGAGAACCCCGAACTCTTCCACCTTCGCCCCGGCCAGAATCGGGCACAAAAATTGCTTCACTACCTAGGTAGGTTGAGGAGGGGGGGTTGGGGAGGGGGTCTAAGGGGTCCCTGAGGGTCCTTGGGGGCACTTGGGGAGGGCTCTGGGGGTCCCTGGAGATTCTAAGGGGGCTGTAAGGGAGCAGGAGGGTCATGGGGGGCTCTGGGAGAGAACTGTGGGGGTTCTAAAGGGGCTGGGGGGGGTCTAAGGGGTCCCTGAGGGTCCTTGGGGGCACTTGGGGAGGGCTCTGGGGGTCCCTGGGGATTCTAAGGGGGCTGTAAGGGAGCAGGAGGGTCATGGGGGGCTCTGGGGGAGAACTGTGGGGGTTCTAAAGGGGCTGGAGGGGGGCTTGGGGGCCTAAAGGGGTCCCTGAGGGTCCTTGGGGGGCTCTGGGTGGGGACTGTGGGGGTTCTAAGGGGGCTGGGGGGCCTGAGGGGTCCCTGAGGGTCCTTGGGGGCACTTGGGGAGGGCTATGCGTCTCCAGGGGCTCTAAGGGGGTCTCTGGGGGGGTGGAATGGGGTCATGGGGGTCTCTGGGGGCTGTAAGAGGGTCGGGTGGGGTCACTGGGGGCTTGAGAAGGGGTCTGGGAGGTGTTTTGAAGGATCCTTGATGGGTCTGGGGGCTCTAAGGGATCTTGGGGGTCTCTGGGGGCTGTAAGAGGGTCTGAGGGGGGGTCACTGGGGGCTTGAGGGGATCTGGGAGGGGTCTTGAAGGACCCTTCGTGGGTCTGGGGGCTCTAAGGGGTGTTGGGGGTCCCTTGGGGCTGTAAGGGGGTCTGGGGGGGGTCACTGGGGGCTTGAGGGGGGGTCTGGGAGGGGTCTTGAAGGATCCTTGGTGGGTCTGGGGGCTCTAGGGGGTCTTGGGGGTCTCTGGGGGCTGTAAGAGGGTCTGGGGGGGTCATTGGGGGCTTGAGGAGGGGTCTGGGAGGTGTCTTGAAGGACCCTTGGTGGGTCTGGGGGCTCTAAGGGGTCTTGGGGGTCTCTGGGGGCTGTAAGAGGGTCTGGGGGGGGTCACTGGGGGCTTGAGGTGGGGTCTGGGAGGGGTCTTGAAGGACCCTTGATGGGTCTGGGGGCTCTAAGGGGTCTTGGGGGTCCCTGGGGGCTGTAAGGGGGTCTGGGCGGGTCACTGGGGGCTTGAGGGGGGGGTCTGGGAGGGGTCTTGAAGGACCCTTGATGGGTCTGGGGGCTCTAAGGGGTCTTGGGGGTCCCTGGGGGCTGTAAGGGGGTCTGGGGGGACTTTGAGGTCCTGAGGGGGGGGTCCCTGGGCTGACCGTGTGCCCCCCCCGCCAGGTCACGTGATGGTGAACGGTCCCAGCACCCCCCTCCCGGTCAAGGCGAAGGCGGCGCTGGTGGAGCCCAACCCCCCCCCGGTGCCCATGGGTGAGCGGGGGAGGGGCAGGACGTGGCACGTATGTGGCGCGTGTCCTTGGCGTGTGTCCTTGGCGTGTCCTTGGCGTGCGCGCGGTGTGTTGTAGCACGGCCTTGGCGTGCGCGCGGCGTGCCGTAGCGTGCGCTTGGCGTGTGCGTGGCGCGCCGCAGCGTGTTCGTGGCGTATGTGCTTGGCGTGTACTTGGCGTGCGTACAGCGTTCTCTGGCACGTGCTTGGCATGTTCATGGCACGCGCACGGTGCGCCGCTGCGTGTGCGTGACGCGTGTGCTTGGCGTGTGCGTGCTGTGCTATGGCACGTGCTTGACATGCGCGCAGCGTGCTGAATCATGTCCGGGGCATGTTCTTGGCGTGTGCACGGTGGGCAGTAGCACGTGTGCGTATGGCATGTGTTTGACATGTGCAGGGTGTTCTGTGGCATGTGCTTGGCATGTGCAGAGTCTGCCATAGCGTGTGCATGTGTGGCACGTGTGCTTGGCATGTTCATTGTATGCTGAGGTGTGTGCTTGGCATGTGCACAGCGTGCTGAATCATGTGCGTGGCACGTGTGCTTGGCGTGTGCGTGGTGTATAATAGCTTTTGTATGTATGTTACATGTACTGGGCGTGTTATAGCCTGTGTATGTCACGTGTGCTTGGTATGTGCAAGGTATGCTGTAGCATGTGCCTAACATGTGCTTGGCGTGTGCCTGGTGTGCCATAACGTGTGTGTATGGCACGTGCTTGGTATGTGCACGGCGTCCTGTGGCGTGTTCTTGGCATGTGCCTGGCATGTGCTTAGCGTGCCAAATCACGTGCATGGCATGTGCTTGGTGTGCCATAGCCTGTGCGTATGGCACGTGCTTGGTATGTGCACGGTGTTCCGTGGCATGTTCTTGACATGTGCTTGGCATGTGCATGGCATGTGCATAGTGTGCCACAGCATGTGTGTATGGCACGTGCTTGGTATGTGCACGGCGTTCCATGGCGTGTTCTTGGCATGTGCTCAGCGTGCCGAATCACATGCGTGGCATGTGCTTGGCGTGTGCCATAGCGTGTGTGTACGGCACGTGCTTGGTATGTGCACGGCGGTCCGTGACGTGTTCTTGGCATGTGCTTGGTGTGCCATAGCGTGTGTACGGCACGTGCTTGGTATGTGCACGGCGTTCCGTGACATGTTCTTGGCATGTGCTTGGCGTGTGCCTGGTGTGCCATAGCCTGTGCGTATGGCACGTGCTTGGTATGTGCACGGCGTTCTGTGGCGTGTTCTTGGCATGTGCCTGGCGTGTGCTTGGCGTGCGCCATAGCGCGTGTGTGTCTGGCACGTGCTCGGCGTGCGCACGCCGGGCTGTAGCGTGTCCGTAGCGTGGGCTTAACGTGTCCACGGCGGACACGCTGTGACGCCCGCCCCCTCCCCTTCCCGTGCCAGGGCCTCCCCCCGCGGGGCTGCGGGCGGTGCTGGAGCGGGAGGGCCCGGTGGGCTTCGCCCGGGCGCTGCGGGGGCACCGGGGGCTGCTGCTGACCGACACCACCTTCCGCGACGCCCACCAGTCCCTGCTCGCCACCCGCGTCCGCACCCGCGACCTGGCCCGCGTCGCCCCCTTCGTCGCCCACTCCCTCAGCCCCCTCTGCAGCATGGAGACTTGGGGAGGTGAGGGGGGGCGGGGCCTGCGGGGGAGGGCGGGGCTTGCGAGGGGGGCGGGGCCTGCGGGGGGCGCTGGGGGATGCTGGACTTGCCTGGGTGGAGCCTAAGGGGCGGGGCTTCGGTGTGGGGGCGTGGCACAAGGGGGCGGAGCCTCGGGGTTGGCCACCCAGGGACTGGGATGGTCAAGGCTCCTCTTGAATCCCCCCCCAGGAGGCGGGGCTTGGTCGAGAGGGGGCGTGGTCTAGGAGGGCGGGGATTGGTGGCCGTAGGAGTGGTGCTTGGGGGGAGTGGGCGTGGCTTCACCGAGGGGGCGGGGTCTCGGTGGGGTGGCTCACCCAGGTGGGTGGGGCTACGCTGAAGGGGTGGGGCTTTGAGGGGGCGGGGACTTCGCTGGAGTGGGCCTTACAGGCAGCACGGGGGGTGGGGCCTCGTGGGGGGTGGAGCCTAATGGGGAGTAGCCTAGGAGGGAGGAGCCTCGGAGGAGGGGCCTCGGGGGGCAGGGCTGGGCTCATCCACACAGGGGGTGTGGCTTGAGGAGGCGGGGCCTTACATGGTCCCTCCCAGGGGGCGGGGCTAGGCTGGGGCCTACCCAGGTGTGGCTTCACCAGGGGAAAGGGGCTTCATTGGTGCACAGCGTATGGGGGCGGAGCTTCACGGAGGGGCGGGGCTTTGTTGGATGGGAGGGGCTTCACGGGGCGGGGTCTCATCGGGGCGGGGCTTCACGGGGGCGGAGTTTGCATGGAGAGAACCGAGCACCCGGGCGGGGGGGGGGGGTGTGCGTGGGAAGGGAGGGGGTGAAGGAGGGTTGGTGGGGGGGCGGAGGGGGCGTGGCTTGCACGCGGAGGGGGCGTGGCTTGCACGCGGGTTTCTCCGTCAGGCGCCACCTTCGACGTGGCCATGCGGTTCCTGCACGAGTGCCCCTGGGAGCGGCTGCGGGAGCTGCGGCGCCTGGTCCCCAACGTCCCCTTCCAGATGCTGCTGCGCGGGGCCAACGCCGTCGGCTACACCAACTACCCCGACAACGTGGTCTACCGGTGGGGGGCGCGGGGGGGGCGGGGACACAGGGGTTGGGGGCGTCGGGGGGCGTCGGGGGGGCGTGGAGGGATACGGAGGCCGGGGGACGCGGAGGGATGAGGAGATTGGGGGGGACGTGGGGACATGGGGACGTGGGGGGGTGGCATGGGGACATTGGAGGGGGGTGTGGGGACATGGGGACATTTGGGGGGGGATGGGGGGACATGGGGGGGTGTGGGGGGGGGCATGGGGACATTGGAGGGGGGTGTGGGGACATGGGGACATTTGGGGGGGGATGGGGGGACATGGGGGGGTGTGTGGGGGCATGGGGACATTGGAGGGGGGTGTGGGGACATGGGATGTGGAGAATGGAGGGGACTTGGGGACATGTGGGGACATTGGGGGGACATGGAGGGGTATGGGAACATGGGGGGACGGGGAGGGATGGGGGACATGGGGATATTGGAGGGGGGTGTGGGGACATGGGACATGGAGAATGGAGGGGACTTGGGGACATTGGGGGGACATGGAGGGATATGGGGACATTGGGGGGACGTGGAGGGATGAGGGGACATGTGGGGACATTGGGGGTTATTGGGACATGGGGGGGACGGGGAGGGATGAGGGGACATGGGGGGGATGTGGGACATGGGGACATTGGAGGGGGGTGTGGGAACATGGGACATGGAGAATGGAGGGGACTTGGGGACATGTGGGGACATGGAGGGGACATGGAGGGATATGGGGACATTGGGGGGACGTGGAGGGATAAGGGGACATGGAGAATGGAGAAGACTTGGGGACATGTGAGGACATGGAGGGGACATGGAGGGATGAGGGGACATTGGGGGGATGTGGGGACATGGAGAGAGGAGGGGACATGGGGGGTGTGGGGACACGGGACATGGAGAATGGAGGGGACTTGGGGACATGTGGGGACATTGGGGGGACGTGGAGGGATGAGGGGACATGTGGGGACATTGGGGGTTATGGGGACATGGGGGGGATGCGGAGGGATGAGGGGACATGGGTGGGGATGTGGGGACATGGGGGAGGCAGAGGGATATGGGGACTGGGGTGACATGGAAGGATGGGGGGACATGGGGACGTACGGGGACATTGTGGGGGATGAGGGTTATGGGGATATGGAGGGGACATGGAGGGATGAGGGAACATGAGGATCTCGGGGGGACATGGGGACATGGAGGGATATGGGGACACGGAGGGGACATGGAGGGGTGGGGGGACAGAGAACACGAAGGACATGGGGGAGACATGGTGGGTCAGGAGAACTCATGGAGGGTTGAGGAGACACCGTGGGGGGACATGAGAGGACGTGGGATGGGTCATTAGGGGACACGGGGACCCCCCACGCTCCCCCTAAACCCCCCTCCGCCCCCCCTCCCCAGCTTCTGTGAGGTGGCGGTGGCCAACGGGATGGACATCTTCCGCGTCTTCGACGCTCTCAACTACCTCCCCAACCTGGTGCTGGGGGTGGAGGCGGCCGGGCGGGCGGGGGCGGTGGTGGAGGCCGCCCTCTCCTACACGGGGGACGTGGCCGACCCCTCGCGCACCAAGTACAGCCTCGACTACTACCTGGGCTTGGCCCGTGAGCTGGTGGCCGCCGGTACCCACGTCCTCTGCATCAAGGTTTGGGGGCTGGGGGGGGGGGGGTCGGGGGTGTTGGGAGAATGAAAGGGGGGGGGATTTGAGGGATAGGAGGGGGTTTGGGGGGTCTGGGAGTGGTGGAAGGGGGGTTTGGGGGAGTTTTGGGGGTCTGGGAGGGGGTGTTTGGGGGGTGGGAGGGGGTTTGGGGGGTCTGGGAGTGGTGGAAGGGGGGTTTGGGGGAGTTTTGGGGGTCTGGGAGGGAGGGTTTGGGGGGTCTGGGAGGGGGTATGTGAGGGATGGGAGGGAGGTTTGAGGGATGGGAGGGGAGTTTGGGGGATCTTAGGTGGATGGGAAGGGGGATTTGGGGGATGAGAAGGAGGTTTGGGGGGTCTGGGAGGGGGTATTTGTGGGATGGGAGATGGGTTTGGGGGGTCTTGGGGGTGTGAGAGGAGGTATTTGGGGGATGAGAGGGGGGTTTGGGGGGTCTTAGGGGTGTGGGGGATATGGAGGATGGGAGGTGGGTTTGAGGGGTCTTGGGGATTTGGGGAGGGGGATGAGATGGGAGGATTCCAGTGGGGTGTTGGGATGGGGAACTGTTGGGGGCTGGGAGGTGGATTTGGGGGTCCCCTACTCCCCCAAGACACAGTGGGGCAACTGTTAGCGGGGAGATAGACTGGGAGTGGGGTGTCCCCATGACCCCTATGTCCCCCTCCCCCCTCCCCCCCCCAGGACATGGCGGGGCTGCTGACGCCGGCGGCCGCCCGGTTGCTGGTGGGGGCCCTGCGGGAGCAGTTCCCCGAGGTACCGCTGCACGTCCACACCCACGACACCGCCGGGGCCGCCGTCGCCTCCATGCTGGCGGCCGCCGACGCAGGCGCCGATGTGGTGGACGTGGCCGTGGATGCCATGGCCGGCATGACCTCTCAACCCAGCATGGGCGCCTTGGTGGCCTCCGCCCGTGGGACACCCCTGGACACAGGTACGGGCGTCCCCCTCCCCGGGGAGGTGCCGCCGTGGGCTTGGAAGAGGTGACGTGGTCAGGGAGGTGGTGACGTGGTTATGGAGGTGGCATCATGGTCCGGGAGGTGGTGACGTGGTTATGGAGGTGGCACCATGGTCAGGGAGGTGGTGACATGGTCACAGAGGTGGCATCATGGTCCGGGAGGTGGTGACGTGGTTATGGAGGTGGCACCATGGTCAGGGAGGTGGTGACATGGTCACGGAGGTGGCATCATGGTCCGGGAGGTGGTGACGTGGTTATGGAGGTGGCATCATGGTCAGGGAGGTGGTGACTTGGTTATGGAGGTGCTACCATTGTCATGGAGATGGTGACGTGGTCGTGGAGGTGCCACCACGGTCAGGAGGTGGTGACATGGTCATGGTGGTGACACCACGGCCAGAGAGGTGGTGATGTGGTCAGGGAGGTGGCACCATGGTCAAGGGAAGTGGTGATGTGGTTATGGAGGTGCCACCATTGTCATGGAGATGGTGATGTGGTCATGGAGGTGCCACCACGGTCAGGAGGTGGTGGCATGATCATGGTGGTGACACCACGGCCAGAGAGGTGGTGATGTGGTCAGGGAGGTGGCACCATGGTCAGGGAGGTGGTGACATTGTCATGGAGGTGGCACCATGGTCGTGGAGGTGGTGACGTGGTCACGGAGGTGCCACCATGGTCAGGGATGAGATGACATGGTCATCGAGGTGCCACCATGGTCAGGGAGGTGGTGACGTGGTCACAGAGGTGCCACCATGGTTATGGAGGTGCCACCATGGTCATGGACAAGGTGACGTGGTTGTAGAGGTGCCACCATGATCACAGCAATGGTACCACGGTCATGGAGGTGCCACCATGGCCGTGGTGATGGACCCATGGCCATGGTGATGCCACCTCAATCATGACATCACTTTTCAATCCCTGGTGTCCCTCAACCTCCAACAGCCCCCAAACCCACGGCCACCCCTCACCGCAGCATCCCCATGGGGGTCCCCCATCCATGGCTGCCCCCCACCCACGCTCCCCCGCTTCTCCCCCCCGTAGGCATCGCGCTGGAGCGGGTGTTCGAGTACAGCGAGTACTGGGAGGCGGCGCGTGCGCTCTACGCCGCCTTCGACTGCACGGCCACCATGAAGTCGGGCAACGCCGACGTCTACGAGAACGAGATCCCGGGGGGACAATACACCAACCTCCACTTCCAGGCCCACGCCATGGGGCTGGGCCACAAGTTCAAGGAGGTCAAGAAAGCCTACGCCGAGGCCAACAAGATCCTTGGGGACCTCATTAAGGTGGGGGTGGGGCTGGGAGAGGTTGGGGGTGGTCTCCATGAGGTTGGCTCCATGGGGTTGGGGTGGGGTCCTTGGGGTTGGGTGGTCTTCATGGGGTGGGAGTCTCCATGGGGTGGGTGGTCTCCATGGGGTGGTCTCCATAGGGTGGTGTTGATGGACATGGTGTCTGTGGGATGAATGGTCTTCTTGGGGTTGGGTGGTCTCCATGGGTTGGGTGCTCCATGGGTTGGGTGCTCTCCATGGGTTGGGTGCTCCATGGGTTGGGTGCTCTCCATGGGTTGGTGCTCTCCATGGTTTGGGTGCTCCACGGCTTGGGTGCTCCATGGATTGGATACACCATGGGTTGGGTGCTCCATAGATTGGGTGCTCTCCATGGGTTGGGTGCTCCATGGGTTGGTGCTCTCCATGGCTTGGGTGCTCCGTGGGTTGGGTGCTCTCCGTGGGTTGGGTGCTCTCCATGGATTGGATGCTCTCCATGGCTTGGGTGCTCTCCATGAGTTGGGTGCTCCATGGGTTGGTGCTCTCCACGAGTTGGGTGCTCCATGGGTTGGGTGCTCTCCATGGCTTGGGTGCTCCATGGGTTGGGTGCTCTCCACGAGTTGGGTGCTCCGTGGGTTGGGTGCTCTCCGTGGGTTGGGTGCTCTCCATGGATTGGATGCTCTCCATGGCTTGGGTGCTCTCCACGAGTTGGGTGCTCCATGGGTTGGGTGCTCTCCATGGGTTGGGTGCTCCATGGCTTGAGTGCTCTCTCTGGATTGGGTGCTCCATGGGTTGGGTGCTCTCTCTGGCTTGGGTACTCCATGGTTTGGGTGCTCTCCATGGTTTGGGTGCTCTCCATGGCTTGGGTGCTCCATGGGTTGGTGCTCTCCACGAGTTGGGTGCTCCATGGCTTGGGTGCTCTCCATGGCTTGGGTGCTCCATGGGTTGGTGCTCTCCGCGAGTTGGGTGCTCCGTGGGTTGGGTGCTCTCCATGGGTTGGGTGCTCTCCATGGATTGGATGCTCTCCATGGCTTGGGTGCTCCATGGGTTGGGTGCTCTCCATGGCTTGGGTGCTCCATGGGTTGGGTGCTCTCCATGGATTGGGTGCTCTCCATGGATTGGGTGCTCCGTGGCTTGGGTGCTCCCCATGGGTTGGGTGCTCTCTCTGGCTTGGGTGCTCCGTGGCTTGGGTGCTCTCCATGGGACATGACCCCTCTGGGAGAAGCTGCTCCCCAATCCCTCGTACGGAATCCCACTGGGAGCAGCAGGGAGGGGTGACGCCAGGAGGTGACGCCCACGGGGTGACGCCGCCGGGTGCTGCCGGGCGCAGGTGACGCCGTCCTCGAAGGTGGTGGGGGACCTGGCGCAGTTCATGGTGCAGAACGGGCTGTCGCGGGACGAGGTGGAGGCGCGGGCCGACGAGCTCTCCTTCCCCCTCTCCGTCGTGGAGTTCCTCCAGGGCCACATCGGAACCCCCCCGGGGGGCTTCCCCGAGCCCTTCCGCTCCCGGGTGAGTGGGGGGCACTGGAAAGGGACTGGGGGGCACTGGGAAGGGACTGGGAGGCACTGGAAAGGGACTAGGGACCAGTGGGAGGCACTGGGAGGGAGTGGGAGGGGACTGGAGGACACTGGGAGGGGAGTGGGGGGCACCGGGAGCAGAGTGGGAGGCAGTGGGAGGGGACTGGTGGGTACTGGGAGGGAAATGAGGGTACTGGGAGGCACTGGGTGGGGACTGGGAAGGCACTGGAATGGAACTGGGAGCCGCTGGGTGGGAGCTAGGGGCCACGGGAGGGAGCTGGGGGGCACTGGGAGGCCCTGGGAGGCTCTGGAGGGGGCTGGTAGGGTTTACTGGAGGCTGTTGCCATGGCAACGGTGACTGGCGAGGGTCCCAGTGCTGGCAGCCTGGCAGCGGCCCCTAGCAACGAATCCCCACACCACCAGTCCCTAGCAACGGATCCCAGTATCGGTTGCCACGGCACCTGCCCTAGCAATGGGTCCCTGTGCTCGTTGCCATAGCACCCGACTGTAACATCCGGTCGCTGTCCCAGTTGCCATGGCACCCAACTCTAGCAATAGGTCCCAGGCGTGGTTGCCATGGCATCTGACCCTAACAACAGGTCCCACTACCAGTTGCCATGGAACCAGCCTCTCACCACGGGTCCCTGTGCTCATTGCCATGGCATCCGACCCTAGCAACAAGGTCCCAGCACTGGTCACCATGGCCCTCACCCCTAGCAACAGCTCCTAATACCCGTTACCATGGCAGCAGGCCCAGGGCAAGATGCCCCATCCCCTACCACCACCTCCATCCCTATTTCCCGTGGCACCCAACCACCGGTTGCCATGCCAACACCCTCCATCCTCCTCCCAGGTACTGAAGGATTTGCCCCGCGTCGAGGGGCGTCCGGGGGCTTCCCTCCCGGCCCTGGATTTCGAGGCGCTGGGGCAGGAGCTGGGGGCGCGGCACGGGGTCCCCCCAAGCCCCGAGGACCTGCTCTCGGCCGCTCTGTACCCCAAAGTCTACGACGAATTCCGCACCTTCACCTCCACCTTCGGCCCCGTCTCCTGCCTGGGTACCCGCCTCTTCCTCGAGGGCCCCACCATCGCCGAGGAGTTTGAGGTGGGGAGGGACTGGAGGGCACTGGAGGGCACTGGGACGGGACTGGAGACACTGGGAATGCACTGGGAGGGGACTGGAGGGCACTGGGACGGGACTGGAGACACTCGGAATGCACTGGGAGGGGACTGAAGGCACTGGCAGGGGACCGCAGGGTGACTGAAAGGGGAAGTGGCAGGCACTGGGAGGGTACTGGGGGGCACTGGGAGGGGACCACAGGGTGACTGGGAGGGGAAGTGGCGGGCACTGAGGGGACTGGAGGGCATTGGGAGGGGACTGGAGGCACTGGGAGGGGACTGAGAGGGGACTGCGGGGTGACTGGGAGGGGAAGTGGGGGGCACTGAGGGGACTGGGGTGCACTGGGAGGGGACTGGGAGGGGACTGAGAAGGGACTGCGAGGTGACTGGGAGGGGAAGTGGGGGGCACTGAGGGGACTGGGTGCACTGGGAGGGGACTGGAGACATTGGGAATGCACTGGGAGAGGACTGGAGGCACTGGGAAGAGTCTGGGAGAGGAAATGGGGGGTACTGGGAGGGGAGTGGGAGCCACTGGGAGGGAACTGGGGGCCCCTGGGAGGGAACTGGGGACACTGGAAGGGGAGTGGGGGTACTGGAAGGAAATGGGGACGCTGGGAGGGTAGTGGGAGGCACTGGGGGGGAACTGAGGGCCACTGGGAGGGAACTGGGGACACTGGGAGGGCGTGGGAGGGGAAGTGGGGGGCACTGAGGGGACTGGAGGCACTGGGAATGCACTGGGAGTGAACTGGGAGGCACTGGGAGTGCACACCCTCGTGCCCACCCAGCACCCCTTGCACGCTCCTGGTGCCCCTTGCGCACCCCTTGCACACCCCTGGCTCCCCTCCCACCCCCAGCACCACTCCCACGCCCCCAGAACCCCCCGGCACCCCCTTGCACACCCGCCCCCTTGCCCGCTCATCCCCTTGCACGCCCGCCCCCTTGCACGCCCACCCCCTTGCACGCGCAGGTGGAGCTGGAGCGGGGGAAGACGCTGCACATCAAGGCGCTGGCGCTAGGGGACCTGAACGCCGCGGGGCAGAGGGAGGTGTTCTTCGAGCTCAACGGGCAGCTGCGCTCCATCCTCGTGCGGGACACCCAGGCCATGAAGGTGGGGTCCGGGGGGGGGCGTGGGGGGGGCACAGAAAGGGTCTGGGGGGGGATTGGGGGAGTATGGGAGGGAGACGGAGGGGTTTGGGGGCTCTGGAGGGGAGATGGAGGGGTTTGGGGGGGCACAGAGGGGCTGGTGGGGTCCAGGGGGGGCACAGAGAGGGTCTGAGGGGCTCTGGGGGGGAATTGGGGGAGTATGGGAGGGAGACGGAGGGGTTTGGGGGCTCTGGAGGGGAGATGGAGGGGGTTGGGGGGAACACAGAGGGGTTTGGGGGGGCACAGGGGGGCTGGGGGGGGGCGTGGGGGGAGCACAGAGAGGGTCTGAGGGGCTCTGGGGGGGATTGGGGGAGTATGGGAGGGATACGGAGGGGTTTGGGGGCTCTGGAGGGGAGATGGAGGGGTTTGGGGGGCACAGAGGGGCTGCGGGGTCCGGGGGGGGGCACAGAGAGGGTCTGAGAGGTTCTGAGGGGGAATTGGGGGAGTATGGGAGGGAGACGGAGGGGTTTGGGGGCTCTGGAGGGGTGATGGAGGGGGTTGGGGGGAACACAGAGGGGTTTGGGGGGGGTCCAGGGGGGCTGGGGGGGGCGTGGGGGGAGCACAGAGAGGGTCTGAGGGGCTCGGGGGGGGGCACAGAGAGGGTCTGAGGGGCTCGGGGGGGGCACAGGGGGGGTGGGGGGGGCGTGTGGGAGCACAGAGAGGGTCTGAGGGGCTCTGGGGGGGATTGGGGGAGTATGGGAGGGATACGGTGGGGTTTGGGGGCTCTGGAGGGGAGATGGAGGGGGTTGGGGGGGACACAGAGGGCCTGGGGGGGTCCAGGGGGTCTGGGGGGGCACACAGAGAGGGTCTGAGGGGCTCGGGGGGGGGGATTGGGGGGAGTATGGGAGGGAGACGGAGGGGTTTGGGGCTCTGGAGGGGAGATGGAGGGGGTTGGGGGGGACACAGAGGGGTTTGGGGGGGGGCACAGGGGGCTGGGGGGGGCGTGGGGGAGCACAGAGAGGGTCTGAGGGGCTCGGGAGGGGGATTGGGGGAAGTATGGGAGGGATACGGTGGTGTTTGGGGGCTCTGGAGGGGTGATGGAGGGGGTCGGGGGGAACACAGAGGGGTTTGGGGGGGGCACAGAGGGCCTGGGAGGGTCCAGGGGGTCTGGGGGGTGCACAGAGAGGGTCTGAGGGGCTCGGGGGGGGGGATTGGGGGAGTATGGGAGGGATACGGACAGGTTTGGGGGCTCTGGAGGGGTGATGGAGGGGGTTGGGGGGAACACAGAGGGGTTTAGGGGGGGCACAGGGGGGCTGGTTGGGGCGTGGGGGGAGCACAGAGAGGGTCTGAGGGGCTCGGGGGGGGGGATTGGGGGAGTATGGGAGGGATACGGTGGGGTTTGGGGGCTCTGGAGGGGTGATGGAGGGGTTTGAGGGGAACACAGAGGGGTTTGGGGGGGGCACAGAGGGCCTGGGGGGGTCCAGGGGGTCCGGGGGGGGCACAGAGAGGGTCTGAGGGGCTCTGGGGGGGGGATTGGGGGAGTATGGGAGGGAGACGCAGGGGTTTGGGGGCTCTGGAGGGGTGATGGAGGGGGTTGGGGGGAACACAGAGGGGTTTGGGGGGGGCACAGAGGGCCTGGGGGGTCCGGGGGGGCTGGGGGGGGGCACAGAGCGGGTCTGGGCACAGAGAGGGTCTGAGTGGCTCAGGGGGGGAATTGGGGGAGTATGGGGGGGATACAGAGGGGTTTGCGGGCTCTGGAGGGGAGATGGAGGGGGTTGGGGGGGGCACAGAGGGGCTGGGGGGGCAGAGAGGGGCTTGGGGGGATCTGAGGGGTTCCAGACAGAGTCTGGGGGGCACAGAAGGTATTGGGGGGATCTGGGAGGGGTCCTGGGCTTATGGGGGGGTCCTGGGGGAAATGGAAGGGGTCCTAGGGGACTTGGGGGGGGGGGTCTTCAGGGTTATGGGGGGGTCCTAGGACCATGGAGGGGTCCTGAGGAACTGGGGGGTCCTGGGGGATAAGAGGGGGGTTCTGGGGGATATGGTTGGGGGGTCGTGGGGGACATGGGGGGTCCTGGGGAGTCACGTGGGTTATGGGGGGGGGTGTCCTGGGAGACATTGGGGGGTCCTAGTGGGACATGGGGGGGTCGTGGGGGATATGGGGGGGGGTCGTGGGGGACATGGGGGGTCCTGGGGGAGTCATGTGGGTTATGGGGGGGGTTCTGGGGGACACGGGGGGTCCTGGGGTTATGGGGGGGCGGTCCTGGGGGACATTGGGGGGTCCTAGTGGGACACGGGGGGGTCGTGGGGGACACGGGGAGTCATGTGGGTTATGGGGGGGGTCCTGGGGGATAGGGGGAGGTCCTGGGGGATAGGGGGGGGGTCGTGGGGGACATGGGGGGGGTCGTGGGGGACATGGGGGGTCCTGGGGGAGTCATGTGGGTTATGGGGTCGGTCCTGGGGGACATGGGGGGGTCCTAGTGGGACACGTGGGGGTCCTGGGGGTTATGGGGGGGGGGGTCGTGGGGGTTACGGTGTGATCCTGGGGGGACACAACCCCCCCCCTAACCCCCCCGTGTCCCGTCCCCGTCCGTCCCCCCCCCCCAGGAGATGCACGTGCACCCGAAGGCGGATCGGGGGGCCAAGGGTCAGGTGGGGGCCCCGATGCCGGGAGAGGTGGTGGAGGTGAGGGTGGAGGTGGGGGTGGGGGTCTCCAAGGGGGACCCCCTCTGCGTCCTCAGCGCCATGAAAATGGAAACGGTGGTCACGGCCCCCCTGGCCGGCACCGTCACCCGCCTCCACGTCCGCCCCGGCATGAGCCTGGAGGGGGACGACCTCATCGTTGAAATAGAGTAGGGGGACACCCCCCCCCCCTCACGAATTCCCTCTGACCACCCCACCCCCCCCCTTGAGAAAAAAATAAGCCCCTCACCCCAAAAAACCCGCCTTTGCCAAACGGGTGCGCTGGCCCTTTAAGAGGCTCGCTCCGCCCACACACCCCCCCCCCCCCCTCGCTGCGGAGCCCCCCTGCTGGGGAAAGGGGAACGACTTGGGGGGGGCGCCCCCTTAGTTTGGGGAGGGGGCGCACCCGTTTGCTGAGGAGGGGGGTCGCGTGTTGGTTGGGGGGGCACCCCTTAAAGGTGGGGGGGGGTTCCCGGAGGGTGGGGGGCGCCCCTAATGGGTGGGAGGACCCCCGGCCTTTAATTGGGGGGGTGTCACCCCTTAATTGAGGGACACCCCCCCCATTGTTTTGGGGGGTGTACCCCTTTTTGGGGGGTGTACCCCTTTTTGGGGAGGGGTACAGCTTAATTGGGGGGGGTCCCCTTAAGGGTGGAGGCGGCCCTCTAATGGGTGGGAGGACCCCCAGCCTTTAATTGGGGGGGGGTCACCCCTTAATTGAGGGACACCCCCCCATTGTTTTTGGGGGGTGCACCCCTTTTTGGGGAGGGATACACCTTAATTGGGGGGGTCCCCTTAATGGGGGGGGCACCCCTTAAGGGTGGAGGCACCCTCTAATGGGTGGGAGGACCCCCGGCCTTTAATTGGGGGGAGGTCACCCCTTAATTGAGGGACACCCCCCCATTGTTTTGGGGGGTGTACCCCTTTTTGGGGAGGGGTACACCTTAATGGGGGGGCACCTGTTTTTTTTTGGGGGGGGGGCATCCCTGAGTATGAGGGCGCCCCCCCCCGAATTGGGGAGGGGGTGTCTTAATTAGGGGAGGGGGTGACCTGTTAATTGGGAGGGGTCCCCCCTCACTTCTGGGGCCCCACACACACACTTTGGGGGGGGTCCCCGGCTTCATGGCCCCCCCCTCCACTTTAGAGGGGGTCCCCGGCCTCTGCACACCCCCCCCCCCCCATTACCCTGCCATGCTGCCTTAGGGGAGCCCGGAGTTTTGGGGGGGGGTCCCCCCAATCTGACCCTCCCCCCCACCCCGTTGCTGCCAAACGCCCCTCCCCCCCCCCGCGCGAGGTGGGGGGAGGGGGCGGAGTCTGTGACCAAAGGGGCGGGGTTGAGACTGGACGATTTGGGGGGGGGGGGGGGGGACACACACACCCCCCTCCACACCCCCCTCCCCCTCCCGCCTTGAACACCCCCACGGGAACAAACCTGGAGGGGGTGGGGTGAGGGGGGGGGGCTCCTCCACCCCCCAGACCCCCAACCCCCAACCTCGCCCCTCCCCCCCCCAACCGCCCCGGGGGGGGGGTCCCGGGCAATAAAGACTGGACTAACCACACCCAGCGCCTGGGGGGGGATGGGGGGGATGGGGGGGCTATGGGCAATGGGGGGGCTATAGGGGATGGGGGGGCTATGGGGGATGAGGGGGGGCTATAGGGGATGGGGGGGGCTGTGGGGGATGGGGGGGCTGTGGGGGATGGGGGACTATATGGGATGGGGGGGGCTATGGGGCGATGGGGGGGCTATAGGGGATGGGGGGGCTGTGGGGGATGAGGGGGGGCTATAGGGGATGGGGGGGATGAGGGGGGCTATGGGGGTTGGGGGGGGCTGTAGGGGATCAGGGGTCTCTAGGGGATTCGGGGGGGGGGGGGCTGTAGGGCCCGGGGGGGTCTCTAGGGGATGGGGGGGTCTCTAGGGGGTGGGGGGTCTGTAGGGCCCGGGGGGTCTCTAGGGGATTGGGGGGGTCTCTTGGGCCGGGGGGTCTCTAGGGGCCCGGGGGGGCTCTAGGGGCCGGGGGGGTCTCTAGGGGGTGGGGGGGTCTCTAGGGGGTGGGGGGTCTCTAGGCCCGGGGGGGCTCTAGGGGATGGGGGGGGTCTCTAGGCCGGGGGGGCTCTAGGGGTGGGGGGGCTCTAGGGGGTGGGGGTCTCCTGGCCTGGTGGGTCTCTAGGGGGTGGGGGGTCTCTAGGCCCGGGGGGGCTCTAGGGGATGGGGGGTCTCTAGGGCCTGGGGGGCTCTAGGGGGTGGGGGGTCTCTAGGCCCGGGGGGGCTCTAGGGGATGGGGGGTCTCCTGGCCCGGGGGGTCTCTAGGGGGTGGGGGGTCTCTAGGCCGGGGGGGCTCTAGGGGGTGGGGGGGCTCTAGGGGGTGGGGGGTCTCTAGGCCCGGGGGGTCTCTAGGGGGTGGGGGGTCTCCTGGCCCGGGGGGGCTCTAGGGGTGGGGGGGCTCTAGGGGGTGGGGGGTCTCCTGGCCCGGGGGGTCTCTAGGGGGTGGGGGGTCTCTAGGGCCCGGGGGGATCTCTAGGCCCGGGGGGCTCCAGGGGGTGGGGGGTCTCCAGGTGAACGCAGACGCCCGTGGGTGCACAGTTGTTTATGGAGCCCCCGCGACGCAGCACCATAGGGGGAGGGGGAGGGGGGGCGGGGCCAGCCCGGGGGGCGTGGTCGGTGCCCGGGGGCGGGGCCTGCCCGAAGGGCGGGGGATTGGGGTTGGCCTAGGGGCGGGGCTTGCGCCAGACGGGGGCGTGGCCAGTGCCCGAGGGGGCGCGGTCAGTGCGTCACCGGGGGGGCGTTCCCAGGGGGCGTAGCCAATGCCCATCTGAGGGCGTGGCCAGGGCTGCAAGAGGACAGGGCTTGTTCGCCACCGGGGGGCGGGGCTGTCCCCAAAGGGGGCGTGGCCTGTTCTGAGCACGCCCCCCTAGCGGTGACAGCTGGTCTTTAATTCCCAGAGGGGCTGTACCCAGAGAGGCCACACCCCTTTCCCAAGTAGGCGTGTCCCCGTGGTGGGGGGCGTGGCCTGTACCCTGAGGGGCGTGGCCTGTGGCTCTGAGCACGCCCCCTAGCGGCGACAGCTGGTGTCCAATTCCCACAGTGGCCACACCCCTTTCCAAGTGGGCGTGTCCCTAGAGATAGGGGCGTGGCTTGTACCCTGAGGGGCGTGGCCTGTGCCTCTGAGCACGCCCCCTAGCGGCGACAGCTGGTCTTTAATTCCCACAGTGGCCACACCCCTTTCCCGAGTGGGCATGTCCCTAGGGTTGGGGGCGTGGCTTGGACCCTGGGGGCGTGGCTTTTACCCTGAGGGGCGTGGTCTGTGCCTCTGAGCACGCCCCCTAGCGGCGACAGCTGGTCTTTAATTCCCACAGTGGCCACACCCCTTTCCCGAGTGGGCGTGTCCCTAGGGTTGGGGGCGTGGCTTGGACCCTGAGGGCGTGGCTTTTACCCTGAGGGGCGTGGCCTGTGGCTCTGAGCACGCCCCCTAGCGGCGACAGCTGGTCTTTAATTCCCACAGTGGCCGTACCCCAACCCCAAGGGTAGGGGGTGGGGGTGGGGGGGGGGTGAGGCCGTACCCCTGCCCTCCCCCCCCCTCCTCAAGTGGGCGTGTCTCCCCCCCCCTTAGGGAGGCGGTGCCAGGCGGGGGGCGGGGTTATCCAGGCGGGGCGGGGGCGGGGCGGCGGCGGCCTTGCGAGCCAGCTTGGCGAGGAGGGGGCTGTGGGGGTGGCGCTGGCGGAGGTGGGCGAGGTGGGCGTCCTGGCTGTCGGCGGTGCCGCCGCACTCCTCGCAGACGTAGAGCTTGGCGCGCCGCTCCTTGTAGGCGTAGCGCTGCGCCACGCCGTGGATCTTCTTCAGGTGCGACTCCAGGGAGCAGCGCTGCGTGAAGGCCTTCTCGCACAGGCTGCACTTGTAGGGGCGCACGCCTTGGGGAGGGGGGAGGGGGGATTAGGGGGAGTACCCGGGTTTGGATCCAGCCTTGACCCCGGCCCGGCCACGACCTCACGCTCGTCTGCATCCCGTCATGGTCCGGTCCCATCCCATCCCATCCCATATCCCAATCTCCATCCCATCCCAGTTCCCACCCCAGTTCCCATTCCCATCCCCATCCCAGTTCCCATCCTGGTTCCCATCCCAGATCCCATTCCCATCCCCATCCCAGTTCCTATCCCATCCCATTCCCGTCCCATTCCCACCCCAGTTCCCATTCCCATCCCCATCCTGGTTCCCATTCCCACCCCAGTTCCCATCCCCTCCGGTCCCAGTCCCACCCCAGTTCCCATTCCCATCCCCATCCTGGTTCCCATCCCGTCCCAGTTCCCATCCCCTCCGGTCCCAGTCCCATCCCAGTTCCCATTCCCATCCCCATCCTGGTTCCCATTCCGTCCCAGTTCCCATCCCCTCCGGTCCCAGTCCCACCCCAGTTCCCATTCCCATTCCGTCCCAGTTCCCATCCCCTCTGGTCCCAGTCCCACCCCAGTTCCCATTCCCATCCCCATCCTGGTTCCCATTCCGTCCCAGTTCCCATCCCCTCTGGTCCCAGTCCCACCCCAGTTCCCATTCTCATCCCCATCCTGGTTCCCATTCCCACCCCAGTTCCCATCCCCTCCGGTCCCAGTCCCACCCCAGTTCCCATTCCCATTCCCACCCCAGTTCCCATCCCCTCCGGTCCCATTCCCACCCCAGTTCCCATTCACATTCCGTCCCAGTTCCCATCCCCTCCGGTCCCAGTCCCACCCCAGTTCCCATCCCATCCCCATCCCATTCCCACCCCAGTTCCCGTCCCAGTCCCACCCCAGTTCCCATTCCCATCCTGGTTCCCATCCTGGTTCCCATCCCGTCCCAGTTCCCATCCCCTCCGGTCCCAGTCCCACCCCAGTTCCCATTCCCATCCCCATCCTGGTTCCCATTCCGTCCCAGTTCCCATCCCCTCCGGTCCCAGTCCCACCCAGTTCCCATTCCCATCCCCATCCTGGTTCCCATCCCGTCCCAGTTCCCATCCCCTCCGGTCCCAGTCCCACCCCAGTTCCCATTCCCATCCCCATCCTGGTTCCCATTCCTGTCCCAGTTCCCATCCCCTCCGGTCCCAGTCCCACCCCAGTTCCCATCCCATTCCCACCCCGGTTCCCATTCCCATCCCCATCCTGGTTCCCATCCCGTCCCAGTTCCCATCCCCTCCGGTCCCAGTCCCACCCCAGTTCCCATTCCCATCCCCATCCTGGTTCCCATTCCGTCCCAGTTCCCATCCCCTCCGGTCCCAGTCCCACCCCAGTTCCCATTCCCATCCCCATCCTGGTTCCCATCCCGTCCCAGTTCCCATCCCCTCCGGTCCCAGTCCCACCCCAGTTCCCATTCTCATCCCCATCCTGGTTCCCATTCCTGTCCCAGTTCCCATCCCCTCCGGTCCCAGTCCCACCCCAGTTCCCATCCCCTCCGGTCCCAGTCCCACCCCAGTTCCATCCCATTCCCACCCCGGTTCCCATTCCCATCCCCATCCTGGTTCCCATCCCGTCCCAGTTCCCATCCCCTCTGGTCCCAGTCCCACCCCAGCTCCCACCCCAGTTCCCATTCCCATCCCCATCCTGGTTCCCATCCTGGTTCCCATCCCGTCCCAGTTCCCATCCCCTCTGGTCCCAGTCCCACCCCAGTTCCCACCCCAGTTCCCATTCCCATTCCCACCCCAGTTCCCATTCCCATCCTGGTTCCCATCCTGGTTCCCATCCCGTCCCAGTTCCCATCCCCTCCGGTCCCAGTCCCACCCCAGTTCCCATCCCATCCCATTCCCATCCCAGTTCCCATCCCATCCCCATCCCATTCCCACCCCAGTTCCCATCCCCTCCGGTCCCAGTCCCACCCCAGTTCCCATCCCCTCCGGTCCCAGTCCCACCCCAGTTCCCATCCCATTCCCACCCCAGTTCCCATCCCCTCCGGTCCCAGTCCCACCCCAGTTCCCATCCCACTCCCACCCCGGTTCCCATTCCCATCCCCATCCTGGTTCCCATCCCGTCCCAGTTCCCATCCCCTCTGGTCCCAGTCCCACCCCAGTTCCCATTTTCCCATTCCGTCCCAGTTCCCATCCCCTCCGGTCCCACTCCCACCCCAGTTCCCATTCCCATTCCGTCCCAGTTCCCATCCCCTCCGGTCCCACTCCCACCCCAGTTCCCATTGCCATTCCCACCCCAGTTCCCATTCCCATCCCCATCCTGGTTCCCATCCTGGTTCCCATCCCGTCCCAGTTCCCATCCCCTCCGGTCCCAGTCCCATCCCAGTTCCCATTCCCATCCCCATCCTGGTTCCCATCCCGTCCCAGTTCCCATCCCCTCCGGTCCCAGTCCCATCCCAGTTCCCATTCCCATCCCCATCCTGGTTCCCATCCCGTCCCAGTTCCCATCCCCTCCGGTCCCATCCCGTCCCAGTTCCCATCCCCTCCGGTCCCAGTCCCGTCCCAGTTCCCCCCGCACCGGTGTGCGTGCGGACGTGGCGCTTGAGGTCGAAGGTGTCGTTGAAGCCCTTCCCGCAGTAGGGGCAGCGGTGCCGCTTCACCTCGCTGTGGCACTTGAGGTGCCGGTTCAGCATCCGCTGGAACCCGAAGCTCTTCTGGCACACGGGGCACGAGAACGGCTCCGGCCCCCCCGCCGCCCCCCTGCCCGCCGGCCCCCCCGCCGGCAGCCCCCCGCACAGGGCCGTGCCCGGGGGGAGGGGTGCGCCCATGGGGCCCGCCGGTACCTGCCGACAGAGGGGGAGGGGGGTCAGCTTGGGGACCCCTAACTAGGGGACACACCCCCGGCCACAGGCACCCCTCCCAGGGCACAGGGACCCCTAAATTGGGGACCCCACCCACCCACAGGGATCCCCCCCCCCCCGCATAGGGACCCCCCAGGGCATAGGGACCCCTAATTACAGACCCCCCCCCGGGCACAGGGACCCACCCCCAGTTTAGGGACCCCTAAATTGGGGACACCCCATCCACAGCGATCACCCCCCCGGCACAGGGATCCCCCCCAAGGCACAGGGACCCCCCAGTTTAGGGACCCCTAAATAGAGACCCCCCCGGGCACAGGGACCCCCCCCAGGGCACAGGGACCCCTAAACTGGGGACCCCCCATCCACAAGGATCTCCCCCCCAGACACAGGCCCCCCCCAGGGCATAGGGACCCCCCAGTTTAGGGACCCCTAAATTGGGGACACCCCCATCCACAGGGATCCCCCCCACTCAGGCACAGGGACCCCCCAGTTTAGGGACCCCTAACTAGGGACCCCCCCCGGCCACAGGGACACCCTCTGGGGCACAGGGACGCCTCCCCAGTTTGGGGACCCCTAACTAGGGGACACCCCCCCAGGCACAGGGACCCCTAAACTGGGGACCCCCCCATCCACAAGGATCCCCCCTCCCGGCACACGGACCCCCCAGTTTAGGGATCCCTAATTAGGGACCCCCCATGGGCACAGGGACCCCCCCAGGGCACAGGGACCCCTAAATTGGGGACCCCCCATCCACAAGGATCTCCCCCCCAAGGCACAGGGACCCCCCAGTTTAGGGACACCTAACTAGGGACCCCCCCGGGCACAGGGACCCCTCCTAGGGCACAGGGACCCCTAAATTGGGGACCCCCCATCCACAAGGACCCCTCCCCAGTTTAGGGACCCCCCTCGGCCACAGACACCCCCCAGGGCACAGGGACCCCCCAGTTTAGGGACCCCTAACTAGGAACTCCCCCCGGCACAGGGACCCCTCCTAGGGCACAGGGACCCCTAAATTGGGGACCCCCCATCCACAAGGACCCCTCCCCAGTTTAGGGAACCCCCTCGGCCACAGGGACCCCCCAGTTTAGGGACCCCTAAATTGGGGAACCCCTATCCACAGGGATCACCCCCCCAGCACAGGGATCCCCCCCAAGGCACAGGGACCCCCCAGTTTAGGGACCCCTAAATTGGAGACCCCCCCGGGCACAGGGACCCCCCCTCAGCCACAGGGACCCGCCCCCAGTTAGGGACCCCTAACTTGAGGACCCCCCCTAGGGACACCCCAGTTTGGGGACCCCCCTGCTCATGGAGACCCCCCACCAGTCATGGAAACCCCCCCCCAACGACCCCCCTCAATTCAGCCCCACCCCCCCGGCCCTGGGACCCCCCCCAACTTGAGGACACCCCCCTCCCCCCCCCCCCCAAATCCAGGGGACCCCCAGATTTAGTCCGGCCCCTCCCCCCTCCCCCCCTTACCTTGGGGTGCAGGAAGGGGCCGTGGGGGGTGCGGGGGGTCGGGGGGGGCAACGTCATGTCGAGGGGGGACACGGGGGACGCGGGGGCCTCCCCCACCGCCGGCTCGGGGTCCCTGCGCAGGGGGCAGCCCCCCAGGCAAACTGGGGGGGGGGGGGACACACCCCCCACCAATTAGGGGGGGGTCCCGTACCCCCACATACCCCAACCCCTTCATGGGCACCCCCCAAAAGTGCCCCCCCCCCTCCATGCGGACCCCCAAATGACCCCCAATATTAAACCCTCACTGGGGGGGGACCCCCAATATGCCCCCCCCCCAAGTGACCCCCACCCACCCATGGGGACACCCCATGTGCCCCTCCCCCCATGGGCACCCCCAAACGTGACCCCAGATCCCCCCCCCCCCCCCCAAGGGACCCCCTCCCCAACCCCCCAGGGCAGGGAGGGGGGAGAGGGCAGGAAGAGAGGGGGAGGGGCCCCCCCCGCCCCACCCCCAACATTTCGGGGTTCACCCCCAACCGGTCGGGCTGCTCCGGCCGCGACACCCCAAATTACGGGTTTCCGGTGGGTGTCGCCCGCGTGGGCCCCCGGGGGGGGTGGGGACACGCCACCAGCTTCCCCCTCCCCCACCCCCCCCCCGGGGACACAGGAGTCCGGGTGGGACTGGGATCTGCCCCCCCCCCCGGGACCCCACCCCCCACCCCCAAAAGGGATCCTGGGGGGTCTGGGCACCTTGACACCCCCCCCAAAGGGGTCCCAGGTATCCCAACGCCCCCCCCCCTCCAAAGGGGGGGTCCCAGGGGTCCAGGCACCCTGACACCCCCTCCCCAAAAAAGAGGGACCCAGGCATCAGGTCACCCTGCCCCCACCCCCAAAAGGGGTCCTAGGGGTCTGGGCACCCTGACCCCCCCCCCCAAAAAAAAGGGGTCCCAGGCACCCCCCCTACTCCCCCAAAGGGGTCCCAGGCACCCTGACACCCCCCCCCCCAAAAAAAAGGGGTCCCAGGCACCCCCCCTACTCCCCCAAAGGGGTCCCAGGCACCCTGACCCCCCCCAAAAAAAAGGGGTCCCAGGCACCCCCCCTACACCCCCAGAGGGGTCCCAGGCACCCTGACACCCCCCCCCCCAAAAAAAAGGGGTCCCAGGCACCCCCCTACTCCCACAAAGGGGTCCCAGGCACCCTGACACCCCCCCCTCCAATAAAAGGGGTCCCTGACACCCTCCCCCCCAAAAAAAGGGGTCCCAGGGGTCCCAGACACCCTGACACCCCCACCCCCAATAAAAGGGGTCTCAGGCACCCTGACACCCCCACCCCCGCCCCAAAAAGGGGGTCCCAGAGGTCTGGACACCCTGACATCCCCCCCCCAAATGGGTCCCAGGCACCCCCCCATACCCCCCCAAAGGGGTCCCAGGGGTCCCAGACAGCCTGACACCACCCCCCCCCAAAAGGGTTCGGGTCTCTGGGCACCCTGAGCACCCCCAAAAAGGGGTCCCAGGCACCCTGACACCCCCACCCCCAATAAAAGGGGTCCCAGGCACCCTGACACACACCCCCCCCGCCCCAAAAAGGGGGTCCCAGAGGTCTGGACACCCTGACAGCCCCCCCAAAGGGGTCCCAGGTGTCCCAGGCACCCTGACACCCCCCCCCCCCCAAAAAAGGGGTCCCAGGGGTTGCCCCCCCCCCCCCCCAGGCCCCATCTGCCCTGGACCCGTTGACCCCTGTGACCCTAAACCAGGACCCAGCCAACCCCCGGGGGGGGGGGGGGGGGGGGCAGGAAGGGTGGGAGGGGGGGTTGGGGGGTGCCCCGGGGGGGGGGAGGGGGGGCGGGGCGCTGCTGGGCGGTGGCCGCGTGGCTCCTGCCCCACCCGGGCGGGGCCGTACCCCGACTCTGTCATTAAGGGGGGTTAATCACCGCCCGCACCCCCGGGGCCCCCCCCGGGGGGGAGCGTGGGGGGTGGAGTATGGGTCTGGAGGGGGGGGGGTGTGTCCACGGATGCCTGGGTGTCCCCCCACCCCCTAGGCCCCCCCTTCCCCCAACATCTGGGTCCCCACAATATATAGGACACCCCCTCCCCCCCCCCAATATTTGGCGTCTGTCCCCCCCCAACACCTGGGACCCCTCCCCAGTCTCCTGAGTCCCCCCCCCTCCAATATCTGCTCCCCCCCAACACCTGGGACCCCTCCCCAGACTCCTGGGTCCCCCCCCTCCAATATCTGCCCCCCCCCAACACCTGGGACCCCTCCCCAGTCTCCTGGGTCCCCCCCCCTCCAATATCTGCCCCCCCAACACCTGGGACCCCTCCCCAGCCTCCTGGGTCCCCCCCCTCCAATATCTGCCCCCCCCCAGCACCCGGGACCCCTCCCCAGTCTCCTGGGTCCCCCCCCTCCAATATCTGCCCCCCCCAACACCTGGGACCCCTCCCCAGCCTCCTGGGTCCCCCCCCCTCCAATATCTGCCCCCCCCAACACCTGGGACCCCTTCCCAGTCTCCTGGGTCCCCCCCCTCCAATATCTGCCCCCCCCAACACCTGGGACCCCTCCCCAGCCTCCTGGGTCCCCCCCCTCCAATATCTGCCCCCCCCCAACACCTGGGACCCCTCCCCAGTCTCCTGGGTCCCCCCCCCTCCAATATCTGCCCCCCCCAACACCCGGGACCCCTCCCCAGACTCCTGGGTCCCCCCCTTCAATATCTGCCCCCCCCAACACCTGGGACCCCCCCAAGCCCTTTGCCCCCCCCCCAGCATCGAGGGCTCCCCGATACCTCGGTGCCTTCCACCCCCCTGGATTCCCCACCCAGTGGGTCCCTCACTCTCCTGGGACCCCCCCCAAATTCCCGGGACCCCCCCAAACTCCTGGGACCCCCCCAAACTCCTGGTGACCCCCCAAACTCCTGAGGGTCCCCCCCAACACGTGGGACCCCCCCAGACCCTTTGCCCCCCCCAACACCGTGGGCTCCCCAATACCCAGGAGCCCTCCACCCCCCCTGGATTCCCCACCCAGTGGGTCCCTCACACTCCTGGGA